>JACDJE010000551.1:0-372363 GCA_016647715.1 Pavo muticus | reverse complement strand
TCCAGAAGGAGCGATCTCCAGGAAGAGATCCTTCCTTCGTGGAAGTCAGCCCTTAAATGGGGTCTAGGAGAGGTGGAGCCTGGCTCCACCCCTTCCAGGCACACAGGTGAATTGCTTTCACCTGTGCTCCCATGGCTGACTCAGTGCTTGCCTCAGGTGGTCAATCAGAGGTTCAGGCCATGATTCAACAGTTCCCATACAGGTGGTATTTATATTTATTTAATCTTAGGTTGTTTGTATCGTATTTGGATATTTCTAGTGGAATAGCTAATTTTGATCTTCTGGGCTGCTTTATGGGACATAACAAAGACAGTTTTCGTATATTCTTTCTTTCAAAAGGCATGTTCAGTTTTCAAATATAACAAGAACATACAGTTTAAACTGTTGTAGCATAAGCAGTTTCTGTGTTCATAAAGTTTCTTTTGGAAACCATCTCTACCATTTGGCAGTATAGAATCAGAATCTGTGTTTTGTTTAAATATGTTTTTTTAATGGAGAATACAGTTCTGTGTTAAATAAAAGTATAGGTGGGGAGTAAGGATTTTTTTAAAAAAACCCTAATCTTCTGCAGTTATTAATAAATGTTAACTGTCTATCAGTTACAGCTATGATCTATCTCACTCTCTTCAGTATAATCTTACTGTCTTGAGAATGCCACTTGAGATACTAAAAACCGAAACAACTCAGACCCGACAAGAAAGTTTTGATATATTTGAAGATGAAGGACTTTCAACACAGGGTGGAAGTGGTAAGCAAATATGTTTAGTTAAGCAAATATTGTTGGTAATGATTACATTTAGAATATATTCCACTTTTTACTTTCTAGAAACATTCACCTCTTCAATACTGATCAGTACTCTCATAAATTGTGAATTAATAAAAGATTTTATAAAGCACCAATTAGACATTTGAGCAATACAATTTCTAGAGGTGATTAATAGCTATTTTGGTAATTTATATTGCGACTCAGGCAGATAATTGAACATGTTTACATTTTCAACCAAATGATTATTGAACTGACTTGTAGGACTCAATAGGAATGAATTGCAAACATAATAGGAATCAATAACTGTTTAACTACTAATAAATCTTTTTTGTTTCATTTTGGAAAATACTGATGACAGAGGAATTGTATGAAACTAGTATCAACTTGATGTTGTAAGCACTATCAGGAAGCCTAAGAAAAATTGATTTCATTTGAAAACTGCAGCCTTTACTTTGGATCTGATATATGCATAGTACTCATAAGATGACTAATCAGAAATGAAAATTGTTTTCTCTCTTATGCTTTGCAATTCCCATCCAAAAAAACAAAAACAGCCCACAAAAAACCCGTTCCCCTAAATTCTCAGTATTGAACTTCATTCAGTTGATGTTTCTAGGTTTTATTGTCCTGTGATTCATACTGATTATTTATTGACAGTGCTTTCAGATAGTGGTAATGCGCCATTTTTTTCCTTGTTTTAACATATAATATCCTATTTTTTGAAACGGGTAAGGACTCAGGTTCCAAATACATCAGAAATTGAATTTTAATACATGACTCAACAATAGCTGCATTTCTTGATGTTGGTGTATATTAAGAAAACCAGACTAACTTATGTTGGAAGCGGGAAAGAAATACTTTTTTTTTTTATAGGGGGCCATGGTTATGCACAGTCTTCCAGAGCTCACACAGAATTGAGAATCTTATGAAGTCGTATCAGAAAATTCTGCTAAGTCTATTAAAGGAAGTTACAGGGGCTACAGGGGCTGGCAGCTGCAGAAAAATTGTATATCTCAATAAATGCAGAGCTTCAGCAAGTATTTGAAGTTATCTGTGTTTGGCAAACGTCAAGAACATGAGTAGACATTATGATGAATTGCAGCCCAGGGAAAATCAAAAGAAAGATGCAATGAACTTATGTTTTGCAACAGTTCAATGCGGTTGAGTTTGTTTCTTGATTGCTAATGCATTTTCATTGTAACAACTCCCTAGGTGTTTTTGGAATTTGCAGTAAACCTTATGAAAAGTATGTGTGGAACGGGAAGCTTCTGGAGGCAGTAAAAAATACTGTTCATCGTGATTGGCTGCTGTATATCATTCATGGATTCTGTGGACAATCAAGTATCCTTTTGCTCGTGAAACAAATGGCAGTTATCAATTTAAAAACTTTGATTGTGTGAAATACATTGAACTATTTCTTTGTAGGATCACCATTTAATTTTATGAGGACTGCTCCAACAGTAACTCCTCCTGTTTTATTATGTTGGCCCACACTGCCAGAGGTGAGTGTTGGTGTTATGGCATTAAAGGTTGAACCTTCCTGCCAATGCTCTGTTACATGTTGTTGATGTGTGACAGATGGCAGCAGAGGAGCAGTCTGACAAAATGGCATCTGAAATGGAAGTGTATATGAAGCAAAGGAGTGGAATTGAATTCTTCCATGTGGAAAAAATGGCACGCATTGACATTCATTGCTGCTTGTTGAACGTTTATGGAGACCAAACAGTGGATGTGAGCACAGTGAGGTGGTGGGTGGTGCGTTTCAGCAGTGGTGACAGTGACAGTGGTTCTCCTCCACTGATGCAGACTTCTACGAGCATGGCATGCAGGCTCTTGTTCATCACTGGCAAAAATGCATAGCTAATGGTGGTGGCTCTGTGGAAAAAATAGTGTTTTGTGGTTGAGAATTGCTCTGTCAAACAGTGTTGTTGTGCTCTTTGTATCTGTTGTAGTTTCCATGGAAATAAATAGGAGGTATTACTTTGAGTAACCAACATATATTTATTGGTTGCCTTTAATTTTTGTTACTTTTCTAGGTTTTATGGTTAAATATGTTAATGTTCTTAGAACATGGCCATGACACAAATAGACTATTCTCAGTGAGGTACTTTTTGCAAGCATGGATGTAAGTAATGAAGAGCTTGAGAAGATTTTAAGTCTTGACTGTGTTTTTCATAAATATTTAAGGAAGGGAAGAAAAGCTGAACAGAACTGAATTGCTGACAAAGAAATGTTCTCCTAATAATCTTCTTTAAAATGTTTTTTTTAATAACTGAGATTTGCATAAATTCTTGTCCTTGTACTGTTTCTGTTGATGCTGATGATGGACCTTCATGATTACTGTGGAATTATTTTAGATGGTTCTATGTACATAATAGTAATAGGAGAAAAAGCTCAAACTAATATCTCATTCTAAATATCTTACCTGTTAAGAATTTAGTATATTACGGGGACAGTAGATTTTGATCATCAGCAATTCCATGCTAATTCAGAAGCTTGTTAACAAAATATTCGGGAAAGTAAATACAATGATGAAGCTAAGGTTAGAATTGTCTTTGCAAAATTTAGTTTTACTTTTTCATTCTTTTCAAGCTTTGGTCATTGGCTTGGTCCTCAGACAGAATGGTCTGTCTGTTTTTATATACCACTTTTTCATCTGTGGTCTTACTTAAAGTGGTAGGTGTGGGTGGACCCAACTGCCAGCATTATGCCTACAGGCACTTCATGAGTGACAATAATCTTCACTATGAGTATTTGGTGAGAAGATGACTTCTTCCCTCTTTTTTGGGTCTCTCTTATGATAAAGAAGCAGCACAAAGTGGCTCAGTTGTGCTAGACAATTTGTCTCTAACTTTTTAACTGAAAAATAAAAAGCTTTAAAAAAAAAGCCACCACTACCTCTGTAGCTGTTTGGCTTTCAGTTGTTGCCTCTTAAGTAGTTGCAAATTTATCTTATTTTCAAGGCAAATAATTAGGAGGAGGCTAATATACTTGATCTGAAAACAGGGGTTCCCAAACTTGGATCCCTGTGTTCACAAAAGTGATCCTGTAGTTACTTCACCTCTATCATCACTTCATACAATAGAAATACTTCTGTATGTTGGGAAGAGAGGTTGATGCATTATAATGTGGATTCTCTTTTCGGAGTGCTTCAGAAGTGATTGTTGAAAAGGGCAATGACCTCTCCCAGCTGCAAAAGAAATCTGGAATTCATCTTTGTTAAGGAGATTTTAGTAAAACAGGTGCTTCATATGTTGTTCTTGTGTTTGTTTGTTTGTTTTTCCTTAGAATTTATATTTGCTTACATGAACTAAGTGAACAAAAAGTTGTGTATGGCATGTAACCCTTAACTTCTCTTTCAAGAACTGTTAATTTACGGTCGCCCTATATACGTCACTCTGATAGCCAGAAGATCAAGCAAATTTGCTGGAACACGTTTTCTGAAACGAGGAGCCAACTGTGAGGTAAATCAAATGTGATTTCAGTTTGGTGTGGTGTATTGGTAATTTTCCCTGGCCTACTAATAATATGCAAAGCTTGAAACTGACTGACTAGTGAACTGAAATGTTGAGAGGGTTGTTGTGGCTTTCATAGTAACTTAAGCTATTAGATAATGTTATCACAACTATCATTAAATATTTAAGTCAGCTAATAAAGCTGTTCTTAAAACAAAATAACAAGTCTTATTGGAAGCTCTTTCTTGCACTTAAGATGTTATTTACATTGATAATTTATTTGTTAGAGAAAAAAATCTGATAAAACACATTTAGGTACAAATAAGAATTTAACATTCGGTAGTGTTGTCAGTACCATGATTTGGTGTCTTACAGTTTAATTGTACTATGTAATGATCAGTTCTCTATAATGCACGCAGTTCTAAAATGCCATGTCTTCCATAGTATGTGTATTTCTGTTTGTTGTAGGGAGATGTTGCTAATGAAGTGGAAACTGAACAAATACTTTATGATGCTTCAGTTATGTCATTTTCTGCGGGGAGTTATTCTTCCTATGTTCAGGTTCGAGGTTCTGTCCCTCTGTACTGGTCTCAAGATATTTCAACTATGATGCCTAAGCCACCCATAACACGTACGTATTAGTTATTCTTAGTGATAGCTATGGCTAGCACAACACCTGAGAGAGTAAGTGAAAACTGAACTTGTGAAAATGAGTAAACTGCCAATGTATCTGTTCTTTGGGAGGCTATGATTTAAGGTAAAACAGTGTTCTTTATGATAAACGTGGAGGCATATAAACATTCAACCATATGAACAGCTGCATTTGCTGGTATCAAGTAGGAAAAAAAAATCTCTGTCTTAAAATTAAAAGTCAGAAATGCCATACAAAAAGCTTATGGCTGAAGATACCAGCTTTCTTTGTGCTTATTCATTTGTGTGCAGTTAGCTACCTTTATCTTAAAGGGTTCTGGATGTAATTTTGTACCTGTTGGAAATGGTGGAAAACATTTGGACCAAATTTAATGGGGCCAGAATAACTGGTCTTTGTTACTATCTCATGAAATTTTTCATTAAGACTTCACTTTTCTTGCAAAAGGAGGATTTTTTTTTTTAACAGCTTTTGCATGAATAAAGGAGAGTATGTATCACTGTAAAGAATTGGTAACTATTTTTTGTAGAGTACTTTTAAGGGAAAATCATCCTGAGTATGTGTATCTGTTGCAGTGGACCAGGCAGATCCTTTTGCACATGTTGCTGCTCTTCACTTTGACCAAATGCTTCAGAGATTCGGCTCTCCCATTATTATTTTGAATCTTGTAAAGGTACAGTATTTTGAATATTTTCTACATGTTTTCAAATTTCTGTAGAATCTGTGTACTTTTGTTTGTGCTCTGAACTAATGTTAGCTTGTAAGTGGCATATTTTCTTCATAAATTTAATGCTATGCAGGGGAGCACATAACTTTATAACTGCTTACAATACAGTCCTTCAAAAATATTGTTTCCCATTTTAATAGTTTTCTTATAACTTTTCACTGTTATTTTCAGGTTCTTACTATTCCCCCTTAAATGGAGTAAGTCAAAATAACTTTACCACTAAATTTTCCTTTAACTTCCTATAAAACTGTGGTTCCATGCGAAGTAGCGTTTGTAGACTTCTTGGCACAAATGTCTGAGTTCTTTGAAATATTATGGTAAAGACATATCCCTCCTTTTTTTGCTCCTTCGGATAGAGTTGTGGATGTATGGTCAGGAGAGAAAATTGAGGTGTCCTGTGCCGGTTAATAGACAGTGCCAGAGGCAGCAGGAGTGAGCATATGGGAAAGCTACTCTATTGCTGCATTAATTCATAGAATCACAGAATATCCCAAGTTGGAATGGACCCACAGGGCTCATGGAGTCCAACTCCTGGCTCCACGTAGGACCACCCAAAATTCAAACTCTGTCTGAGAGCATTGCCCAAATGCAAACTGTGTAATTTGTTTTCTACTCTGGAGTTTCTGTAATTTTTTGGTTGTTTTCTTCTGATAATTTGACAAGTAAAGTTAGTTATATCTTACTACATTTTTTTCTTCTTTAATGAACTGTTTCCACATTCTGTTTTAATATATTGATTCATTTGAATCATATCTTACTTGTTTTTAGGCTTTTTAAAAATGCTATTTGTCATTTCGCTTGTCACACTGTAGAATTGTATTCAGTAGAAAAGAGGACCTTCCTTGTGCATGTGCAGTCTATTCCTAATATAATAAAAGTGGGGAAAATTAAAAAGAAAAAAAAGGCTTCTAAAGCTCAAAAATGTAATAAATGGCAACTAGATAACCTATCTTCTATTTCTAGAAGCTTTCCTGTTTAGGAGGGCTTTTAAGATTGTCTGGGAGTCTGTGGAATCAACTTAGGATAGCAGTTGCTGACAAGAAAATAATTTTATTTCTTGCAGCCATAGCTTTCAAAGGCCACTGTTACAGTGTGAATCTAAGCTCACGTGACCTTGACACATTAATCATTATAAGCTTTTATTCACAGGCCCTTTGATACTGTGGCTAAAAATGCATCTGTTTCTCTCCCTCTTTGTAGTTTCTCAGTATTAGGATGCTAAAATTAAAACACTTTTATTATTTTATGTTCCGCTTAATAAATAAATAAGTCATCTTGTTTGCATATTGCCGTTGCTTTTACACAAATGCTAAGCGTTTCTGTCTCTAGTATTTTTAGTATTTGATTTCTTAGAGGGTGATGAAATGTAAATCTTTTTCACACTTTACCTCTCTCTCCTAGAAATTTGTGAACAACTGCATTAGGCTTGCTTTTTATTTACTTATTTATGGCTGCTCTTATATATGAGTTTAAATTGATCTGATGTAGGTCATTGTATGTTTTAGTTTGGACTAAGTTGAGAGAAAAGCCATATTAATATAGAGTGCCAAAACATGGTATATTCAGGGAATGGCTATGTAGTCCTAAATGTTTTCATAATCTTGCAAAGCTGTTGTTCCCCATCTTCTGCCAGTAATGGAAGAGAATTCACCTGAGTCCCCTTGTATCCAGTTAGCTTCTGGAGTACTCTCTTTTCTGCCTGTTTATTTCCATCTGCCTCGTCTTTGTCCATTTCATCTGTCTTACCACTCTTGTTTCCTTATGCTCTTCTTTGCTCTTATAGCATTCAGTTTCTCAGCAGATGATTATGCACAGTTGAGATAAATGACTTTTACTAATAGAGATCAACTGTTAAGAAGCCAGAATATTTAAGTTTTGCTGTCTCTTCAATTGCAATTGGATTTGCTTTGCAGAAGTGCCTGCTGTGTTACAGCTGCCACTTTTAATTTCTGCTAACAAATAAAACGTTCAAATGCACCACTGAAGTGAAGTGAAATTTCCTGTGCCCAGCTTTCAGTTCAGAGACTTTTTCAAAAGTGACAGAGCTTGCTTTAAGATGGTTCAGACAGAGCTGTGCATAGATTAAGAATGTACTAATTCACATGCTTGCGAAATCTACTGCTTAGTTTGGAAGCTCCAGGCATTTTTTAGTTTTCTACTTCTCCTTTGGTCCTTTTATTTATTCAAAAAAATATGTATCTAGGAAATAAATAGAATAACTTTTTGAACTCAGGTACCAGAAATGCACAATACTGCACACCCACCTCTAGTTCTGGTTTTAGTACAATTCAACCTTATTGTTGCTGATATGTAGTACCGCTGTGATTCTTAATTAAAACAGGTTAAATATTTTGCTTAATAAAATATTACTAATGTAAATCTAATATTATTCTGATGTTGCTCTTCAAATTCAAATGCTCATTTTCTGATTTTTTTTTTTTGCATTTATGCATTATTTAACATAATAAATTATTTTTGTTTGTCTTGTTTCTGCCTCACTCATACTGAACAAATACTGGAGTTTAGGTTAAAGAGTCTGTGTTAGAGAATATCAGTCTATAATACACACATACACACAGACACACACGCACACACACACACGCACCCCTGTATATGTATCTGTACGGGTTACAGGTGGTTGTTGATGATAGTACTGACATTGTCTTCCTTTTCTTTCTGCCAAAGGAACGTGAAAAAAGAAAGCATGAAAGGATTCTTAGCGAAGAACTTGTTGCTGCTGTGACATATCTGAACCAATTTTTACCCCCAGAGCACGCGATTATATATATTCCTTGGGATATGGCCAAATACACAAAAAGGTAGAAAAGGTCATTCTTTGTATCACAGAATTGTAGAATGGCTCATGTTAGACGAGACCTTAAATTTGTCTAGGTTTCACACTCCGCTTTTCATTCTAAAATGGCATTGTGCACATATAGGTCTATATTCAGTTTGTTTTATGATTAATTAGAAAATCTCAAAATAAGACTAGATTTCCTTTCAGAAGATATGCTAGATACAAGCTCTTGGGTTCTGTATGAAGCGATGCCAAGGAAGCTTATTGTCTATCCGATATGGGGAATGATAGTAGATAAAGCTAAAGGGCAGATCTTTTAATTGAGCTTGGTGTTTGTTTATATAGTTATCCACCCTAGTACCTATACAAAAAAATAACCGAGGGCTTTGAAGATAATTTTTTAATGCAAATGAGATGTAATACATATATCCACCTAAAGAACTGGAAGTTTAATGATTACTGAGAATGATTCTGCTTTAACATGTAGTTCCAAAGTACATTTTCTGGAAAGCAGCTCCTGTAGAAACATTTCAAATTAATCCTTCAATTTCAGTGTAAGCAATTGCTTAAAAAAAGAAATAATGCTTAACTGTTTATGCACAACTTTGTTTTTAAAGTTCTTGTTAAAGTATTTGCATTTCAAGCCTCATCTAATGGATGGATGTCCTGGTCTGAACAAGCAGTGCAGAAAAGTGTGAAGACCACGCACTGAAACAAATGTTACCAAATGACAATGCTTTTCAAATAAAATGGGGGCATAACATTTAATGAAATCATTTATCAATTTTTGTTGTATTCTTATTTTGTGAATCACAAAAACTTCAGCAGGGAAAATAAGAGTGTGATATTACAGTCAAGGAGTTTTACGTGTTTTATTCCATTTGTGTTATGTAAAATGTTTTATTAATAAGTGAACAAAATTGCTCAATGGCTGCTTTCTTAGTCCATAAGATGTAGGAAAAGAGTAGGCATAGTTGCTGTGAGATAAATAAAGCTATGATGTGTCTCCTATTAAATTATTTTTGTTATTAAAAGACTTCCAAACAGTGAAAATTTTTGATTGTTAATATATCTTTACTGTGTAATCTTTTTTCTCTCCCCAGCAAACTTTGCAATGTCCTTGATAGACTGAATGTGATTGCAGAAAGTGTAGTAAAGAAAACTGGATTTTTTGTAAATCGACCTGATTCCTACTGCAGTGTCTTACGGCCAGATGAAAAGTATGTATAATCTTACAGATGCCTGATGAGTAATGTCTATTGCTTGGAGAGTTGTCTGGAATTTCTGCTACTGCTCATTTCTTACTTTAAGGCTTCAGTTAACATGAGTACTTTGTTATTGAGTTACAGCCAAAAGGATTGCAGTCAGAGGCACGTACTACAAAATGCTAATGCACTGAAAAATTTATAATCTGTTTTATTATGCTGCTGTTCTCCCACTTATAATGAATTCCTACATCAAACCATTATTTGTAACTTGTAATCTGTGCTGTCTGTGTTTATATAAAGCTTTTTTTTTTTTTTTTCTGTTAACCAAAGGAATCCTAAATTTGGGGGTAAATTTTAACAAAGAGAACATTTGGAATTTGGTAAGAGGTTTCTTTTAAGGCATGTGAAAAAGATGCCTATGATTGAAATGTTAGGTATTCCAGTGTTTTCCAATTGATTTTTATGCTATTCATACATACAAAACTGAAAAGTTGTGTTTTTTTATTTTGTTGCTAAATTATAGGAACATATTTGTTTTGACTGCTGTGGAGATATAATGATTCAGTTAGCAGAATCCTCTTAAGTCTTTGAAAATTCAGAAGTGATGTAACTTCCAAGTTACAAGTTCAACAAGTTGTTTTTTTTTCCAAATCTTTATCATAGGGATCTAATTCATCACTACCCAAACAGACATTCTTATTTTACATTGTGTTTTTTTGCCTTTCTAGCCTACCTTTATTTAGAAGCAATCTGAAGTAAAACTCTGAGGCTCTTTTAGAGCTTCTCTGCCATGCAGTACAGCAAATGTAGCAACTGCAAAATAACATGAACGAGATTGATCCATCCACATAATGCTGTGAGCTGTAGAAGTAGTCTAATGAGTCTTAAAAGTAGGATATGTAAGCTTGTCAGACCATTTCTCCTATCAGGCTGGTTTTATGCTCCTAACTTGAAAATATTCAGTTGTTCAGAGATTACTTGCATCAAGCATAACTGCTCCCCTACCTCAAAAAGTCATTGATTTCAAATTCGTGTTCTTTGCCTCTTGGGTACAGATACGGTCTGTACAGAATAAGAACTGGGTGATAAATAGCATGTATGCCTAGAATCAGTGTGAAGAGGAGAATTAAATCAACCAGTTGTGCTACAGTGTGCCTTTTGCCTCTGCCTTCCAGTCATTGGAGTCATTGGCATTGTACCATTTTTTATTTTTAATCTGAAGACCTCATGGAGCAAGGCTTGTATGGCTCATCCTCTGTCTTCTAGGGAGTAAATGTTCTATATAGCTTAGAAACCTTCCTACTTTAAGGCTAGGTTTTGTTTTTAGCAGTGCAGTTTAAGTACAACATCTTGCTAATGCGCAGAGCTTTCACTGCCTTCTGCTGCTCAGTGATATCAATTTTGCCTTGAAGCAGGATTTAATTGCCGCTGTTTTTCACTGAGCAGATCCATATGTGGTCTGGCCTGTTCTTTTTAAAAGT
Source organism: Pavo muticus (assembly GCA_016647715.1). Lineage (NCBI taxonomy): Eukaryota > Metazoa > Chordata > Aves > Galliformes > Phasianidae > Pavo > Pavo muticus. The sequence continues at coordinate 361,280 of JACDJE010000551.1, read as the reverse complement.
TATTTGAAAGTTGTTCTGTTTTGTTTCTCTTTTAGATGGAATGAACTGGGAGGCTGTGTTGTTTCCACTGGTCGCTTGCAGGTAGTAAGATAGTAGACTTTATTAATTCAAAGATGTAGGGATTTAAATCTTCATTCCCAAAGCATCAGTGAAACACTTCGCATAGATACTTAATGATTGATTCACAGCTTGCTCTCTTAAAGTAATATTTGTAGTAGAATAAACAGCATTATTGCAGTCCAATCAAGAAACCTAAATGGGAAATAGGGCTTGAAGTTCTTGGATAGTTCCACAAAACTTTATGCTGCTGGAATTGTATTTTTGCTGAATGTAGTCTGAGAAATGTTTGGATTTTAAACTAGTTTCCGTTACTTACATAGTCTATAGTAGTAGCCATGGAGCAAAAGTTAAAACAGCAACTTTTTAACAATCTATGTAATACAATATTAGACAGAAGGGGTGAGGAATAAACATTCCTAAGTCTGGTTACATTCATACGCATGAAAATTAGCGCTTACAGTTTCACAACTGCTGAATATTCTGTACGTCATTGCAATTTCTACCACTGAAAGGAAATACAACCAGAAATATTTTTTTTCTTTACAGTCAGAAAAGTGCAACGTGATAAATTCTTGAGTAACAGATTTATACCTGAATGTTATGGCTATATATTCTGAACACTGGGCATATTCTTGAGAAACATTAATGACTTTTGACTTGGTATTCATGATTTTGAAGTTCTCTTAAGTTGGAAAGGATGTGACCATTCCTTCATTAATTGAACACTAGGATGCGTTCTGTTCTAAAACAAAGAAGCGTATAAATGCTATGTAGGTTTCTCAGTGTTAGCCTTGCAGGTTTACCTGTGTTAAGGATATGATTTCTTTTGTCTGTCTTTAAGCTTAAATGTTTGCAGTAGTCACTGTAAGTGTTCTATGTAAGCATTTCCATCATGGTTCATCTTGTCTTGGGATAGACAACGTGTGAGTCACACTCAAAATGTGCTTCTTCATTAAGACAGTAAAAGTTTAGATAACTAGCAGAGATGTAGCCATGTATACATTTGAGCAGAAGAATCCCCCATGCTACTGAATGGGAGTGTGTAGCAGCTGTTAATGTTGTAACTTTGTGTGCATTATGAAATTGAAGAGTGGAGGTGCAAGCAGGAGATATGGAAAGCTTAAAATATGAGCACCATCGTAGTAGAACCACAGCAAGCTGAAAGTGTGCTTTGTTTCGTGCAGTAGTTACAGCATAGTTGAAAATAAGACCTTCATTGGTATAACACATTCTTTGGGATTGTTTTTGTGTTGAAAGACTTGTTCAGTTCATGTAATGATAGAAGGAAGAGTATTTTGAAAGTAGGCCTTATTGCAGTAATGTAGATGCTAGACATAAAAGGTCTTTGCTTGAAGTTTTGTGAACTGACATAAAATCCAGTATGTGAGATTTGACAAGTAGTTGGATGGTAGGAAAAAATAGTAATAGTGAATATAGTAATTTCTTAAAAAAAAAAAAATAAATAAAATCTCTTATTTGAATTGCTTTACCAGACTGGAGTTCTCCGAACCAATTGTGTGGACTGTTTAGATCGTACTAACACAGCCCAGTTTATGGTGGGAAAATGTGCTTTGGCATACCAACTCTATTCGCTGGGTCTGATCGATAAGCCCAATTTACAGTTTGATACAGATGCTGTTCGGTAAGATACATTAATTAAGTGTGTCGGGGTGGGGTTTTTTTTTGTTTGATCTTATGTCAAGAGAGTTGGGTAAAGTATTGCCTGTAAAAAGGAAAGCTGCATTTCTTTTTCTATTGGAATGATTTTGTAATTGTTCAGCTAAGTCTAAAAATTCATACTTCAACTATTTTGAGAAAATCCAGTCACACTGATTTTTCCGATTCTGGAGAAGTATGTTAGTTAGGCTTCTTACAAAATAACTGCTTGACTTCACTCTCTTTATATAACTAAACACAGACGGAAGAGTTTCCCTCTTAAATAAATGTAACATAAAAATAACACTTACTTCATTTGCTTGATGCGAAGTGTAAATCAAGAATAAAAACTGAAATAGGTATGTGCTTTTCTGCAGAATGCCAAATTGATATTTTTATGTAAGTGCATCTCACCTGGATATTTCCTACATTTCCTTTGATAAATTTTGTGCTTTTTGGTTTATTGAAGAGGATTTTTCAGCAAAGCTGTTCTCTCCAGTTGGGTAGTGATGATACTTATTCGAGCATCCTCAAACTATTAAAAAAAAATAAATCAGCATTTAAATTGAAATGCTCTGGGAGTGAGAGGAAACTAAGCTACATGAGAAATTAATGTAACGATCTGTGAAGTGATGCGTTATTATTCCTTATATTGTAGTCATAGAATCAAAGAATGGCCTGGGTTGAAAAGGACCATAATGATCATCTAGTTTCAACTCCCCTACTATGTGCAGGGTCGCCAACCACTAGACCAGGCTGTCTAAAGCCACATCCAGCCTGGCCTTGAATGCCTTCAGGGATGGGGCATCCACAACCTCCTTGGGCAACCTGTTCCAGTGTGTCACCACCCTCTGGGTGAAAAACTTCCTCCTCATATCTAACCTAAACCTCCCCTGTCTTAGTTTAAAACCATTCCCCCCTGTTCTATCGCTATTCACCCTCATGACACATCCACAGTCATGACAGTGAAACTTATGGCTTCATTGCTGTCATTGCCTAGTAGTTTGTTAGGTTTAGAACGTGGAGAAGTAACTCATGTTTCAAAAAAATATCAAGTCCTGGGTCATGCATTTATCTCAGTCTCTTCCTCTCACCTTATTCAAGATGTACCTTCAGTTTCTGTCCTTTCTCCTCAGTTAGCTTCCAGTACTTGGTTGGTGCCAGGAGCAGGTAAGTGCCACAGCATGGTGGCTCACTGTGCAAGTGGTGGCTGTTGGCCTCTATCTGATGGCTGGGATGTTTTCATAGGCCAGCTGGCTTCCACGGTGTGTTCACAATGCCCCTCATCCTGTGTCCCAGCTGCCGGGTGTTGCATCTTTACCTCTGGAAAGCATCTGCTGCTGCAATTACCAATTGCTGTGCAACCTCCTAGGGACTTGGCAATTGGATCTGCTGGGTTCTAACCAGAGGCGATCAGGAGAAGGACAAGTCTCTTATACCCACTCTGTATGTTGTCCTATACAGCAATTACTTCATCAACTCAGGCATTCCTTAAGCTTTACTACCTCTCCCCTTTCCACTCCTATTTTGGGATCCAAAATTTCATCTGTTGCTTCCTATTCCAATAGTCTCATGTTTGCTAACTTCTCTCCTTGTTGCTCCCTCTCCACTTTCCAGCCACCCAAATTTCCATCTCTTACCATAATTAGTAAGATTTTAATAGGTGCTTCCTCTTATTTTCCTGATATCATGTTTTTCATAATCTGTCTGAAATGTAGCTATTAGCTATTACACATCTCATAGCATGACATGTATACCTCTCTGAAACTTCTCATCTGTGAAGACTTTTTTTCTGAATTACCATATTCAGAAATACTACAAAATTGTGTTCATAATCCAATAAATTTTGAAGAGAATCATGTCTTCCACTTTGACATGCTGCATTCTTTTTCCCATATCAAGTATCTGCTTGCTGAATACTCTCCCTCTTCATTTTCACTCTTCTAACTGACCAGAGAGACTAATGTTCAGCACACTGTCATCCTGAACCAAGATAATGTGTCTGGAAAACTGTTAATTGTTAACACTCAAAACTGTTTTCATCACAGTTTTGAGTGTCCACCATACTAATTTTGATTTTTCATATGGTCTCACTGTCTGCAATCTAGAATCTCTGTTGAGCTTCTTTTCTGAAGTTAGCACTTTATTTGGGTTAGTCTTCCTGAAGGATGAAAAAAAACCCATATATCTTGAACAGTCTAATTATATCTAATAGGATTTTTCTTCTTAATGATTTAATTGAGTGGGACTATTTCTGCAAGCATTTCTTTACAATCCCTTTAATGTAGTTCTTGTCCCATCTAAGAGGTTTGCTAGACCATTTGTACATTTGCTGCTTATTTGATTGTATATACTTAACTACCTTTCTCCCCATGGAAGACTGGTCTTTGTCTATTTGCAGGCTTAATAGTTTGAGGCTATGGAAGGTTAATTTAATTCTACAAGTTATTTCCAAGTCGAGTGGATCAACATCCTCAATGAATTTCAGGTTGTCAGCTTCCTGTGAACCCTTATTTGCAAGGTCATTGCAACTCAGTTCTTCAGTCTCCCATGGCTGAGTGGGAAATTTCTGAGAGGTACCATCCTTTCTCCTGCCAGTTGTTGCCTTGAACACACAGGGATTTTTAGCTTTTAGCTGACCAGGGTTTTCTGTCTTTCTCCCTGTTTTAAAAGAAACTAATGTGCCAAAACCAAAGAAACAAACAGGCAATTCTCATGCATGGCATCATGAGCTGTGAACAGTTGTTTGAGGGCATGTGTTTGTGAATTTTTTTTTGGTTTTTTGCTAGGCAGATCTTTTTGTACTTGACCTTGGGCAGAAGATTTGCTGGACAGGTGTTTTGCTTTTTGGAAATTGTTTTGCTGCTTACGTAAGTATTCTTCATCCAGAATCTCTTGAGAAAGACTTCAGTCAGATGGTTCTTGGGTTGCTTATGCAGTGTTACTCCTTTATTGGGAACTTTCCTAAGGGTATGTTTTTGTTGGTATGTTGTTTGTTTGTATTTCCCCTACCCTCTCCTCCACTCCCGAACAGCTTCTTTCTTCTCAGATATTATGGTAGGTCACGTGCATATGCCTGAGTTACTGTGCCTGCATATTGACATGAAATAAGTTTCTACAAGTTAAGGAGCGGGGTGGGGGTGGAGGCTGTGTGTATTGTTTTTTCCTTTTGACTACAGTTTCAGCCTCTTCTTGCTACATGTCATACTTGTTGTTGTCTTGCTCAGGTGGGGCCTCAGTGTCCGCTTATGAGAATCTGTTATCTTAGACTGGATGCCACCTCCTTAGGGATAACCTTGTTTTCTGACCTTATTTTCTGAGATGATTCTCTTGTTTTGGTCATGCTAGGGCTGCTTCTTGATGTTCTTTTGTTAGTTGGTCAGCTCTCAATTTGAAGTCTTGGTTCTTGAGAACAGTGTTGCTTTTAGCCAGTTCTCCTTGTTCATCATAGCAACTGACTCTTTCCACCCTCTTACCACACGCTTTTTCAGCTCCAGCAAATTGTATCTGACTGCCCTTCACATTTCTTACAGTCATGTTCCTTCTTTTTATACCTTTGAGCCATTATAATTAGGTAGATTTTGGAAAGTTACATTAACTTAATTCCCAGTGAACTTAATAGAAAACATAGCCTTGAGATATTGGCACATTCTGTCCCATTTAGCATATTTAAAATGCCTTGGTTTATAATGGTATACTGTTTGTTTACTCCCTATGGGCTAATGCGATGTGTTGTTAATCTTCTCTCTGAATCTACAGAAGTGCATATTCTGTGGAGTGAATGCATTCTGATGTGTTATGAATTGGTGAAAGTATACTTATCTAATCCACTTATTAAAACTGTATATAATTTTCACATATTTATCTGAATAAAGAATAAAGACATAGCTTTAAGTTTCAGTGTTAACAAGTTATTAATAACATGTTTTAGTGAAATACTTCTTTTGTAAACTGGAAGAAGTACTTAGGAGAAGAAAATGTATTGCTTGTTATGCAGTGAAGCAATTGTATGTATGAAGGTATCTAAAATGTTCTGGTGTGCTTTTACTTCTAAATGCAATTTTGAATGTTATTCTTCTTTCTTTCTTAAAAGCTCTTTTCGGCAGGTTGACAAATGTCATGTTTTTCTTTTCCTTCAGATTATTTGAAGAATTATACGAAGATCATGGAGATACGCTTTCTCTGCAATATGGAGGTTCTCAGCTTGTCCACAGGGTAAAAACCTATAGGAAGATAGCGCCATGGACTCAGCATTCCAAAGACATTATGCAAACACTCTCAAGATATTACAGTAATGCTTTCTCAGGTACATTTCAGTGCTTTCTTTTGAGCCATAATTTAGAAAACATCTTGTTATGCTTTAGTAATCACTACTATGATCTTATAGCAGAGATTCTCCGTACTATAATTTGAAAATAATTCAGTAAAATCAGATGGCATCAAATGAATATTCTGATTTGATGGAATTTTTATGGTGTATCCCATGCAAATGCATGTTGTAGCATGCAGCCTTATTTGGTAAAGTTATTTAACAGATATGAGAACTCCTTAGCCACTGTGCACAGGTAGCACTGAAACTGCCACTGCAGTGATATTTGCAGCTCAGTAGTGAAGCAGGTATCTTTTACAGAGTGGTTAAGGTCGTGGAGAGAGTGGCTTCAACAAAGAAAAGGAAACTGGAAAATATAAGTTCTGAGCACAAATAGAAAGCTTCAAATTGCATATTTCTTAAAATTGGCTGTGATGTTTTGTTTTGCATGTGATGTTTGTGGGGACTTCAAACAAAAAGCAGTCTCTCGTGTAAATAATTATTTTGCATTGGTAGAAGCTACTAGCTGTTGAATCTGTGGTAGAAAAGACAAATAAAATAAATTTAAAAGAAAACATGCCCCACCAAGTAGATAAACTATTTTTGAGATGAATAGGTTGCAAAACATTAGCTTACTCTTTTTTTTTCCAGTGAAATTTACAAGTTCACTGTTCAGCATGCTTGTTGCTGTTCAAGTGGCATTTCCAAGTGTGTTACTGCAATAAACTAAGAGAAATCTTTTTATTCTTCAAGTTATCTCAAAAAGCAGAGGTTTCTGAGATTTAGAAGAAGATTCTGATTTGCTGTTCTGCTCTCATTATCCGTCCTTTAAAATAAAAATAAAACTTCGAGGGCTATCCTGTTCATGAGCCTGCACTTATTTTGTTTCTGATGTGAGAAACTTCTTTATAATGCTTACTAATATTATTTCTGAGTAGTAGCAGATGCAGAAAATGTCAGTGATTGACTTGAAGTCATGTAGTGTATCAGATTCAGCACAAGATCACACATGGCCTGCTAACAGTGTCTCCTAGAGAAACCACTTAGCAACTCTTGCTTTGTTTGTTTATCATAAAAAAAAAAAAAAGTGATAATTTACACTTTTTAAGAACATGGATTCCTCTGTTGGCTCTTAGGATAATCACTACTAATTAAGTTGAACAGAAGAGAAAAAGTAAAATGTGATGGTTAAGAGATTTGCCTGGAGATACTAATGCAATAGATAAGGCCTGGGTTTCTAAGAACGATAACCAAATGCAGTTTGAACCTAGGTCTTGATACGTGGCTTAGCTTTCCTATAGATTTCTTTTGTTCCCATGAATTTGTAATATGTTGCATACGTAATAGAAAGTGAAGAGTTAAAAATGTTCTCAAGATCGGGTTAGTGACTCAAACGTAGAAGAAAATAAAGCTTTCCGCCTGAAAATATGGGACAATTGATTTTTATGGTAACTTGAAAAAATACTATGGATTTAGGCAAAAATTATGACCTTTTTTTGCACACGTTTTTAAATCTAGAATTTGAAAAAAGTATAGGGTGCAGTTTAGTTTGAGTGTTCAGCTGTTGGAATTACCTCGGCTGTAAACAAGTAAGTTATACTAGAAATAAGAATGTCATCCAGCTGAGAACTAGATGTTCCTTCAAGACCATCTCAGGCAGGCATTCTGATTAGTTGTATTCTGCTATTTGTCTTCATTTGTGATTGAAAAAATAGGAAATAGAAAAACGTTAGTTTTATGCCTCTTAGAAAATAATGTGACATTGTGCTCTTCAGTGCTGGATTTGCAACATGCATAATAAGCTTCTGGAATCTAGAATAATCTGTTTATCCACAGACAGGGCTGGACATAGTAAACTACCTTTTAGTGTTGTATGAAAATAAACTTAATTACTATACCCTTTTAGTCATGGGATCTTATAGTCCCAATTATGTTGAATCTCTCATGATTTAGTAATTTGTCATGTAGTGCAGTTACAAACTCAGATTGAGAGCAGTAGATTATTTTTGGCTAATTCAATTAAATGGCCCCTTCAGTTCCTGTTTTCTCAAATGGTCTTAAAATGTGCTAGTATACACGTACATTGTAGTATCTTTTGAAAAATCGGTGCAGTCTTTCTACTTGCTTGTACATAATTATAACAGTCAATGCTAACAATGAAGTGAGAAAACCTGTTTGCTCTTTTGTCTGTGTTCCATGGCGTACTGACACGTTCTTATATATTTATTTTTGAAATGAGAGATTTTCCATCAAGATAAGAAAATTGATCTGAAAAGTTCAATATCCTCTTTTCTCTAGACAACGTTTCAAAGACAAAAGCTCTCATTATATTTGTTCAAAATTAAATCATAAAATTGTTCAAACCTTAAAGTAAGACGGTGGGGAGTCAAAGGATTATCTCCTTTCCAGTTAACTATCTGCTTCCCAAGTCATATTCACCAATGTAATTGTGCTTGCCTGAGGACTTATGCACAGAACATTTTTAATGGTATGTTTTATTACCTACATTGAAATTGAGTTGAAAAGTAAAACAGTGGAGAGACATTTTCTGATAAATGTCCTGTATTTCTATTGAATTTAAAACACAACAGTACAGCTGAAACAATAAAAGCAAAAGAGAGTTTGTATCCTTTGGCTGTGTAACATTTAACAGCAGTCATTTCTTTGCTACAGAAGAAAGGTAAGAATGCATTAACGAACTGTTGCCATAGAACATTTCAGATAATTAATTGGTTAATTCAATTGGTATGGGTTTAAATTCAAGCTGTTTTTCACAGAAGAAATTTCATTTTGTTTTATTTCATTTTAGCATCTGTCATATAAGTAGTGACACAGTTTTTAATTGAATTATCTTGTTTCGCTCTGATTTAGTTAACAATTTCAGAATACCTCCTGTTCCTGGCAGGTGAAACAATGGTAAATGAACAAAGGAGGTTTGTCTCTGCCTTTTAGTGTTCACATATCCCACTAGTTTTAACCTATTTGTTCTTGTTAATTTATTTTGCATTTTGGGTTCTTCTAGTTTTTATGCACAAACTGCTTTCTTGGATTTTGTTTAGCACCACACTCTGTAAAAGGGAGAAAAGTAAGATGAGGTGAGATGAAGGCAAGAATTTTGCTCACCCATTACCATCATAGGCAAAACACACTCAGCCTAGGAAAGATTAATTTAATTTATTACCAGTCTGTAACAATAGATTGCAGTGAGAACTAAAAACAAACTAAAAACATCTTTTCCCTATCTGCTTTCTTCTACCTGCTCCCCCAAACAGCACAGGGGAACAGGAATTGCGCATAATGCTTTGTCTCTGCTGCTCCTCCTCTGCCCCTGCTCCATGTGGGTCCCTTCAGCTGCACGCCATCCTTCCCCAACTGATTCTGCATGGGTTTCCCACAGGCTGCAGCTCTGCAAGCACTGCTCCAACACAGCTCCCTACCCCACAGGGCCCTCCTGCCCCACCGAAGGCTCTTCTCCACAGGTTGCAGCTCTAGCCCAGGGCCTGCTCCTGCTACCAAAACCTTGCTATGTAAACCTCGTACATGTAGTTAAACTGTGACACGTCTTTTCAGAAATAATTTATCCTGAAAACCATAAGTACTGATGTGAGCTTTGAGTGTCAGCATGTAGAAGACTTAGCATTTGTAAGTTGATCTTCTTAAGAAAGTAGACAAGGTGAGATGCAAGAAAGAAGATAAATATCCTTTAGGAAAAGTGCTCTGAAAGGACAATAAAACTATCTGGAAGGAATGTGAGTGGAAAGAAAAGGTGGAAAAAGCCAGATTCTATATGAAAGTTCCTCTAAGTAGGGAAGGGAAGCCAAGCAACATCAGGATTTCTGCTTTCTTTCCCTTTTCCTTGTGCCTCGCCCTGTTTCACCATGTGACTGCTTCATACAGAAGATACCACATCCAAATATTGACCTCCATATATACACATTCCTGTCAAGTTCCTTACTCTTCTATAATCTTGTCACCAGATTTCTGTATGGAACTCTACATGGAACATCAGGCCATGTGTCTGATTCCCTGTAAAAACACCATCATTGTGTGGATGGAAGAGATTTTAGGAGAAAGGAGGTATTGACTGAAACTTTGGTGGAACCAGGAGCCAATTTTGTCCTTGCTGTCGTCCCACTGCTTTGTGCATTCTGCCTGTTGTTTTATCTGCTTTCCGGTATACTGAAATTTCACAGTTTATCCGTTCGATGTAGCGCGTTGCTTAATGGGCGCTGATCTCTCTTAATATTGTTTATGTAACATGGAAAGAGCTGATGGAGTAATGCCATCAGAGTTCTAGTCTGAACTATTCTGTGTCTGATGAATACTGAAGTGCAAACAAGAATGGAGACGAGCTTTCCACTTGCTGATTCATCAAGGCTTCAGTAGAGCTCAATTCTCCACATATTTCTCCACATCTGGATATATTTTGTGTGAGCCATCCTCTGCTACTACACATCTGCCTGCAGAGCTGTCTTCATCATGGTTCACCATCCTTAAGCCCTCATCTGACTCCAACTTTTCCACATATCTGTGATAATTCATCCTACCTGCAGTTCAATAGCAAGCAAAATTTCAAAGATGTAGATGAACAGCATTTTTTTTTGTCGTGCTTCATCTGCAGTGGTACCTAACTGCAGGATTTTAGCACTTGCCTTCTGTAGTTTGATGAAGCTTAGAATATGGTGAGAGGAACCCATCTTCTGATAATTTCAGTCTACAAGAAAGAAGTTCAAACTTTTAAAAGGTATTAATGAAGTTTAATCATTTTACTATGCATTGGTTCAAAAAAACCAAAGAATTCATAATTTGTATGTACTGGTGAAAATTTGTGCATTTGTATTGGTTATTGTTTGATTTAATGAACTCGCCTTTCGTAGAATCATGGAATCGTTTGAGTTGAAAAGGACCTTTAAAGGCCATCTAGTCCAACTCCCCTACAATGAACGGGGACACCTATAGCCTGATCAGGGTGTTCAGACCCCTGTCCAGCCTGACCTTGAATGTCTCCAAGGATTGGGCTTCCACCACATCTCTGGACAACCTGATCCTTCTGTAACTGGACTTTTGGTATGCAGTAAATTCATCAGGATAGGTCACATGCCCTGACATATTCAAAAATACATTCACATCCTTTGTGCATACACATGCATAAACAAGGGGGAGACTGAGCCTTACTTCTGCCAAGGCAGAGCTTTTGTCTCTTCTTTGTTAGAAAAGCCAAGGAAAGAGCTGGAACCAGCTGCACGTGCACTGCAGTATGGCAGAAAGTGGGGTCTAAATGAAGTTTTGTTAGGTTTGAAGCCCAGAGGTCTCTGTAGGAGTCTTAGGAATGATATGCTTGTTGTGTGAGGAGAAAGTCTAACAAGTAAGCAGATGCCTCAATGGGCTTGAGCTCTGCATGTTATTAACTGTACGTCTTGTCTAACAGATGCAGACAGGCAAGAATCTATCAATCTGTTCCTTGGAGTATTCAAGCCTATGGAAGGAAAGCCTCATCTCTGGGAACTTCCTACTGATTTTTATTTGCATCACAAGAACACCCTCAGTCTGTCACAGACCAGGCGAAGGTATTTTGATGTTCTGTTTTTTGTTGGGTATAGCTCTAATAAGATGCATGCTGCTAACCAAATAATTTAATCAGCTTGTTGAAAACTTTTTTTTTCCCAAATAACTACTGAATTTTAAGCTTTTGCAAGCACTTAAAAAAAATAAAAGAAAATAATCTTCTTCAAGAGATTACCACAAGTGTCGGACGTTGCTGCTTTGAAAGATTTGCTTTAGTGTATTATTTTCTTGCACTGAAGAAAAAGTCTCATTTAATACAAAATTGTCCTGCAGTGTGAAATACTTCACAATTTTACGGAGGTATAGCTATCTATGTTCTATTAAAGTGTGTATAGATGTCTTTTCGATGGTTAGATTTATTAAGTCAGTATGGTATTTGGTTTTTTTATCAGTACAGACTTTGTTTATATTATTGTGCAGTGCCCTTAGACTACAGCTGTGTTTGCCAAGAAGCCTGTTATTTGTTAACTTTCCTTTCAGCCATGTCTGGCCTATTTTGATTATTTTTTTTTTCATTTGCATCCCGTTGTAGTTGTGCAGTAGTATACAGAAGCTATATAGGGGTAAAGCACAAAAATTATAGAGTAACTTTTAGAGCGATCGCTTTGGAATGTGAAATGGTTTCAGTAAGGACTGTAAATACTGTGTCTTAAAAGGTTATTCCATCTTAAGACTAAGGACAGTACTAGACTTTGTTACTACATCATCTGTTTTATGAATTTTGTTGCTTTATATTTCTGTTCATTCTGTGAGTTCCATATCACAAATGCTAGATGTGAATATCTGCATTTGGATTTTTGTCTGGGGAAGAGTCCAACTCTGTCCTGGTTGGCTGCTTATTCCATTAATGCATGTGGCAGCCAGAATGTGATACGACAGTTTCTAAATTTCAATCCTTTTCTCCTTCTGCTGATGCTAGCTCATATTAGCAATGCAACTGGGTGCTAGCTTAGACATGAGAAACACGTAACTGGTTTTGGACATTATTGTATGTCAATGAATTAAGCTGAACCAAATATAATAAGCAGATAGCGAGGAAAAAAAATTGTGTTTGTTTTTACTAACCAATATCGGCCTTCAGATAACTTCTTCCTGTCTGTGTAATAGAGTCCTTGGATGGAGCAGCTAAGGAAATAATGAAATCTCATAGTGAAAACAAGTATATAGAAAGAGAATAAAGATGTTTCCTGTTGTTGAAAGCTTATTTGACTGTCTCTGCTTTTCCTATATTGTATTTGCCTCTGCATCAGAAAGAAAAGATTTCATGAGTTTCACATGTTACTTTTATATTATTTCCGATTCACATGAGAGGATAGTGAAGATGGAAGGAGAGGCTTTCTTTAGTCACATTACTTGTCATTTGTGCAAGCAGCAAGACCAGATAGGTCTGCAGGAAAGGAAAAAATAGCTTGCTTGCGTGGCCTAATATCGTCCTTCATCAAGAGATGGGCCTTTCATACATAACTCATTCTTTTCTGTTCAGGACATTCACAATTGCTAGGACTGGAGTGTGTTGCCTGTTTGGCACAGTTTGTGGAGTCCCACTAACAAGTCGATCTCTGGGCACTACAGTATATATGTTGTTTCTGCTCCAGATAGCTACATTGTTATCAGGTGGAGATAACTGCTAGGTACTCTAATTAAGGCCCTTACAACATTGTGAATATGCATATATTTGAAATAAAATCAGGGAAGATAAGTAAATATATTTCAAGCCCAAATAATGGAGTAATAGAAACTGTCAGAGTAGTTTAGAGAAAATTTAGAAGTGTATTTGAGAAAAATAAAAGCATGTAAATATAAATGAAAGATTAACAGCGCTTTATTTTATGAATGCTACTTTCACTTCCTTTGGTGGTTTTGTTTTGTTGGTTTTTGTTGTTGTTTTGTGGGGTTTTTTCAGAAATATTGAATAAGATTGCAGGCCCACTTTTTTTGCTATTAATTACTATTAAAACATGCAGTTCTTATATTTGGGACAGCTGTCACGTTAAAACATATTTCCATGTGTAGAAGTCAGTTGTTTTGAGTCTCTTCTAGTTTTATTTATTATGATAAATGGCTTTCATTTCTTCATACTCTTTTCCTAAGTTTTAGGATCTAAATAACAAATAGTGATTGGTAGAATTTGGAGTCTTTCGTGCTCTGGTCAAAACAAAAACAAAACATACGAAGTATTCTTACCACATTGCTTTGTGTTATGTTTTTGTTTTTGTTTTTCTTCCTCCAGATACGTTCTGTATGTTCTAGGAGCTTAATTTTTCAATACTATAGGTAGGGCACTTGAAATATGCTTAGTTCAGTTCTGGGTTGGACTTCATGTGGTTGTATTTCATGCCCTCAGTGCAAAGTTGTAGGGTAGGAATCTACTGAGAGCATCCACCTGAGGATAATTCTTTACTTCCTCTCACATTTGATTTATAAGGAAGTGTTTACCAATGTGACTCTGTATGGCTGGGTAACTGCTATGTGCAAATGTTTAGATTGGATGCAAGATCAAATCTATATCAGTTGTGTGTCTGTATTTCCCATGCAGCTATACTTACTGGTGGACAACAGGTGTGCTAAAGCATTTACCTCTTCCTTTTGATGAAGGTAAGAACTGTATTTGCTTCTTGCCTTAAGAGTATCTTAAAGAAGTTTTAGGCAATAATGCTTTGTAACTCTTTCAGATCCCAAATCCTCTAAAAAAAAAAAAGCTAAATACATATGGAGGTCAATATTTGGATGTGGTATCTTCTGTATAAAGCAGTCACAGGGTGCAAGAGATATCTAACTCAAGAGTTGAAGAATTAAGTAATACAAACATGTGGCTAAAACCTGACCTCCGTATTTTTATGTGTCAGGACAAACATCATTTTTGTTTTTTCCTTTCTTACTAAAATTTACTTATTGTTTGTTGGTAATAATATTTCTGTTGCAGATAAGGATTAGCTGCTATGTCTTATTTCTCTGGGTTACTTTGGAGGATATTTTATGAGGAATTGTCTTCAGCAAGAGACATCAATTTATGGTGATTGATAATGTGTATTTATTAAAGATGTGCTCTGCATCTCCATTATATCATATTTTCTTGTCCTAGATGGACTGTGGCCATAGAAAAATGTCAAGTAGAGTGGCTAGGTAATCAGACTACTGCAGAGTCAGTCATGGTTGGTAAAAGAGATTATTTTTTTCCTTTCCCCAGTGACATGTGCTGAAAACAGACGCAAATTAACAGTGAAGAAATTCCACAAGTATGAAGAAGAAATTGATATCCATAATGAGTTTTTTCGGCCATATGAGTTGAGCAGCTTTGATGAGACCTTCTGCTTAGCAATGACCAATTCTACACGGTATATTTGGGTTGTTTTGGGACTATAACTGCTTAACTGGAAGTTGATCTGGTGTGAATTAAATGTGTATTTGATTTATTTGCTTAAACCTGGGTAACATGCTAGATTTTTTTAAGCCTCAAATTTAGCAAAATTCTGGAAGTTAAATCATCATACTAAAATGGAAAAGCAATGCTCAACAGTGCTCAAAACTTCTGTCAAAATAGCACTTAATTAATTTAAAAATTATTTTCCACTGCAGAGTGTCTAATGTTTAGGCATTTGAAGGCTGAGAAATGGACTTTTCTTTGTGGATTCATTAGGTTGTGGAAGGTACCTCCAAAGCAATTGCTTTGTAATTGTTCTGCTTGAATTTTACAACTGCTTTTTTCAGTTCATGTGGTTCTTAGAACTGGCCTGATAATTTTTGTTGGCAGCAATCAGACAGATATTCTAAGCATAATCTTAATCACGCTTTAGTTAATGACTTCCAGACAGATTATGTTTCACGTAGCTTTTTGACCCAATTTGAGGGTTGGCAGCATTTTGAAAACAATGTATATGAGTCATAGGGCTTCTTCAGTACAGGAATATGCTATTGCTCCATCTTCTTTGGCAAGTGGCAAAATTTGCAGATGCTTCACAAAGCTAAATGATGTCATAGAGAACATTTGAAATACTGAGGGGTTTTACATTTACATAACTTGTAATGATGAAATTTTTTTTCATGCATACTTTTTAATTCAAAGGTAGATGTTAGAGTTGGCTCTTCTAGAAAATGTTTTGGTTTTGTTTTGAATTTTTCTTACAATGAGATTTTATCTCCTCTTTTGCCAGGGATTTTATGCCTAAGAATATGGGGATTGATCCAAGTCCATTTACTGTTCGTAAACCTGATGAAACTGGAAAATCAGTGCTGGGGTAAGTTAGAATTAACAAATTTTGTTCTGATTTAATAATAGTGAAATTATGAAACGTTCAGTCGTAATGAAACGACTGAACACTGTGTGCAGTGTATTCTCTGCTAAATGGGAAATTAAAAAAAATCACTGGTGGAGTACTGTGGAAATGTACGCTTTGAAAATCATACCTAATTTTAGTTCCATTTTATTG
Organism: Pavo muticus; assembly: GCA_016647715.1. NCBI lineage: Eukaryota > Metazoa > Chordata > Aves > Galliformes > Phasianidae > Pavo > Pavo muticus. The sequence goes on along the minus strand of JACDJE010000551.1, from coordinate 345,263 downwards.
TACTTTATGCTGGGAATTCTTTATTCAGGCTTGTGTAATCTTTTCTATTTAAGTGAGACCTGTAAGGTAATTTTCTCTAGAATGAAGGTACAGAAGCTGTTCAAATTTGACCATCTCTTGGTACCATTATTGTCTTTTTTTTTTTTTTTTTTTTTTTGAAAAGAAATAGGAATAAATCTTATATAAATAGAACACAGAATCATAAAATATCCCAAGTTGGAAGAGAACCACAGAGATAATGAAGTCCAACCACTGGCTCCATACAAGACCTCTCAGAATTCAAGCCTTATGTCTGGGAGACTTGTCATACATCATGTGTTTTGTTGGATTATAAGAAAAGTTAAAATGCTTCTGTAAGTTATCGTTCATTTTCATTAAACTGGCTTGTTAAAAGATACAGATACTATCTTCAAACAGCAGTAACTGCCAATTTCCTCTTAGTTTTTCATTAAAAATATAAAAGTGTTACAGAAAAATATTTATTAAAACATTGATATAAAATTCATAAATCGATATAAAACAATTCAAAACAGTTACTGAGACAAATGAATGTCTCATTTAGCTGCTTTTGAATCCTGAACTTGCTTTGTTATCTATTTATTCTATTGTTTTGTTTGATTTGCAATATCACATAAGGGCTATGAGGATTATTCCTGAGCCACTTCATTCTCCCTTAGATACTTCATATTAAGGAAACCTTTTATCAGTAATGATTAAACCTGTGCCGTCACAATATACTAAGTTCTTCTGAAAACTTAACGTTCTGTTACAAGCTATAAAATTCAACTGTCTCATAAATAACATCTGTCATGCTTTGACCCTGAGGGACTCACTGTTAATAAACGTTGAGTGGTCTGGGTTTATCACTAGTAGAGCGTGATTTAATTCTAGTAATGTTTCCTGGAAATAAACAGAAAGACTGTTTTATAGTTATTCAATTCATTTCTCCAAAGAACTCTGAAAGCGTGGGTGCTTTTGAAGTCAAGCTTTGTTCTTCTCCTTTGGAATCATGTTGGTATTTTGGACTAAATTATCTCCAGATACACCATGAAATTCTTAATCTTTTTTATCTTTCTCAAGGTTTTTCTTGATCTCTCTGCTGTGACTTTGAGGGGTTGTGGTAGGATAGTCACCTGGGTCAGAGTCATGTTCCAGGACTCCCTGGGTATTTCTTGGAAGGTTTGCCACGCATTGGCTAGTGTGCTGAAGTAAAATGTGGCTTAAGACTTCCACCTTACCTTAGAGATGCCTGTTATGTGAGAGGGAGAATTTATTACTAAATGCAAGAATATACCTCTTTTTAGAGAGGATGTAAATGCAAGCAAACAAACAAACAAAAAACAACAAAAAGAAAACAACCTTTAGAGGCTATTTAACGATTTTAAGAACTATATAACACAGTGATACAATTGCTTTTCTTAAGTCCTAAACAACCTTATTTGTAATGTGGTACTACTGGCATCAGTAGATTCACAGCATTTATCAGTGGAGTTCTCCATTTTTCTGGACACATGGGACATGTGCCTAACTGTCTTGATCAGGTTGTGGTACCAGAATTACATTTGTTTTATAATAGGTCAGAATTTTGCAGTACCATGTCCTCCTGTTTGATTCCTCCATTGTACTAGAAGCTTTTGTATAGAGATGATGCTATGGTTCTTGACTAGAAAAAGGGAAATAATGATTTACCCATATCTAGATATCTTCTTCAGTAAAGGCTTCTCCAGAATACTGAATATACCAAATCCATTATGATCCTCTTTCTGGCTCTTTTTTCAATCTGAATAAGCATAAGCAGGTACCATTTATCTCCATCTCAGTATCTAGGAGTTATAGTTGTAGTCCTGAATTCCTATTTTGAAATTGCACATACTGCTGCGTGTTTGGACTTGCTTGAGAGGTACTGATTAGATTGTAGTGTTGCTCTCCTCACACTAGTGTCTACTAGGGTCTTCTTCATACACAGGATCTCATTCTACTTCCCTCTGTTTCCTATGTTGGTAATGATAAGTGCTGCTTCTTATTTGGGGAAGCTCACTCCAGCTATTAGAAAGCACAGGGCTTGGTATTTCCCACAAAATGCAGAGTACATGTCAAAGGAAACATGTCAATGCTGTGTTCTTCATTAAGTTGATTAATATTCCATTAGGCTTATCTGTCTGGCCAAGCAGACCAGGTTTTCTACCTACTGTGTGAACAGTTTGCTATACTCCTTTGCATAGACTTTGCAGTGTTTTAAATTAAAACTGGAACAAATAGTTTTCTTTTTTGTTTTAAAAGGCTTCTAGGGGTGGCCTTGATATTTATTTATTATTTTTTTTTCCAGCACCTTCTGATCTACTGTGATCTTTCTGGAAGATTTTGTAGTCTGTTTTCATCTGTCCCTAGGACAATTAGATCTTGGCCTTCTCTTGTATGTGTGTTGGCAGTGGGATGTGGATATCACTCTTCTGTGTTTGGTCACTTGCTTCATTCTGCTTTTCTTGTGATCTTCACCTCATTTAGAAAAGCAGGGAAGATAACCTTAATTTTCTCTGATGAGAATACAGTATTTGTAACTTTCTGTACTTTTTTTCTTTAAGCAGATATCAGTTACTGCTGAGTCAGTGTTCATTCCAGCTGTAAGAATTCTCATGCATTAATGTACTTAGGATGGAGTGAGGGATGGTCTCAGATAATAACCTTCATGAGGCCTCTTGTTTCCATGTGTGGTAAAAACATGTGACGTTTAGCTAATTCACTACAGAGATAAATCACTGTATGAGTTTGCAAACGTACAGCTCTATGAGAAAGCTCCAGTGGAACTCGAGTGACACTAGTGACCTCCATGCCTGTGCTGCTGAGAACGTTAAAGCTGTAACCTGAACTACCATTTGCATTTTCACCCACCTGCATGTTATCATCAAAGCCTCTTATTGTACTTTGCTTTAGAGTCCATTATGGATGGAAAACATCTGCACTATACTGCACTCATAGGAGAGAAGCTAGAATATATTTATTGATATAATACGGAGGCAGTGTAGTGATTTAACAAAGCTTAATTGTAACAAAGGCAGCAACTTGGGCACCTCAGTACAGAAGGGACATTGAGGTGCTGGAGCAGACCCAAAGAAGGGCAGCAAGGCTTATGAAGGGCTTGGAGAATGTGCCCTGCGAGGAGCAACTAAAGGAACTGGGGCTGTTTAGTCTGGGGGAGGCTGAGGGGAGACCTTATTGCTGTCTTCCAATATCTGAAAGGTGATTGCAGTGAGAGCGGGGTTGGTCTCTTCTCACTGGACAGGTGACAGGACGAGGGGAAATGGCCTCAAGTTGCACCAGGGTAAGTTTAGGTCGGATATCAGGAAAAACTTCTTTACAGAAAGGGTGGTTAAGCACTGGAATAGGCTCCCCAGGGAGGTGGTTGAGTTACCATCCCTGGATGTGTTTAAAATCCGTTTGGATGTGGTGCTCAGGGACATGATTTAGCACAGGGTTGTTAGTTAGAGTAGTAGGTTAGGTTGCGTTTGGACTTGATGATCTTTAAGGTCTTTTCCAAACTGAGCAATTCTTTGATTCTATGAACTTAACAAGATTTGAGATGACTGGTTACACTTGATTATTTACTGCATAGAGGGTAGGGTTAAAAGTATGAATACGAGACACCCTCCTGTTGAGTCACAAGGTTCAGAGTGAACCCTCTTGCTTTCTAAACTCCTTGAACCATGCAGGGAAGGAGCCTAGATGCTGCTGAATCCACTCCTCGTCCCAGACTTGATCAGTGGTTTATGTCTACAGGATTGTGTGGGTGCAGTCAATTGAAGATATAATGTTAGCAAAGCTAACAAAGCTTACAGTCAGTCTAAGATGTGATCTTAGCAAGGCTAACAAAGCCTAAAACAATTAGTCACTTACCAAGGATCTGTATTGGCAAGACATCTTGATGTCAAGGTGTAAGGGATCTCTGTGCAGTAACCTCAGGAAGCATCTCTGCCCAAGGGGAGATGATGCGCAGCCAGCTGCCATGCAGGAGAGCTGAAAGGGGGCTCTTGGGCTCCTCACTATTTATGGGGGTAAGATGATTGCCCTGTAGTCATAAGCCACTTTTTAGGTGCAGGCTCAATCGATCCTCAGCTGTTGAACGAGGGGCCTGCCATCAACCCCCATTTTGAGACAGATTTATGGTTGTTAATCTGTTACAGCAAGAGTGTTGCCAGTACTGTTGTTCATTGTCTTCCTGTGCAGTGCCTTGTGAGCAAGGCCAGGCCAAAGGATAGAATTGAGGGAAGAAGCCAAGGGGAGAAGGGAGTGAGCAGGGGGAACACACCATCACAGGGTCTTCCTGATTTGTCTATTAACACATTCACTATCATCTGCCTTCCAATCCTTCTTCCTCCAGACTTCCTGGAAAGGCTGTGATGGTTTCTGAGGTGAAAAGGCATGCACATGGCCTGTAGGAAAAGATGTAGAGGATGTAAGGGTCATGCAGTTTCTGATGCGTAAAGTAATGCACACCTTTCAGAGGTTTAACACAGTTAGGCCCTGTGTTAGTATACTAAAATATAGATGCTGCATCTTGACAGATTCTTACCAATAAGTCTCTTTTTATTGACTAGAATTTCTAACTTGAGAAATACACACCCCATAAGGAAATGCTGAGGGAGAACTGCATTGACAGGAAGAGGTATAGAGAAGGAAGGGGAGAAAAAAGTAAGTTTCTGATGAAGATTTGAGGCTGGAGAATAAGAGAGTTAGTAAAGTACATAATTTTAGTCAGTAAGTGAAATGTTTTTCTGGAACAAAACCGAAGATGTTACGTCTCAATTTTTATGTATACATTTTAACATGACAGTATGGGGGAAAGATTTAAGTGAAGAGATGGAGAACTGGTGGAGAAAAGCTGGCATAATCCTGTGAACACTCTTCAAATGCTTGAGAATAAGAAGAGATTGAAGAAAATTAAATCAATTAAGGGATTCAAAAGATGAGCAGCAAGTTGCTCCACAGGATAGAGCTTCTCTTATCCCCTAGTAAGCCAGTAACCAAAATTAGGAATTTTAAGTACTTACTATTAATGTCCTCTTAGTTTCATAAATACACTCTATCTTTTATAGGAACAAAAGTAATCGAGAAGAAACTGTACTGCAGCGCAAAACCGCTGCTAGTGCTCCTCCACCCCCAAGTGAGGAGGCAGTGTCAAGTAGCTCTGAAGATGATTCTGGGACAGACAAAGAAGATGAAGGTGCTGTTTCTCAACGTTCTACTCCGGTAAAGGTGACTGATACAGGAGATAACACCAAGATCACTGAGGTAAGAAATATTGTGGTATGGTAGAAAACATGAATTCAAAATTCACATTTTTTAATGTTTTATAAGCACTAAGAAGTATAGAACAAACAGAAGTGAGGCACAGAGAATTAAATGATCTCCGGTAGATATTACCAAAACTGCTTACAAAACTTTGCTATTCTTAAAATCATGTAAGAGTCTTCACTTGCACTACACGTTTCATACAGCTTAAAGAGGAAAATAGCATTTATTAAGAATAAAAAACAATGTTTGAGACTTATAGTGCTTGAGAGGGGCTCGGGTTGGGTGTAGTCTGTACAAAATATATCTGTGGTAGTATTGCATGGTAGTAGTTAGTTCAAAGTGGTAGTATACTTCTGATCATTGCCTCTTACCATGCGTTGACTCACATCACAGTACAGATCTGAGGTCTTGAGCTCTGCCTTCAGTCTGATTAAATCATGCCCTGATTTATCTGCAGAGTTTTAAATTGTTCCCTTATCAGATGGCCTGAATTAGAAAAAAAAAAAATAAAAAAATGAAACATTTACAATAAAATAACTATGAAGTTGTGTGGTATTAATTTTGGAGATTTTGGATTAACTGTTAGGTAGTAGAAGTGCATTTACTTCTATGTAAGTACAGTGTTACCTGAAAACTTTCCATTATGTCAGAAAAATAGAGTGCTTGTTTTCTAGCAGTTCAGGTTGTTTATAGATGATTGCTTTAACAGAAATCCAAACCTATTTTCTTCATGATTCTTACCACTGAACAATTGAACAAGATATTTCACTTCAGATTTTCCATCTGTGAATTGAATACACTTTAATGCTGATGCCTAAGGTATGTCTTCAAGAATTTTAAGATGCTTACATGAAAGATACATTTAAATATGGCATCGGCTTTTAATGGCTTACAGTTGGAGGCATTGTTCTGATTTTTGTTAATGCATATGAAGACATATTTTCCATTTTACTGCACCTTTTCATGCATCAAATTTTACTCATAATTTACATTGCCAGTTTTCGTTATTGCTTATTAACTTTGCAGTGCTGAAAAGGATTACCTATTCAGTTAGGCTCAGTTTAGTTCCCCTATCTTGAACTAAAAGAAAGTTATCTATTTTTATAGTTGACACACTTGCAATTGCATGTGCCTTATTAGTAACCCCCTGAGTTTAACACTGACAATAGTGAGGTATTCATGGTCATTGTCTCCTTATTATAGCTGTCTGAGAGACAATGTAACTTGTAAAATAAAAATAGTTTTCTATTTTATTGAAGGCTGTAATTATTTCAGAATTGACAAAAGGAAGTATGAAAGCAAATGCGGGAGCATTTTCTGAACTAGTATAGTTTTTTCTTTATTGAATTTCCACATAATACAGACATCTTTATGTGCTCTATTAATATAAATTCTCAATATCTTGTTTTTTCTGATCTTTCAAGAATCTTTTGCCTTTTTATTGAACAGGTGTCTTGAAGAATATTTTTAGGAAGCGATTTTTATTTAATACAGCTTGCACAAGCTAAGGTTACTGTGTGTATGAGAAACTTGTTTGGTTTTGCCTGCACTTCTGAATTTTCAGATTTGGAAATAACTTCTTTCTTGAAAGCGGACTTGTGTTTAGAAGTTGCTACTGTATCTTCAGTCTGAATCTTTGCTCTTATGTTTCAGAATGTAGTTCAGTCTACCAAAGACATATATGGAGTTAATCTTTCAGATGTTCCTTCTGAAGATGATATCACAACATATGCTAGGTGAGATACATTTCCAGTTGTAATAATTAAAAGCTGATTTGAGGTGATTAAAGAAATCTTGTCAAAAGTGCTTCTTTTGATTAAACATATTTATATTTTTTATTTTAGACATATGGGCTGCCCAGGGAGGTGGTGGAGGTGTTCAAGGAACATTTAGACATTGTGTTGAGGGACATGGTTTAGTGAGAACTATTGGTGATAAGTGGATGTTTGGTCTGAATGATCTCGTAGGTCTTTTCCAACCTTGGTGATTCTATGATTTGGTTATATCCAAATGCTATTGTTTTTTAAAATCGAACTATTTTCAGATGTCTGTTTCAACTCTGAATTCAGTGGAAGTAATGCCACTGTCTTCAATGCAACATGGAATTTAAATGAAAGATACTTCAATAGAAGTATCTGTCACTTGATATATTCCTAGAAATATTCCTGGTATAGGCTCTGGGCAGTAAAGCTGATAAAATAGAGGAAGTAGGTAACTCACTGTAGGGGTACGGATATTCAGGTGACAGGCATTTCTACTATGGGTTTCAAGGAGAGGACGGGAGTGAGTTTGGCTGTTGCCGTTATGAAAGTTGCATGTAATGGCAGCATACAAATACATGTGATGTGGGTGTAAATATATATTTGTAAATACATATATATAGCATGAATTGTAGTAATAATATGCTCTTCATTTTGAACTGCATCATGCTCCCACATGCTCTTAATAAATGATTTCGTGATCTTGGACCATACGTACAGGAAATGAGAGTAAGGTAGAGCATATTGCAGGACAGAATACGGCTCTTCAGGTGGTCCAGCAAGTTCCCACTCAGTTCCTGCACTTTGTTCTAAACTTCTACAATGTGAGGCAGCATGCCACACAGCATGTGCAGGCTCTTCTCAGGAGCTGCTGGCTTACTGTGAGCAGTTGGAGATGGGAGCTGTGCAAGTATCAAGATATCACCTCCCGCCTCCAACTAAACTCTAGCAGCTACAGAAACTTCTGCTTTTATTTCTGCTTTTATTTCAAGGGTAATTTGGACTTTTGTCCTGTATTTGATATTTGTTACTGTGCCCACAGGTGTCTTGGATGGCCAACTCCCACAGAGCAACGAGTAAATTACTAGTGTGCTTCTCCAATGAAATACAGTGACTCTGTAGTATCAGGAGCACTGGTTCTGATACTGAATTTTTCTGAATTTTTGTAACCCCACATAAAACACGGGCTATGTGATGGTTATTTTAAAAACATGTGTTTAAGCTATTGTTCTCATGTTTACTCCTCAATTTCGCAGAATAACAACAAAGCCAAACAGAACCTGGTTCAAATCTTTTTCTCCTGAGTCAGAAATGAGTTTGAACCTTTTGAAATTTTATTAACCAAAACTGAACTAGAATGATTTCAGTTACAGATGAACTAAAACTGCAGATCCTGTTGCCAAGAGAGCAGTTGCTTATGCAAGACACCAGGAGTGCCAATCAATTATATTAGCTTAACAAACCCATGTTTCAAACACCTGATCAGACTAGGGCATTAATGGGATTTGAAAAAATGTTCAAGGAAACCACATCACCTTGGAAGAACACAGTATGTTAAAGAGAATACCCGGGAGGCATGCATTGAAATGAGCTTCTGTGCATTTGGTTTTTTTTTTGTTCTGATGTGTAACAGCAGTGACTATCACATATTTGAACTTTTTTTTTGTGAGGGCAGTTCTATTTCAATTTGATCTTCTCTGATTTGATGCTATATGATAGCTCAGTTTAATCCTGACAATTATTCCCTTAAAAATTTTAAGAAAAAAAAATCACTATTTTTTTTAATTTAAAACTTTTCTTTAGGGATAGCTACTTCACTTGCACTCTTTTGTGCTTTGAAATGCCTATTATAGCTATTTCTTATGTGGCGTGTAATTTGAAAATAGTACACATGAAATGGGTTGAAGAGTATGTTTCTCATTATCTCCTGTGAAGTTTTTAACTTCACCCATACCTCTAACTTCTTTAACTACTGGAAGATGGATGCCTGTTTCACAGAATCACAGTATCACATAACGTCAGGGATTGGAAGGGACTTTGAAAGATCATCTAGTCCAATCCTCCTGCTGGAGCAGGAACACCTAGATCAGGTCACACAGGAATGTGCCCAGGTGGGTTTTGAATGTCTCCAGAGGAGGAGACCCCACAACCTCTCTGGGCAGCCTGCTCCAGTGTTCTGTTACTGTATAGAATTTTTTTCTCATATTTATGTGGAACCTCCCATGTTCCAGCTTGCACCCATTGCCCCTTGCTCTATCATTGGAAGCCACTGAGAAGAGCCTGGCTCCATCCTCCTGACACTCACCATTTACGTATTTATAAACATTAACGGGGTCACCCCCTCAGTCTCCTCTTCTGCCCCATGAAATACTACATGACAGCAATTAATGGGCAAACCTTTTTCAAGCTAGAAGAAGCTGCAGAATTCTCACATGCGCCTACTGTGTAGTTTTAAAAATCCCTCTTGTTTACTCCAGAAGTAGATTATGATCACTACTTAAAGACTCATTGTTTGTGCCATTTGGGGAGATACTGCTTTTACATTTGATTTATTCTCCTATCAACTGTTTCTTACAGGTTTGTTCAGCTGGGACAGAGTCAACACAAGCAAGATAAGGGCAGCCAGCAATTTTGTTCCAAACATCAGTTGGATAGGGTTATAAATTTGTAAGTATTCTTCTTCTTTTTTCCCTTAGCCTATTTGTTTTTACTTTTTTCATTAGACCTATAAAAGTTTATCAGGTAAAATTTATGTTAAACTGTTAGAGAGTCAAACTCATGTTGAGGGTTCAGTGCGTAGTGTGAAGAATGAGGTCCCAACTTCTCCCTTGTGACTTAAAATCTTACCAGTCATGATTTGCAGTTATCTCTATGCAAAATGCTGAAGCTACAGAGTGTAAAAGACAATTCCTTATTGCTGTGATTGCTTTTGAGAGAGAGAGAAGTTGACTGACTTACGTACACTTCATAAAAAACCTGAGAACTGCAATTCAGTCTTCAGACTGCAGTCATCTGAGTTTGTTTGTTCTGAGAAAGCTATGAATGCCGTATATTTGTTTTAACATACATTTGAGGAGTCTTGAGAGTTCAAATGGGATATTTTTGTATTTTTATTTTTCTGATGGATGGCCCGGTGTCGGAGAGGGTAGAGCAAATGAGGAATGGATTTGTGCTTTGTTTTGTGCCTGTATCTGTGTCACTGAAGTCAGTGGATATGTGCTAGCTAAAATCAGTATGTCATGTAAAGAAAAGAACGTGTTGAGTTTGCGTTTTCCTCAGAAGCATCTCCATGGATTTTTTTGGTTGTCTGCTTTTTGTTATATAATGGTTCTGTGCATTAGAGCTGGTGAGGCATATTTTTTAATGGTTTATTTGTTACAATAAGTAAATTTCGTGTTTACACCTTGCTCCAAAAAGGTAGGTAGGCTGAAAAGGAAAATCAAACTCCAAATGCTTCTTACCAATGAAACACTTCTTGAGTACTTTAATCCCAAAAGATTTGTATGGAGGTCACATTCAATGAAGTAAGACAGTTGAGGTAGGAGGGTAGGAGGATCACTCTCTAAGATTATCTGCCACATGGAATAAATCCTGTATTTTCTTTATTCTTTTATTTTTCCATTAATACAAATTAAAGTTATAATAGATGCATCTATTTAATTGATACCAAAATAAGGAATGTAACTGTGATTATGGGTTAACTATCACTGCACAAGAACATCTTCTAGTAAGAGTACGGATCATTTGAATCTTTTCATAATGATAAAAAAAATAGATCATGATATTATCCAAATATCATACTGTCTTGATATTTGTATGATCAGTTCCTGACTTTGCAGTTGTTATCTCCTGATATGATAGGCTGATCAAAATTTTACTATGGTAGTTTTTATTTGCTTCTGTTTTGGTGCATGTGATCTCCTGCTCGACAACACAGCCGCTCCACAGAACTACAGGCCACTGCTGCAATCCATTGATTTACGGACACCTTTGCTTTGTTTCCTGCACTTTCTGAAGAAGTGGGGAAACTCTCAACATGGCACTCACCCAAGCAGGGATAAAGACTGGAAGTGTCTAAAAGGGGCTGAGGGAGCAGGATAAGACAACAAATTTAAAGGGCATAGAATCATAGAATCACTCGGGTTAGAAAAGACCTTAAAGATCATCGAGTCCAACCACAACCTAACTATACTACCCTAACTCTAACAACCCTCTGCTAAATCGTGTCCCTGAGCACCACATCCAAATGGATTTTAAACACATCCAGGGACGGTGACTCAACCACCTCCCTGGGGAGCCTATTCCAGTGCTTAACAACCCTTTCTGTAAAGAAGTGTTTCCTAATATCCAACCTAATCTTACCCTGGCGCAACTTGAGGCCATTTCCCCTCATCCTGTCACCTGTCCAATGAGAAGAGACCAACCCCGCTCTCACTGTAAGCACCTTTCAGATATTGGAAGAGAGCAATAAGGTCTCCCCTCAGCCTCCTTTTCCCCAGTCTGAACAGCCCCAGTTCCTTTAGTTGCTCCTCGTAGGGCACATTCTCCAAGCCCTTCATAAGCCTTGTTGCCCTTCTTTGGATCTACTCCAACACCTCAATGTCCCTTCTGTACTGAGGTGCCCAAAACTGAACACAGTACTCAAGGTGAGGCCTCACCAATGCCGAGTACAGGGGCAGGGTTACTTCCCTAGTCCTGCTCACCACACCATTCCTGATAAAGCCAGGATGCCATTGGTCTAATATCAGTTTGTAGTCATTTGATAATAGATACATTTAAATTATGACACCATTGTGCTTTGTTCATCATAAATAAGCTTACACTTCGTAGATGAATGCATCTGTAGTTTCATAATGAAATACATTAAAGTAGTAAGTTGGCAAACTGTAAAATTGTTTTTAAAATGAAAGGACAACTCTGAGTGTTTTGAATTGAAATGGTTATTAAGAAATCATTTTATAATAATAAGAATATTTTTCTGCTCATAGAGGTGATTCTTTTGTGTAGTTGCAAAATCTCCCAGCATGCTTGTGACAGCTGTAGGAGATAATCATCCCTTTCTTGCCCCCTTAACTTAGAGTAAATTATTCCCTATGCTATGCTGCTGTAAAATGAACACATTAAAGAGAATCTGTGCATATAATTGTGGTGGCATTTGGGCAGGTGCAGACAATTGTTTTTTAACTTTCCCTAGAGTAATTTTCATGTATTTCTGAATCGCGTTAAGTGTAAAAGTCAGAGAGCACACAAAGCTGTGCCTCCTGTCACTCCTCCTCTGGAAATCATAGAGGTCATCTTTCTCTGCCAGTTCTTCATTTTAACAACTTTTTAAAAACTTTGAAGTTCTGCTTGGGTGGTGACAATCTTCTTTCAGCATAGGTCATAAATGGAGCCATTCTTTCAAAGCATGTTGTTCAATTTTGGAAAAAGGAAGCTTTCTCTCTGTGTGCTAACATTTGAATTGGTGCTCTGAACCGGAAATTTCTTCAGAGAACACTAAACTTAGAGTATTGTGAACATATAATAAAACATATAACCTAAAAAACCCTCCTCTGGATTAGAAGCAAAAATGGACACTTGAACAAGGACCACAGTGATTCTTTTAGTACAGTGTAGTACTATGCACCTGAAGAGAGGGTTTTTTGAGTACTGTGGTATAATTACTTCTGGCTGACATGATGTACCTGTACCTGGTTTCCTACTACTCTTTGCAGTGTGATATAAATAACTCTGTTTAAAAACATATTTTCAATCATTTTCCAGATGTACTTCTTACATTTATCTAGAAGTGCAAGAAATCTGATTTCCTTCTGAGCGGGGAATGGAGTGTTTTGATTCACTGTAGCTCTTCTGGAGGAGACTGTGGCTATGCCTTAATGCTCTTGTAGTAAAGATTAGCTGGTTGCATACATTGGGATACAAGGTGTCTTCAGTGCCTGTGTGCCTTGTGGCCTGTGCAGAATAGCAGTAACAATTGCACCAACTTTAATGAAACCAGAGATATACACTGCCCTATTCTGATGCTGATGAAGCTCAAGCAGGAGGAAAATTCAGTGATATCTGCAGGATGGTCTATAGCTGTGTTCTCCTTTAAACCTTTGAAAATGGACCATCTTCAGAGATATATATATAGTCCATGTTTTCTAAATTCTCTTAATGTTAAATTTGTAATTTTATTTTAAATCAAGATGGCTTAGATTCTGCTTGTCACACCTGTATTGATCAGACATGACTGATACTGAGTAGCAACTATTATATGCAAGTTAGCTTTTAACTTTGCTCGAGCAGTACATGGGCTTTTTTTACCCTTGGTTTCCAGATAAAGGAAATGAGGAAAATACCAGTGAGCAATGAAAAGCCCTGCATTTGCCATTTCTTTTAACTTACTGACTTTTGAGTATTTTTTTTATCTGTTAATACTGTTTAAAAAATTAAAAATACAGCAGAACATGTAATTATCATTGAGTGTTTTACAGCCCTACTTACTTTTGAAAACAATTTCATCCATTTAGAGAAATTTTCTTGTTCATTCAATACTTCCTTATGAATTTGTTAGTATAAGGTCTATTTCTTGGAAGATTAGATAAAAAATTGCTTTATATTTGCTAAGCAAACATGGCATTATCACTTCCTTATAACTGCACAAAACAAACAGTTGTCATTGAGCTTGTTTATCCTTCTGCATATTCAAATCCTAGGAGTTGTTGGAGGGAGTGGGGTCCTTATTGTTGAAAGGCAGAAGTAAATGAGTACAGTATCTGTAGAAGGTTTAGTAGATTGATTTATTTACATTAAACCTATGCTAAATATCCTAAATGGTTTCTTGGCAGTGCTGTGCAAACAAAAGCAAGTCAAAATGCATTCATAATTAGTCAACAAGTGACTTTGAAAATTACTAGTTGTCATGGATTCTTAACCAAGCTGGTGATTTGATCATACTGTGCTTTTTTGCATTCTCTACTTCGAATTAGCACCCTCATTTGTTGTTTCATGTCAGAAGAAGTTAAGTTTCATGAATTTCAGTAAAAAAAATTTATTCACAAGCCAAAGAATTCTTATAAATATTTATAAAAATATAGGTTAACAAACTTTACATTTTTATTTCTTTACTTAAATCACAAGGACCTCTTATCTACTTGCTGTTAAGTTTGGGTTTTGTTTCCCAGGGACCTTGGGAAAATGGTTTAAAGTCCATGTGATTCAGATCCTCGTGTATGTAGGAAGAATAATCTTCTTCTCTTTCATCTGTTCTGTGAACACTGAGCTCTGAGCTTTTCAGAATAGGAAGTCTAGATTAGATTAGCCTAGCATTTTTGGTAGACTTGTCATCTGAGATGCTGAATGTTATATTACCAATAAAACCATCAGCATTTATCTGATTTAATCATCATTTTCCATTTGTTTATGTATGTCTGCTTAAATTGAAAAACAAAAAACACCACAATTTAAATGTTCACACTTGATCTAAGTTCTCCCTTTCCAAAACTAAACACAGTATTTCCTTTGTTTGCCCCCACCCCTCTGTGTGTGTTCTTTGGGTAGTTGCTTTGTTTTGTCCTGTCCTACCTCCTGACTCCTTTGTATACAATCTTTAAATGTTGAATTAGCAAGGTCAGCATAAGTCATCCCTACTTAAAAGGCTCCTCAGAGATCACCTTTCTGTATGAGATGTTCTCACCTTCTCTCAGATTCCTTTTCTGCACCATAGAGAACCTGCTCCTAATGTAGATTGTAAAATTCTCATTGAAGTGTGTAACTGTGTAAAGAGACCTTCTTTCTCTGACTTTTGAAACTGTGTATGCTGTTATGGAGGTTTCCTATTTTTCAGTCTTCTCTGCTCCTGAAGAATGACTGAAATTTTGTTGTCAGTAGAGAATTGTGCGTAAGGAAGGAAAAAAAATTTTGAAGACTCTTTCAAGAGCTCAGCAAGCAATTTAAGGGGCTACCATTTAGGGAAAACAAATAAATAAATAGCTGGATTTGCAAGTTTTGTAGGCCAGATATATTTACTTAGGATTAAAACAAGGCAACAGAGTACATTTTGTCTCCTTCTTTTGATATTCTTTACAGATTGAAAGAGAATTACTATGGTGGCTCTCTGGTGACTGCTGTACTGTGAGCTCAGCATACCACCGTGCACAGCTTCTTATAAGTATGAAACTTTGTAGGAACTGAGGAGTATTTCACTTTTTATTGTAGAGACAACAAACTCTTAATGAAATGACGATGTTGTGAAGCCTGATCACAATTACTGTGCAAGTAACTGTCTTTTGCATGTCAGGAGTGCTGTCCTTCAGGATATGGAGTTTACATTCCAATCTGTTAATTTTTACTGGGAGGCCATAGAAATGAAAATCTCTCAGGTTTATTTGATAACCAAGCATAAATAATGTGCTCTCCTTTGTGACTCTGTTGTAAGATACTAAAATTATTCAAAAGATTCCTATATAACTAATGTTGGAGAAATGCCTTTGATTAAATGAGTGGATAGTACAAGCATTCTATAAACATTTACAGTTTAATATGTGTCTGTTAATCAAAACTGGCATACATGAACCTACAGTTCTTTCAAGATATTTTTAGCATGTTCAAGCAAGGAGGTGAAAAATTGAGATTTAGTAACTAAATGGTCAAAATGACATTTGCTTTGTCCCAGTTTCTTCAAGTCTTAGGAGATGACTTGACTCACTAGTGCTTCAGAAATGTCATGTCTTTAGAAACAAATCAATAAATAGAGAAGGCATCAAATTGGTGTAGTACCTTTTGGTTTGGTTTTTGCTGTTCACTTTCTAGTGGACTATTCAGGCCAGCTGCATTTGATTAAATGAGATCTCTTCAGTGTTAGGTGGTGACATTGTTAAGTTTGTACAGTGTACTGGCGTCAAATGCTGTTTGCTAGAATTCCAGCTTAAATGCTTTAAGCTAGATAAATAAGTATCTGCAGAATACTGCTGTGGATTCTTTGAAAAATATCTACTTTACAAACATCTAAATATAAATTCGTATGGACTAGAGTTTGATTCCAATTCTGGAAACACCCACTTTAGTGTTTACTAGCAGTATATGATAGTGATGCTGAGGATAAACTATCACTGTTGGGGAAAAAAATTAGAAGTTAAAGTTGAAATTCTACAGTATTACTCATACAACTACCAACAAAAAAATGCTGATTTGGTGAGAGCATATTAATGAGTCATGAGCTCTTCAGAAGAGTTTCAATTCTTTTGAAACAAGAGTTTTTGTTGTTTAAGAGAAGCATAAAAGCAGCAAGCATTTTGTGAATTTTATCTTAATCATATAGGCAGGTAACTTGCTTACATTTTTATTATTAATTTACATTCAGTTGTAGTACTTACATTCTGTTGTAGTACCAAAAAATCCTAAGATTAAGAAGCTTCAACAGGAATTATAATACAATTTGAAATAAGGAAGAATAAAAATACAGTCTGTGCACTAAGACTTCACTTTTTGCAAACTCGTGAACTATGTGTCTTTAGTTCTAGAAGGACCAAATGTTTCTGTGATGCAACATAGCAAATTCTGTCTACAACTTGGTAAAATATAACTTGATTTATGCAGCCAAACTCTGTGGATGACCAGTGACTATATTACCATAACACAGACCTGAGCAGCATGCAGTGGCTGTGTTTTTTCAGAAATGACTAGCTGCAATACCAGGAATTTGTAATCTATTTTTTTCCTTCTTTATCTTTTAGCAGGTGAGCACTTATTCTGTCTCTACGAGGGGTAGAGTTCTAAGGGTAGAAACAAATTCGAGATTGTTTTCTCAGCTGTAATAATCATAGATGAACAGAGCTAAATTTCAGTATTCAAAATTGGATCACAATTTTATCTGCTTAGGAATTCATGTGATTCGCCCTTGAAGAGATACTTGTTGAAATTCCTCCCATAAGAAGCTTTTCTACATAGAATTTACATTTTTATCACTATTTAACATATATTGTTTCAGAAGTTAGTGATCTAAAGAACAATTCTAATACTTATTACAGCAGCAAGTGTGCTACTCCGCAATTTAAAAGCCCTTACCAAATTTTTAATTAAATTGATCATCATTTAGTAATTACATTATAAAGAAGAGGCAATTACATTTTCATTTTAAAACACTGCAGTTACCTTTCTGAGAGCACTACAGTGTTGCTAAGATATTCCTCAAAAACAAAGTAATATGTTACATGGAAAACATGAAGCAAAGCAGGAAATTTTAATGGATGCTTAGCTATAGGAATGCTGGACCAACTGGTGAAAAGTATGTTTATGGTATAGATGATGTTTGCAGAGCCAAACTAAGCTAGAACTAAACTAAACTGGCATTGGCCAGCTCAAATGCCTCTCTGCTGTTTTGAAGATCCCAGAGAAATGTGCATCATCATGTGTTGCTGTTGAATGTCTTTAAAATGAGTGAGCTGGCCTGGCTTACTTTTAGCACTGCCCCTTTGGCGGCCAGCAAGAGTGTCATGAAGAGCAAGGAGTTGGCAGTGTCCTCCCTTAAATTAGAAAGGGAGCAAGAAAGCTGTGGTTGTAGATCCAGTCTTGGAAGCAAGGAATAGATTATGGCAGAAGTCCCTTAAATTAACGGGAAAAGGATTGAAAGGATGGTGATATTTAAGATATTAAGGGGCGGATTCAGGGAAGTGTAAGCACTGACAGTTTTCAGAAGACTGCTTAAAAGTTGGGAACCGCTGTGCTAAACAAAGGTAGCATGGGAAGAGACAAATTGTACCCTAAGGCATTTTACAATCTGTCTGATAAGATGCATTGTTAAATCCAATCTAAATTTATCATTAAAAGTTTTGCAAAGAGATGCCTTCAGGTGGCAACCATTCCCATAACTATTGAAGTCCAATATAAGTCAAAGGGATTTCTTGACTTGTTGCTAAATTAGCTGGTCATAGTCTGAAATAGCTGTATTTCCATGATTGGCTTCAGTAGAAATTTGAGGGCCAGATCACTGATCAAAGCTGTTCTTTGGACTTGAAATTGTGTTACATAAATTTTGCGTATGTTAAGATTTGTAGATGAAGAGTGCAGTGTCCTCTAAGGCAACTTTCACTGAATAACAGTAAGGATTAAGGAAAGCTTGGATTTCAGTTAAATGTGTCATTTTTAGGGTGCTGTAGTTGTAACACCTGAACAATTAATATTCCATGCCATTCAGCAAAGTTCCAAGAAAGAACACAAATTTATCTACTCTAACTTTGCACTATACTTGTTGAAAACTCAGTAAAATCAGAAAGTATTGTGGCTTAGGCATATAAGCTTTTTGTGAGTCCAGTCTGTATCTTCAGTTCCCAAATAGTCTGAAAAACCTTTACTTTGCATTATTATATTAATTCTATGCAATTGTAGTTTACTTTAAATATATATATATATATATATATATATATGTCATATTGCTAGGTAACTTATTGTATTTTGTACTCAGGATGTAAAAGTATTTGATGAGTTTGGGAAGATCATCAGAAAGGCTTGAAAGGAAATTTCTGTTGTAGTCCCATCTTGTTTAAAATCAAAAGTTTTGATGCTTTTTCTTCTGACTTTGTCCCTTCATACTTTATATCAAATAAATGGAAGAATTTACACTTAAGTTCTTAAAAGTACTAATGAAGTTAAACCATGCTGTCATAAGTAATTCTGGACGTAATAGGTAACCTTTAACTTTTCCTTTCTTAGAAACTGAAAACGGTAAAAAAACTACTCCTTTTAGTACAGAAGAAAAATATTTTCCTATGAACTTATTTTTGCAAGAAATCTAATTTTTCAACTCCTCAACACAGACTTAAAATCTACGTGATGGAGATTTGAAAGATGAATTCAAACCTTTATTTTAATATCTTTTTTTTTGTCTGATATTGTCTGTTTTGACCAAGTTTTAATTCAGAGGTAGCCTTGTTATTTTTCATCTCTGGAAATCAACTGGTTGCTGTTACGCTGTGAATATTGGGTAGTTTTGAATATCTGATATTCTATTCACTGGTGTACTTAAACTTTTTCTTCACATTTCTCTTCCAGTTGATTGAGAATCAGTGGGGCTTTTTCCAGATTGACCTTGCAGGCATTACTTCATGCTCATAGTGCAGCTAGAAGAATATTACTGTATTTCATTTATACAAGGTCTTTGCCTTCATTTGAATTTTCCAATTCTTCGAAGGCACAGTTCTCTGTACTTTCCCTTTAAAAGAGGATATTACACACTCAGAAGTAACTTATCTCTTGAGGAGCACCTAGATAGTGAATCATAGTTTCTGTGAAATTTAGCAATGTTAATATGTATGAATCTTCATTGCATTTGGGTTGATTGATGCTCACTTTTGAAAATAATCAGCTTTGACAGAAAGTTGCTGCTGTAATTTCTTAGCTGAGAAGTTTTGAGTCCAAAAAATGCATGCATATACCGATACGTATTTAACAATAGCATTCTGTTTTTCAGACGCTGGTTGTTATTCCAGTATGCTTTTAAGTAATGTGAAGTATTTAGAAAATCTGTCTTCAGTGGCTAACGTACTAGATGGCAAATGAAAAAGCGAGTTTAAAAAAATCTGTGGTATTAAAGGCAGTTTTGTTCGTTGCATTATCGAAGAGGATGTAGTAGGCTTTGGAACTCTCCATAAATGACAAGATGATGAGGTTGATCAGAAAATAGCTAACGTATGAGGAGAGATAAAATACATTTGGTTGTATAATAGTGATGCGGAGGAGGCAAATAGAGGATGACTGTTCACCATTTCTTTCAGTTTAAGAACTACAAGTAACCAAGGCACATAATTGCAAATCAAAGGAATGTCACATCAAACACAACCAAGTAGTAGAACTTTTCCCCAAAGGATTCTGTATGTCTCAGAGAGATATTAGAAAAATCAGTGAACACCTTGGAAATTGCTTTCCATGAAACAGTAGTCCAGTTTCAAATTTTATCTCATACAGTTCCTAAATCCTGGTTGCTGACACTGGTAAATATACTGGAGATGAGATTGTTCAGTACCTGTTTTGTTTTAATGACCTATCCTCAAACATTGATAAGAGTTGCTTCATGAAACAGGATACTGGGTCTCATGAAATTTTGGTCCGACCTAGAAGAAAAGGATTAATACATAGTATGGTGGTAAGAAAGTGTATCTACAGTGTTTAAATATTTGTTGTAGTGAATGCTTGGGCAGCTTTGTTTACAGAGGTTTGTATAAAGCAGTAGTTTTCTAATGCCTATCTAAAGAGTTAAATTAGCTTTTTCAGGTGAAACAAAAACTATAAATATATGAAACTGATGATTCAGAGAACTCTTCAAAACATGTATGCCATTTTTTTAATAACTGAGAAATGATTTATTTCTCCTGCTTAGGAATTATAGGTGCATTGCACCCACTGTTCTAAATAACTCATAGTTCTGTCAGTTCTTCTTTGGAGTTCATTTCAAAATTAGATTTCTTCTAAATCAAATAGTATTAACAGAAGGAAAAGTTAACACAGGCTACCTTCAGATGTTAACATATTAGTCATGGAATGTTCTGTTGTGGAATCCAAACTGTTCTGCTATCAAGCAGGTAAAAGTCAGGGAGTGTTTTATAAATAAATTACTGAAATATTGCTGGGAAATGCATGTAGTATACTTATGAAAGCAATATTCATAATAGCTACATGCTTTAAAAATGGAAATTGTTACACATATACTTTGTGCTTATTCATTTACTATATATTGTGTATAAATAGTTTTGTTACTACTATGTTGTTGATTTTGGAGAATGCATTGCTACTGAAAAATTTGGCTTGGAGCCATCAAATATTTTAAACTTGAAAGGATCCTGGAGGCCATCTGGTGAAATCCCCTGCCCAGAGAAGACCAAATTAAGTTGCTCAGGACCATATACACTTGAGTTTCTAGTGTTCTTATGGACTGGGGGTCTTCAGTCTCTCTGAGCAACTTGTTCAATGTTTGACAACCCTCACAATGGAAGAAATTTCCCGTAAACATGATCAGAACATCCCACATTGCTATTTTCTTGCCCTTTTTGAAATCTGCCCTTTCGTCACGTACTCTAAGAAGAGGCTACTTCCATGCAGTTTATAACCTCCTATTAGGCAGTTGGAGATAGCCGAACTGAGCAAACCTGGCACACACAGCCTCTCATTGTACATCAAGTGCTCCAGCTCCATAATCATTTTGATGGCCTTTATTGAACTCATCCAAGTATTTCAGTGTCTTCCTTGTGCTAGAGAGCCCTAAGCTGGTCACAGCGCTCCAGACATGGTCTTATGAGTCCATGCTGCTATGCAGTTTTCCAGAGTTGTAGTGAGAAGACTACCTTCTGCCTTATGAGTTAGTCTGATTTTACAACAGTGCCTAGAAAAGTTCTGGTGTACTCAGGTTCCTGGAAACTTTCAGACTACATGTATTTCTCATAAGATGAGTAGGTGTAAATATTAGGATTCAAAGAGAACATGTACTGTATGAGGCTATTTAAAAGATAAGTTCAGGAGATATCAGCTGTGCCGGTGTACAGAGTGCTGTTGCCAATAGTCAGTCATCTGTTTCCTTGTAGATAGATGGACATTTCTTATCTGATAAATCCTTTCTATTTGTTGGTTTAGAAAATAATTTCTTGCTTGTTATAATTGCTACTGAATGGGTAGTTCAATGAAGTTTTCCCATTGTCTGCTATAATGTACGGCACGGATCAGCTCGGGTACCTACTGATCATAGCAGATCTGAGGAAGGATGGAAAAAATGAGGGCAGAGTGAGGGAAGTACAGAAAGTATCCTGTAACGTGATTAGTGACATCTTACCTAATTGCCCTACTTGGAAATCAGGTCTTACCAGGCCTGCAGTAGTGGTAACAATCTAGGTAAATGGATTATTGACTGCCAAATTACCTTTCCTTTGACTTTCATGCGTAGATTTCAAGGAAAATAAATACTTTAACCATGCAATTTTGTTTTACTTACAGTTCCAAATATTCTGTGTGTTTTCTTCCAGAATACCAATCTCCTCCTTTTCTCAAGATAATATTTATGAAGTCCAGCCTCCAAGAGCTGATAGGAAATCAATAGAGATTTTTCATGCACACATTCAGGCTGGAAAAGGAAACATGCAGCCCTTGGGAAAAGATGACTTCCTCATGTACAGAGAGTACATTCGAAACAGATACCTCTAAATACAAGCTGGATTCTCACATCGAGTCTACAGTAGTGATTACTTGTGAAAATAATTTTAGAAAGGAGCTCTAGTTTTGTTATTTTGCAATAATAAAGTTATTTTCTTAAATTTATTATCTTACAATTCTATTTACTGGTTTGCTGTTACACATTTATAGTATCATGGTTTATATGAAAAAAAGTGATTTAATACTTGTTCTTCAGCTGAAAGAGAAACGTGTATCTGAAGAGATTAAGTGAATAATCAGAGTACTTGCAGTTGCTGGAAAGTATGTAGTGATTTATGGCAAAGAAATATTGCATCTTTACGGTTTTATCTTAATTTCTTACATTCTTATGTTTGCTAGTGAAGTTGAAGTGATTTGTACATACGAATCAGAAGAGAATACTTATCTTCCTCTCTGCCATTACAGGAAACAACCTAACCAAGTGTGTTCTGATATTTCTTGAGATTTTTAGCAAAAAGAGTGCTTGTACTTTGCTGCTTTCTTAAACAAAAGAAAAAACTATGTCAAAATAAAAATTTGCCTGTAGATTAAGTCTAATTTGTGTCAAAACTAACCTTTCCAATGCTAGTGGCTTCAGAATCCATGCTACAGAGAGGGTGAAAACAGCTTGTGAAGAATTATCATGGGCTTCTAGTAGGACTCTGAGGTGAGCCTCTCAGTGACTACATCATAAATGAGGGAGCGCTATTTGGACTTTGGTGGGAGGTCCAAGACCACCCGGTCATTTTACTGTATGACAGGTGTCACCCCCCTTTGCACCATATTTTTTCCCCGTACTTGTGCTTCTGTAAGGTGCTTTCAGGTTCAAACCTACAACCTCCCCAGGAAATCAGTAAGCGGTGTATAGAGCCTGGATCACCTGAGATGATCATACACAGTGGGTGGGTTTAGGCAACATCATGCCCAGCGCTAGGTAAGAATGAAGAGAAGCAGATATCTGAAGTAGGCTGTTTGATTTGGCCTTGTGATCAAAGCATTTCTCAAATATGAAAAATAAAATTTAAAAACCCTGTGATTTGTAATTACAGGCTAAAATTCCCAACGCTGCTTTCTAGCCTTTTGCCTTGAAGAATACTGACAGGAACAGCAGCATCCTTGACAGATGATATTATTCCACGTGCTTTTACAATCTGTATTTCAGGACTTTCTGGAATAACTCCGAATAACTTATCTTGGGAATGTCAGCCAACTGCATGTACTAGATGTAGAGAACATGTTTGTGTTCATAGTTAATTGCTTACAGGCCGCTGCCCCAGATTTTTGGCTGCATGCTGCAAGCATATTTCGCATATGTTTGCATATCTCTTGCAGAAAGTAGTGCTTCTGTCAGTGATTCAACAAAAGAAGAGATACAGTGGATAAAGGGAAAAGACTTAGGTTGCTTGTGCAACCTGTGTGTTTCACTGTATGGACAGTGGGAGAACGTGTTACCTCAGGCTACCAAAAAATGATTGTGCCCATTTCCATTCACTTTTGTTAATTGATCAGTATTGCCCCAAGTCCAGTTGTACCAAAGATTCCAGAGATGCTGCCTGTAAGTCTGCCTACCTTATTCTGTTCTTGTGATAATAAGATTCGGTTCTCAGCCACGTTAACAGTTCTCAAGAGATGTATCTATTTCTCTTTCAGAAACTGAGGAAAGTGTGTAAAATTAGTATAAACACAAAAGGAATGGGCTGTATTGGCTGTGAAGAGTAACGTGGTCTCTCTTGACTTTATTTAGTAAAGATCTAATTTAGTATTATGCAGTATGGACAGATATCACATTTCTCAGAGAAATATTTTATTTTTCACTCAAAATTTTGCTTGCTTCAGTGTTTCTGAAGGGTACATTGAAATAGAATACCAAAATGTACACATGGAGTTAATCGCTTTGGTTTCTTGCGTGATTTCTTGTGATTCGGGAGGTGCAGACATAGGGTTAGAGCTCTGTTGTTTCTGAGCCAGTGGTCCCTTGATGCCAGTCCTAAAGCTTAAGCTGCATTCTGTGACCCTGTTCATACTGATGCTTCTGCCCTTATGAGTTACTGCCCCACACTTTCCCCTCCTTGTGAGTTTTGCTCCCACTAGCAAATCCCACTGACTTTTTGTTCTCCCACTCAAATTCCTTTCCAGAGAGGCTGAAACACAATCCTTGTAATGTGCATACAGCTGCAGCTACTGGAGGGGAGAAGGTGAATGCACTGTACTTACTGCTGAGATAGTATTTATGGTTGCTCTTCATTTTGGTGTGGAGGTTTTGACATTTTTGCACAGGATTCCAGGGAGGTTCTTTTGGCTGTGCAGACACCAACCAGCCAAGTGCTAGAAGAAACTCCAATTCACATGACCTGTCAAACCATCTGTTTTGGTGCTCCTTGCAGTCAGGTGAAGCAGCAGCTTCCCTCAGAAGATGCTTCATGCTCCATGAGAGCTTTACCCTGCCAGCGCTCCCCAGGTGCCAACACACACAGGTACGGCCCATTGAAGATAAAACAGTGCAACGTCAACAGCTGCGTGAGTGTTGCATTATGTATGGAGTTCTATTTGCTGCCATAGTTTGAATCCAAGTGATCACCTGGAGACTGGTAAGGAAAAGATAAAAGGTACGTGGCTCCCAGATGCATCCCTTCCTTTTGTATGTGTTTAGCAAAACGAATTGAAGTTGCCACTTTTGGTGGTGATATAAAAGTAACATGAAAACTAGCACAATATGTTACAAAGTGATGTCATAAATTAAAATTGCGGCTCTTGCAAGTATTGGTATTCAGCAGTTACATACTGGAGTTCTTGAATCTGAGTGTTACAAAGAAAACTCTTGCAGCTGCTAATCTGCCTACTAGAAAAAAAATCAAGCGTAAGGGTACTGAGAAAAGGTGTTAGAAACAAGCCTTGGAATTACTGTATTTTTGGAAGAGAAATGCATGCTTGCTGCCATATCTGTCTGAGCTTTGTATATAACATTTAAATTCTTTTATTTTGAATATATTCATCTGTGAAAGATAGAGATGGGGTGATAAGATTCAGGCAGACAAGTAATTCAGACATTACATTCAGGGCAAGTAATGAGCCCTCTGGGACAGCCCACACACATTTTCCCTTTCTAGGAGTAGCTATGCTGCTTGTGCCTAAAGCCTGGTGTGGTTTTTAGGTGTCACCCAGTACAGGTCACGTTTATAGTCTTCATCCCCGTGCAGCACACAGCATTTATGAGATGGTGTGTGCAATGTAACCTTCGCATCCCCTCAAAAACCCTTGACCTCCAGAGAGCACTTCTTTTTGTATTCTGTATCAATTTAGGTACTCCTTTATCATAAGGATATAAGGTCCTTTGTCACCCTATTTTTTCTATTTTTGGCTAATTTTTTGTTAATTGTATTTCCTCTTTTTTTTTTTTTTTTTTTTTTTTTTTTTTTTTTTTTAAATGACCAATGGTTCAGAATCTTTTTTCTTACCCAGAACTGGGCCACAAGCTCCAGTTTTCCCATAATATTCTTCTCCTTTTACTCTCTGAAGTAAAACTCCCTGAATTCTGTTCTTTCATTGAAACAATACTGAAAAGCCACGTTGCTTTCTGCAGCGCTCCATCTCCCTGTTGTGCCATCACCCGCCCTGCCTGCCTTCCTGCCCCCCGCAGTGGTGACAGACGTGCCTCATCTCTTTTGGGCTCTCTGTGCCTCAGTAACATACTTGTGAGGAGTGCTCTTCTCGGGTACAAGATGTGAGTAGTTCTTAAGCAAACCGTAGGCATCACTTAAATCTTTCCCGCCAGAGAAAGCCAAGAGCTGTTCTGATAGAGAAAGAGCATTTCAAGCAGTCCCTTCTGATCCCCTCTGGTCCTGCCATACCTTGTCCTTCACCTCCCTGTTTCTACACTTAGCACATGTGCACCACCATGCTCTGAGTGAAAATCTGTGCTTGCTGCAGACCTGAGAGGTCTGTGACAACAGGTGTGCATGGTAGTTAGCCTGTTTCCTACAGCTGCTGACAAACCTGTGAGCAATTAGCCTTGTGAATACTCATTGTAAGCATTCCTGGTCAGAGCAGCATTCCTAATTATTGCAGGCACGCTCCACACAAAGCTGCCAATGAGATGGTAAATCTAGACTTTGGGATAAACCTGTGACCCCGCTTTCACTCTGGGGTGTTTGTTTGCCTGTTACTAACACATTCAAAATTTGTGTCTATGAGTCACTGTTTGCATATTTAATGCCAGGATATTCTGCTTCAATAACTGTAAACTCTTTGAGAACAGAGTTCCTAAATGGCACTAAAACTGGCAATGGTGCCAATAGAAAATAGTGTGACCATGCAAAATCTGAAGGGCACTGTCCCCCCAGTAGATACATGGTGCAACACCAGCCCACAGCAGCTGCTGTGGTCATCATCTCATACTGTGAACCCCAGCTGCCCCAGCAATAACTGAGCAGTTGCTGAAGTACCTAGAAAAAATGTGCCTCCCTTGCAATATTTTCTGCAAGATTAAAAAAAAATACAATAAAACATTATCATCGGCAGCAACCAAAAACCTTAAGCATCAGCAGCCTGGAAGGCGCAGAGAAGCTCAGATCAGCACTTTGTGGGCACTGGACAGGAGGTCTGGGTTTCTGGCAGAAGACCTGCTTCCTTCTGTCACCCTATCTCCTGTCTGTGAATGGATGGTGCCCAACGTGTGCTTTTCCTGTGATTTTGAATCCCAGTGACCCAAGGTAGTAATTTATGGTGGTAAAAACATAACCCAGTGTTATTCTGATAGCATGGTAAAGAGGCAAAGAGATCATTATATACACTTCTTTTGTATAATCAGTGTTTCTAATACCTTGCCTTGCTTGTTTTACTACTCATATATCCAGAGTTGATGTCAGTGAGTTCAATTTTTATTAGTTTGTTTAGTTTTCCCAATACTTCCCTGGAAATACAATGTAGATGAGGACGAAGGGAAAGAAGAAGAGGGAACTAAGAAAAAATGGTAAGATTTCTACTCTCAGTTAAGCTTAGACCCACCTCATTGCATGCAAACATTCTCCACGGCCCAGAAATACTATGATGACTTTTCTCATAGCAACAACAAATGTTCTGTGTCACTCTCTTCCCAGGTTTTCCGTGTTCACATAACTGGATAACGGACTCTGGACACTCACAAGTTCTAGTTGAAAAGCATGATGCTGGGCTTAAGGCTCATTTGAGATTGGGTTTCCTTTTCCCCAGCTCAGAAATGTGTTTTGTGGGACTGAGAGCTCCTGCTCAGCAGGAGAAGGGACCCTCAGTGAAACCTCTCCTAACAGAGGCAGCGTTTTAAGGAGTTGGTCCTGTCATGTGGGAGGGAATCCTTTTTCCTCTAAATTCCCATAACCTTTCCACATGGTCTAGGTGAACTTCTACCTATTTTTCCTTTTGCCCTTCCTTCTCTCCCCTTTACAGCAGGCTTTACACCAGGGGCGTGCATCACAGTGAGGCAAGAGGAGAAGGAAAAGGGGAAGATAAGGGAAGAGCTTGAGTTATCTAGTTTGGACCTCAGTGAGGGATATTTGAGCAAACACGAGGCTGCACAAGGAAGAGCAGCAAGGACGACTGCAATTTAGTTGCTAGGAGCTGCAGAAAGGCGTTGAGGGACAAGCTGTACATGAGCTCGGACACATGCACATCATTTGCTTTCACGTTGTCAGGCAAGTGGGCAGGTTGGCATTACAAAGCCCGGAGCAAGCTGTGCTACCGAGTCCTGCTGAGCACGCGAGCATGGTCCAACATGCACAGGGACATGTGGGGCAAGCAGGAGGCTGGGTCGCAGCACGTGTGCAATGAGCAGAGGGCCTGCAGTTGAGACATGCCCAACAGCCACATGAACGCTGGCAGGAGTCACAGCAGTGTTGGGAGGATACACGTGCTGAGCCTGATTTGAATTTCCAAAGGTCACATTTGTCATTCTCCGTGTACCGGCATTCTCATTAATGAGCTTCTCCAGCTGATCCTATGCGATGTCCTCAGAGCAGGCTGTGGTACCCACAGTGGCACAAGGCTACCACCAAGTCTCAGCCACCACAGACACAGGCAGGAACACCTCTGGACCAGCACCTCCCCAAAATAAGGGCACTTTAGGTCCACCCTCCACTGCTAGGAGTACATGAGACTTGTGATCTGTTACCAACCAGCACAACTGGGCTGCTTGATGTCAGCAGAGCTTGCTGGTGACCAGTGACTTGAACCAAAATGTCTCTGTTGCTGCTGGGCAGCAGTCATTTCACTACCCACACCAGCAGCCTCGACCAGGGACCAGCTCTCCCTAGCTTCCCTGAGACTCACAGAGCTTAGTACAGCTTCTCCTCTGCCTGCTGCCAGCTTGTTTTCCTTATGCTGCCTTGGCTTGGATTTCTGATGAACGCTATGCTATGAAATAACTGTTCCAGTAACATTTACACCATTAGAGGATCTGCAGACCCATCCACTTCCCACTCCTTAAATGTTTTACCCTCAAAGACAGGGTTTGAGTAGTGTGTTAGTTTTCACTGCAGCCTGCTGAGAAAACCCACTCACTCGTGCATGGAAATGTTACTCTGCCACCAGCACGTGAAGGTGCCCAAGGCCTGAAGACTGGGCTAGCTACAGCTTTGGTTAGAAAGAAGTGGTCACAACTGGGGAACTTCTCAACCATTAAATGCTGTGGGACCCCTCCTCTACCTTGTGTATCCTACTTTCAGATGTTCAATACTGTACATATCCAACAGATCACAGAATCTCTTGGTTTGTTTTAATTGTCACTGCACACTTGCTTCATGCTCCCGTTTTATTAGATGTATATACAGCATTCTGTGGAGAGCACAAACACCTTATTGGTTCAGTTGTTTCCTAGATGGGCTCTTTACTTCTCTTATAACTTCTGACGTACAGACATCTTTTTCACCGGCTTTCATTCTACATATCTTCTCCATATCTCCAACATCGTGGTTCCAGGCCACCATTCCTGCTATGAGGGTTCACAAAATTGCCCTTCACCTTCTCAGCTCTGTAGCTGTAGATCTGAAGCTGAGAAGTTTAGTCAAGGGTGCATGTATTTCTAATTCTTCCTGTAGGCATTAGTTCGCTTACTTGTTTCTGCATGGTAGATTTGAGTTGACTTGAAATTAGATGCCTCGATGTATTTCCTCATGTATTTTCCTTCTGTTTAGTCTTTTCTTTTCATCAGCAGAGGCCCAGTGATTTTGCTTTTAACGTTGTCTGGCAGAAATGGAAGCTGCAGGTAATAAAGGCAGTTAAGACTCTTCCTGTGTTCTCAAAGGTTGTGAATGACTCAAATTACAGCATGACCTGAAATCTCTTCTAGGGACACTTCGCTACACCTCTGTAAGAGAAAAGGCTATTCAGAAAAGGCCCAAGAAGACTCAAATGCAAAACAGTTCTTATCTTCCCTAAACTTCACCAAAGACCTGTCTCTAGGAAATGTCTCTGCTTTTTCATACTGCCACGTGAAATCATCAGCAGATGTTCACTCTCCAGGTGATCCACCAGGAGATGGGTGCCCTCTGCAGAGCCAGAAGGTAAGAAATGTTCCCTAGTGCACTTCTTCCTCTTAAATGCATGAACATACTTTAGACTAAGCATTGCCATGTCTCTGCACGAGTCTATTTCAAGGCGCAGCCAGTGGACAGGTTTTTTCAGTGCAACAGCAGCTTGTGTTGGCTTGTGGGTGTTAACAGCAGGAGATAGGAGGCATTTTCAAAGAACACAGCTTTTTCCTCCATCCTTGGAAGTGATGCCTCATCCCTGAAGGTGGCCAAGGCCAGGCTGGATGGGGCTTTGGGCAACCTGGTCCAGCGGGACATGTCCCTGCCCACAGCAGGGGCCTGGCACTGAATAGTCTTTAAAGTCCCTTCCAACCCAAACCATTCTATGATTCCTTGATCTCATGAAGTCCCCTAAAGTCTAATGTTTTTATCTTCTGATGGATGGTAGTTTTCCAGTAAAAAATAAAAACATCATCAAAGCATCATCAACTCTACAAAATGTAGAGTATGCATGCAGTATGAATTATTTCAAAGGAACCATTCTGCTTGAGCTAATTGTTTGATTAGTCCATAAATTATACAAAAAAAAAAAAAAAAAAAAACACCAAAAAAAACCAAAAAAAACCACAAACCCTTACTATCCTCAATGTAAGTGTGTTTTTCATAAGTTCAGTATGTTTTTCAGCTTCTATGTATGGAGCAATTACAAGCGCCCCTACAAAGAAATTAAGAGGATTTGGACATACTGAATACGTGTTTCTCTATTTCTTTCTCAGTTGCTTTCTTTTTGCTGGCAAAAACATGTTTGCCAGTGCTCTTCCTCTATGTGCTGTGACTTAAGAGCATGCTTCCATTTGGCTCAGGGTCATTTTGGATATTGACCTGTTTGTAACTTAAAAAATGCATGGAAGGGAACATAAGCAGGAAGTCTTCCGTTTTCATTCATGGAAAGAATTGATCTGAGGGTTTTGTATCCTTTTCCTTTGCCACCTTCACAGTGTGGTAGAACATACTCATGATGCGACTCTGTAGCACCTGTTCTTTGAATCTCAGCTTCAGGACCACCACCATCCTCCTTGCTGGCTGTGTGCTTATTGCCCATGCAGCTGGTAAAACTCCTTGGGCTCACGTTCTCCCTCCCTCCTTCCCTTCTTCTTCCTCTCCCTTATAGTAGCTTATTCCTGTTGGCATACCATTCTCCACAGACTGTTTCAGATCTTTTTTTCAGTAACCTAAAGGGCTTTTTGGAGATTTGTTACTCACTTTCATGCGCTTAAAAGCTGTTGCTTGCAGCTCAGTCCTGACAGAACATCCTTTATGTGAAGTGACACCAACATGAAGGGCTGCCTGTTGCTTCACTGCAAAGACTGCCGCGGAGCTTCAGCTTTGGAAAAAGGATAGCAGAGGGAAAGTACGAGAGTACATCTGTCTCTGGTTCATAGATAAAAATCATTTTTAAGGACAAGTCTTTACCACATTGAGCACTGTGGGAATATTGCTTTGAGTTCAGTGAGAATAAAATGAAGCCCTAAAATGTTAGCATGAAAAGCTTGTAAAACATCAGTAGAATTACGCAATACAGTATGTGCTATTTTCCTCGCATTGTCCAGCAGCACTGCTTTGAACAGTAGTGAGGTTATTGTTTAACCAGGGGCATCATTCTAGCAACAACAGAAATCTCATGAACTATTGATGTCTCTTGTCTGCTGCGAAAGCTTTGGTATTTCAAAGGTAAGAATAACTGAAAGAGTATATTGTGAATCCTGTCTTCCATTTACTTAGTGCTGCAGAAAACAACAACAATTTCCCTAGAAAAGGTCTTTGTTAAAAAAACTCTTTCCTGGCCAGAACCCAGGCTGTCTGGTAATTCCTTTCTGTGTACTTCTGTTGTCCACCTGGTTCCCACCTCAACATTTGAAAATAATGGCTTTGCAATGATCACCTTTGGACAGAGCAAAGTAGCCAGACAACAAAGCTGTCATTTCTAGGCATTGTCACAGAGCGTGAAGAAAAGCAGTGTAGGAAACAGAAGGAAGCAAAATCCATTGCCCAGAGCCTGAGCATTGTGTCTGCAGTTCACATGGGATTAAACGAATCCTGTATTGTTGCTTACAGACTGATGTGATGAGTAATCTCTTAGAGGTTCTACTAATATTTTATTTTTGTACCAGTGAAGAACATGGATACTCAGTGTCAGTGTTACTGAGGTGGGATTCCTGCCAAACACAGTGTGGTCCAGTGATGGCTCTGGGCTAGAGCTTGAGGATCTTCTCTCTGGTTCCCAGTTCTGATGCTAGCTTATTTTCAGGGATGGATAAAATCACTTTGCATCAGTTTCCACATCTGTAAATAGTGGTTTGGCTTATAGAAAAGAAGAATTCTATGTAAGTGCTAACATCTTGTTACAAAGAGGCTGTAAGTGACCTAGAAAACAGATAAAGTCTCCTGGTATCAAACAGGATTATGATCTGTGCACACTCACAAAGCAACTATCTACAAGCTGTCTTTCATGCTGATGGTTGTTACTCAGCATCAAACCTGAATGCTGATCAAAATAAGCAGCATTTTATTGTGAAATAAATAGCATTTTGCCATGCCTCTGGCCACATGGAAAGCCCAGCTCAATGGCCGCTGTACTAAGAGTGTGTGTGGCAGGGGATCAATGCATGTACGTACTGGCTGACCTGTTCTGCACACTCTGGGGCACTGCTCAGGGACCTGCAAGGTCCAGGAGCTGTGTGGTACACATGGAACCAGACATAGGCCAAGTCCCACCTGCTGTTTCTCTTGCAGATACCTCAACAGTTGTTCTATGCTTCTGCTCATATTCTCTCCCAGCTGCCCATTAGGCAGCATTAGGCCCATGCTGTTTAGGTGGTCTGTGACCAGAACTGAGTGAATGGTGTTGTGGACTCCACCTCTACTGCTTCAGACCTCACAGCAACCCACAGTGCTGCAAGTCATGGCCTTCTGCAGCATCTAGTCACAACAAGGGAGTGACATTGATGTTTCCCTGATATCCTCTGGTTCTGGTGGGAATGGGATGTGATTTTCTCCCTATTCTCCTTTCACTATGGCTTCCCCTCATCTGCCTGGTGTTAATAACCCACTTCTCACTCTTTTATCCTAACTCCTCCCTGCTATTCTTTACCTCCCCATCAAGTGATGCCTCGGATCCCCAAGAAAAAGAGTTAAGCTTCAATAAAGGTGAAAACAAATGGAAACAACACTCCGTGAGGTGGTGGGAGGGAAGTTCATATGCCAGGGATACAACCAGCCTCTCCTGCCCTCCTCAAGGGGTGTGCTGGAGGAAGAAGGCACATATTGGGTGCACTGATATGCCGGGGCTGTCAGAGTGTGCAGGGCACAGAGTGGTCTCTGGCTCAGTTTCAGCTGGTTGGAACAGGGTATACAGCTACAGAAATAGACAGTGTTGCTGTTGACTTGTGCATTTAGATTGATGGGGAATCCAGGATGGATCTGCAAGAGAAATTTCTCTTTTCTTCCCCATCTGACCTGTAACTGTAACTGTAAAGGGACAGAATAGTTTTTTGAGTTCAAAGAGTCAAGGCTCAGTCATATCAGACATGAAATAACTTTCTGGTTAGGAAATAAGGAACTGTATTTTCTCTCAAAGCAGTGAGTTCTATAAACCATACATTGATCTGAGAAGAAAATTGTTAACTTTAGAAAATGAGGGAGTATATTTCTCTGAAATTGAGTTAGTTCTGTTATCGCTGAAGGCCAGCCTGCTTAGATAAATCTACTTCTAGTGACTTAGAAATTGCAGTAAAGATAGTGTCTGGTCAATAGTTTAACACTTTGTTTCAGAGAATAGATGCATTGTTGACCTAGCCAGAACCAGACAGAGGCCATTGTGGAAAATGTCAGCAAAACCCAGTATGAAATAGCCCAGGTTAAGGATGAATCATCACAAACTAATGACAGAAATGACATTTTCTTTTTAAGATTACTCAATAGAAAAGCAAGGACTTACATTTGGTTTACATTTTAAGTGGCCTGACTTACCTTTCACTTACTTTGAGCTGAAAATGAGCCTGATTTAGAGTGTTTGTCCTGTGACAGCTCATCATCCATCATATACGGTGCGCACAGGCAAAACTATTACCAGAGCATTCAATCCATCACAGACCTTGCACCTTTGCATTTTGTTCTGAAATTTATCCCAGAAATTGTGTGCACTTATGAAACACTTCCAGGCATGTGACTGTATTTCCAGCTTTGATTCTCGGTGGCAACAGAGGTGGCAGGGACCA
Organism: Pavo muticus; assembly: GCA_016647715.1. Lineage (NCBI taxonomy): Eukaryota > Metazoa > Chordata > Aves > Galliformes > Phasianidae > Pavo > Pavo muticus. The sequence goes on along the minus strand of JACDJE010000551.1, from coordinate 311,285 downwards.
CCACTATCTTTCCGTGATGATTTTTAGAACGCTCTTTTTGATTGCTACGTCTTTACTAAAATTTGTTGTTTGGACTGAAATTTGTCGTGACAGAGCAGCAAAAAATGTAGAGCTTTTTTTTTTCTTGCCAGTTCTTTCAAGTGTATTGTTGTCTGCTACAATGAAGGCATGGTCCACCCTTCAGTATAATTATAACCCAAACTAAGTAAGACACAATTTTTCTGTATCCCACCTGGGACAGGAGCCAGATGACTTGTCATTCAGTAGGACGAATTTGGTTGATTTGGGCAATTCTTGCAGCATTGCTGGGAAGTAAAAAAAAGAGCATTTTAAGATCTCGCACTTGTCTTTCAGCTTTGATTAAGATCCTGAGGGCTTACTGTCGAGCAGCCTCCTCTGGGTTGTCTATCAATGACAATACTGAAATACTTATGAACCGGCTGGGCTAAGGCAGCTCCCTCTTCCCACTGACGCCAAGTGCTGGAAGTGACACAGCTCAGCTGTGTTCTTCAGTGGCAACATTTTTTAAAAAATGAAAGGGAAGGAGAAAGAATGAGACCACACCAACCAACAGGCAATAGGAACACCTCAGATTGTGACTTCTGTCACCATTACACTCCTTAGCCCATCCTAGTAATTACATTGATTTCAATGGATTTGGCAGCATGTGTTTAACAGACTATGACTATAAATCAGTGCATAGACTCATAGGTTACTCATAGGGTAGGTAAAGAGTTATGCTATGAACTGACGAAGAGTAACTTGAAGATGGCTGTTGAGAAACCCACAACCTACCTGAACCCCAGAAATCACAGAATCACAAATCACAGGGCTTGGAAGGGACCTCTGGAGATCATCTAAGGGCCCCTCTGAGGGCTGCTTTGCCTCAAAGTGCTTTTGGTAAATATCTTACTGTATGATCCTGAGAGAACATGCATTTTGGGTGGACTGTGCTTAACCACATTTAATTCCCATATTGTAATCTGCTACTTGCCCTGAGCTGAGGTGAGCTGGAGCAAAGAACCAGATGGCAAGTCATTATTTTCCTAAAGTAATGTGCTTTATGTCACAGTTAAAGGAGAACTGCAGCCCTACTGTCAGCACCTACCAGTACTGCTGTGTCTGGGTTTAAATAAACTTCAAAAGCATCAGGATTTAGGACCTGGGCTCTGTGATCCTTATGGGTATCCAATGAGGGGTATTTTATGGTTTATTACTTGATTTTTATTATCTACTCCAACCCCCCTCCTAAAGCCTAGAGTAGGTCGCACGGGAAAATGTCCAGGCAGGTTTTGAATATTTCCAGAGAATGAGACTCCACAGCCTCTCTGGGCAGCTCTGTCACCCTCATAGTAAAGAATTTCTTCCTCATGTTCATAAGGAGCTTCCTGTGTTCCAGTTTGTGCCCATTGCCCCCTTGTCCTACCACTGGGCACAGCTGAAAAGAGCCTGGCCACACCTGCTTCACACTTGTCCATTGGATATTAACTGATAAGATTCCCTCTCAGCCTTCTCTTCTCCAGGCTGAACAGCCCCATGTCTCTCAGCCTTTCTCACAAGAGAGATGCTCCAGGTCCTTTGTCCACTGGACTCCTTCTAGGAGATCCCTGTCTTTCTTGAACTGGGAAGCCCAGAACTGGACACAGTACTCGAGATGAGGCCTCACCAGGGCAGAGTAAGGGGGGGAGAATCACCTCCCTTGACCTGCTGGCCACACTCTTTTTAATGCACCCCAGGATCCCATTGACCTTCTTGGCCACAAGGGCACACTGTTGGCTCATGGCCAACCTGTTGTCCACCAGGACACCCAGGTCCCTCTCCTCAGAGCTCCTTTCCAGCAGGTCAGCCCGCCCCTAACCTGTACTGATACACATGATCATTCCTCTGGATGGCAGGCTTGATGTGGGTGCATCATTTTCTCTGTGCTCTGCCTTGAACCTTGTGAAGATGGAAGAAGACAATTTGACTATCTGGCCATCAGAACAAGTGCTCAGGCACCTAGCCACTGTGTTTGGCTTGCGTGGGACTCCCTGCACACAGCACATGTGTTTCTGGAGACAACTTCCCAGCCAGAGACAAGAACCCTACCACCGGCAGACCTCAGTGGTATTCAACACAACATGCAATTTACACTAATTGCTTGAAGTGATAGAAGCACAGAAAACCTCAGCAGCTGCTTTTGACTATAGGAAATATGCAATATCAGGACTACTCTTTTTTTTTTTTCTTTCACCTACACCAGAGTGAGAGACTGGACCACAATAGCCTGATTTCTCTGAGCTACGTGAGTGTGTTTAAAATTTGTGTGCTTTAGGCTTGGACTTACACTGAAAGCAGTGAGTAGGTGCCAGGCATCCCCACAGTGGAGCAAGGCTTTCCAGAGGTCTGCCCAGTACAGTATCAGAGCAGGCTGTGACTGATGGGCCTGCAGCAATCTAAGGGAGGGGAGCAGATCACCAGATCAGCATTTAATAAGTTCATTCAGCATCTTTTGAACACACTTCTACCCTATCGCCACATGGGTGATTTTTTTCTATTTTTCTGCAGACCTGGAAATAATAACCTTTATTTAAGGGCTTATCTTCAGCCATATTGGATCTTCATGTTCCAGCATTAAGGCTTTGAAGGGGATATTTAATGAGACGAATATTTGTTAAGCCATCAGGTTCAAAAGTAGATTTTCGGAAATGGACATGACCAGCAAACACCTTTTCAACACTCAGCAGTTTTGCCTCTGCCCCGTATGGTGTCTCTTGTTAATCAGAATGAGGACCAGAGTGCATTTCTGAGCACCGAGGCACTCAGATCTTGCTGTTCCTTCCCAGCACAGCAATCTCTTTAAAATAATCACTTTGGTTCTTCCTTTCAGTACCCCATCTCTGACCTTGCAAGGACCAACAAAACTTGTGGAACGATAAAATCATAAATAGCCTTATAATGGTTACAGCTCAATCTCCCTTTTGAATGCTGCATATGCTAACAGCGAAGTACTCCAAAATAAATGAAAGTCTATTTTGTTGCATTTTGGTGCTAAAAATAAATGACCATGTAATTAAAGGCATTGCAGGTAACATTGAATTATTGTTATGCATAATTAAAATGCATTCTCAAATTCTTCAGCTTGGATTTTTGGTGACTCATCCTGTGCTTTTCTCCCTGTATCTGGATATTTTTGGAGCATGGATGCATTCCAAGTATTAAATCTCGATTTAGACAGGATAAAAGAGATAACAGCACATTGGGAAAGTGACCAAACTAAAGCCAAATTTGTACCAGCTGCTTTGGTGAAAATGATCCCTTCTTTTTTGCCTTAGCATCCTGTGATCTGGCTGGGGCAAGCTGAAAAGAGCTTCACCTGGGCTGGGGGCAACACTGTAAGAGGCAACAAGCTCAGTCTAGCTCCTCTGGAAATCTTTTGGGGAGAAAACTCCAAAGCCAGCATCCCCCCATGGCCATCTCTGTTCCTTTGGTATAATACCCAACCAGAACACCTAATACCCAACCAGAACTGCCCCTGGCATAGTTTGAGGCCATTCCCTCTCATCTTACCACTGTTACTCAGGATAAGAGTCTGACCACCACCTCACCACAACCTCCTTTCAGGGAGCTGTAGAAATTCAGGTAGTTGTATCCACAACTAGCTGCCAGGCAGCAGTCCTTCCATTTGGAGAGGGACCCAAGGGGAAAAGCTCACATCCCCATGGGGAGCAAAAGGCTTCATCTTTCCCATTGCTTTCCCATTTCCCTCTTCTCCATGTTCAGCAGCTGCTTTTTCCTCTCGCATCGCTTAGCTGCTCACTTCCAGGATTTTTTTAAAGGTTTCTTGTACTGCAAAAGACAGGAAGAAGAGGGAATTCGAAAATGGGATGCTGGAAATGGAGGCACGTAATGGGTAGCGTAGCTCATGAGAGCATTGCTGGGACCACCACTCTGATGATTGTCAGACAAGTAATGTAGGTGTGTCCTAATGAACAGAACTTAGATCAATTGCAATTCTTACTAAATATAGGGAAAAAAATGTTTTAATCATTACAACTAATAAAGAAAATACTGCTTTAATCTAGCAGTTCCACACAAAAGGAAGTCCCTGTGGCTGATTTTGGGGCATGTCAACGGTCACATGGAGTGTGAGGGCCACATTTAAAATATGTCAAGAGAGTATCATTTTTTGGTGGCTACTGTAAAGACAAAGGAGTTGTTTTTCCATATCTTAACTCCCACTTGGAATTCACAACAAGATGTAAACAATAATCTAAGCTTGAATCTGAAGTTACCAAACAATTTGCTCAGAGAGTGATTTCTGAGTAAGTGATGCTACCCTTAGTATCACTGAATAGATCCTTGTGAGATATTTAATGTTGAATATTAGTGTTTTAACATGCAGATGGAGGATGGGCTCTAACTGAAACTCAGTTGGCTAATGTGTAATGCAGGCTGGGACTGCCAGAAAGGCAATAAACAAGTGGGTCTTATGGAGTGTAAGGTGAAAATCAGGATCTTGTGGTCATGATGAAATTCATGCATATTATCAAGTTCTCATAGGGGTCTTCTTGAAGAGCTGGACTTGTTCTTTTTCCTTCGTGTGTGCGTGTGTAAATAGGGCCTAATAACATCATTAAATTAATTCTTGTTGCTATGGGAACACACCTTTACACAGCAAGTGTATGCAACAGACGTGGACTGTAACATTTCCGCAGAAGTATATTATCAAGCACTCATTTTCTTTTTCAGAGCAGACAGTGGAATAAAACTGACCCGGAGGCAGCGTGCAGACTAACAGCATTCACACCTGAGGTGTGAAGCCACCACCTGGCAATCAGGCTTGCACCTCAAGGAGGTGAGGGGTTAGCGAACTGGGCAGTGAAAGCATGACACAAAGCTCATGACACAAAGACACATCTCAGTAATGGGTTCATCTGGGTGGGGGAGAAAAAACCCAGCCCCAAACCCACTGAGGATCAGAAGCTTGCAAGTTTGTCAATTGCCCCATAGAAATGCTGTTGACGCTCTCTGGGAACAGTTGGCACTGGTATTTTTCTGGTCTCTGTTTGCTCCCAAACCCATGCCCCCAGGCTAGGTGGAGAAACGGCAATAAACTGCCGCTGCCACCCAACCCCCCCCCGGCCCACTTGTGGGAGCCCTTTTGGAAGCAACATAGCCTAAAGAGTCTGATCATGAGGACTTAGGCACTGTGTTATTTGCAGGCAGCTAGTTAATCAGCAAGCAAGCAATGATTCATTCACAAACCCAATAAAAGGCAGTAAAATCCCTGGTGTCAGCTACCCTCTGGTAGTGGCAGGGGACTGACAAAGGGAGGTATTCCCAGCACGTGAACCACATCTGCCCTGCAATCAGCTAGAAACCCATGCTTCCACCACAAGGGACCATGGGTGACCACTGTATCATCTCAGAGGACACAACTGGCACTTCAATAATGATTCATGAGTAATAACAAAAAATTAAAAATTATGTCAGATGTGCAGCAGAGAAACATAATTCCTTAAGACTCTGTTCTGGAGAAAGAAAAGGTGACTGCTGAAAGCAGCTGAAGCATTGAAGAGTGAGGTCTGAAGATGACTGCCTTGATACAGAAATGAAGCTATCTGAGCATTCTGTAGCACTGGTGTCATTGCAGAGCTGATGGGAAAGGTATGAAATGACTCAGAATCATAGGATGGCTGAGGTTGGCAGGGACCTCTGGGTCCATTTATCCAATCTCTGCCCAAACAGGAACACGCAGAGCAGGGTGCCTTTACCCATATCGAGGTGGTTCTTCAAACTCGAGAGCTGGAAAGACCCTCCACACCAATGCACTCATCTAATTTAGTCCTACTCATTCCTCCATGCTGCTTAGAGCCTGGCTTATCAAACATCTTTAAAATGAATGTTCATTTATATTTTAACAAAGCAATCTGTTCCCCATAACATAGATATAAATGTGGCTATCTGTGACAACTCCCCACTCCTTTGAGTTGCATCTTCCATAAACAAGGTTTCCTCCTCTAGGTTGAGACTCTGCAAGTTGCTCCCAAATGGCTCACTTGGCCTTTAATTGTAATTGAAATGCATTTTATCAGCTTGCAACCTTTCAATCAGATGATCCCACTCCTACTAGAATGGTACTTTGTTTTCCTGCTCATTACAGATTTACTAACCTTAAAACTTTACCAGTTGTGGGTTTGTTTCTTCACTCATCATTTTTCTGGCTTGTTGATACTAGATGATCCAAAAAAAAAAATAAAAAATTATTAGGAGACATCAATGACACCAAGAGCCATTGACTCCCTCCTCCTCACCCCTGCACTCCTTGTTGCCATCTGACAGTGAGTTTGTTTATCAGCCCTCCACTGCATGCCCAGTTAACACCACATTACGCAAATATTTAAACATCGTGTCATGCAGTTCGAAGTCAAATGCTTTGGAGAAATGTGTTTTTCTACTCAGGGATTCTTATCCATCTCATCTCATAAAAAAAAAAAAAAAGGAAAAATGAATGTTTTCTGTAATGTGACTTATCTTCTGAGAAACCATACTACTCGCATCAGATAGGTTTTCAGCATGTCGCACTCAGCAGAGAGAGCTAACTGCATCTTCATAGAATCATTGAATGGCTTCGGTTGGAGAGGACCTTAAAGACTCATCTAGTTCAACCCCTCCTGCCCCCCCAGCCATGGACAAGGTCACCAGCCACCAGTACAGGCTGCACAAGATTCCATCCTACCTGTCCATAGAATTATGGAATCTTCCTTTAACCAGGATAGCTTCTCCCCAGTAAAATGTATTGTGCAGGGCTTGGGGGTTTGTTTTGAGCTTTTTACAATGTCTATAGAGCTGAATCCTCAAGGGCAACCACAAAGTGAATTTGAATGATATCCAGGTGGCATCAGCATTTTCACCAGAAAGTTTATATTCCCGGTCACTACTTTAGCCTTCGGAAAACTGGCCATATATTTAGGGCTGGCCATTTTATATCTGCCTGGTTGGTATTGCATTCTGTTTGCACAACATAAATGTCAGAGCCTGACCAGAGATACCTAGGCAACAGCTAATTTTTAGGTCAGTGATTAACTCTTCTTTGTCACAATGTAATTTACCATCAAATTATCTCTTGCTGAATATAGCATTTTCTGGATTAAAAAAAAAAAAAAAAAAGGACCTGTTATTTTTAGATACTCAAAGTCAGTTTCTGACACTGGATGCAAGTGAAGCTCACTGTATTTTTGCCTGGTTGCTGCAGGGATCTTGACAATGGGAACAGTGCCATGGAAACTCTGCCCCTTTTGCAGGGGTTTGGTTCCCAAGAAGTTGTACCAGAAGAGCAGCTCAGCTGCCTCCTGCCACGCTGCTATCTTTGTGACAATAGCAGGAAGCAATTGATTTGTAATTTATATGGCACATATTCACACTTCCTTGATTAGATAAAAACTAGATGCTACCAATTAGCATGTACATGAACAACTCATAAAGTACTGACTCACCTTGCGTTGTACCTCTTCACTGCTGCTGCAGAAAACTTTACTGCTTTCTGATCTCCAAACTGTCATTTTTGTTAATGACTCAAAACATACTTTCATTTTAAAGCCCTCTGTATTCCAGCATGGTGTTTCAAATTTGTTTTGCCAACATATTGAGACTTCTAGACCAACTAGTGAAAACTGACCTCTAATAGCATATGGGTAAATGTCATTCAAGTGATCATCGCAGGAAATAGGCCCCTTTACAGGAATACGAGGATTGCTTAATAGCAATCATCCTTATTCTTGGACAACAACTAATTTATGATCTACATCACTAAGAGGGTGGGTTGTTTTCAGACAAGACGTAAGAATACTGCCACATGAGGCAAAATGGATATGGGACTCTGTCGCTGTGTTTACTGAACCAAGCTGAGCACATCCTCACTTAAGGGGTGACGCTCATAGGAGGGCAATGGGTTTTTCTGCATGCCAGAACCCAGGTGTTGCTTTACCCATGGATTTTTCATAGCTGTTCCTTCTACTTTGAGAAATGCAGCTGTCCATGTCCCTCAGCTCTGCCCTGTAAACACCTTGACTTCAACCCTGTCACTTTTACATTTAAATTGCTTCTATATTAAAGCTGACGCCACTGGGAAAGAAAAAAAAGGTAAGTAAAAAAGTAACACACCAAATCAATATTTGCTGAGAATTTACAATTCTCATTTACTACTTCAATTGAAGAATCATCAGTTTGTTTCTTGCTGGCAGGAACCCAAGCTGCTGAGCAATAACATACTTGTTTTGAAGTTACTTTAATTCATTCTTTTAGAAGAAATGTCTCTTAGAAGTGTTGTCAAGCAGGCATGTCAAGAAAAATGAAACTAGATATCTTTAAAGAAATACAAACCTTTATCACATTTACGTAGAAGATGAAACATTGTAAGAATCATAGGTACTATTGGCTTAAATATGAGTCATTAATATCTCTAGGTAATGCCTAATTTGCCATAGAATACATTTAGCTGTGATGCATGGATCTGTGCCCGTGATGCCTAATTCCCAGACCAAGTACCCCGAATAACATTCCCACTGGCAAGCAGGGAGCTTTGTCTCTGCCTTACCATTGGGTCTCACCACTGTCAGCGCAGCCTTTCTTCCTTTAGTAGTTTCACATCCATTTTCCTGCCACTAACTACCAGATCCTATGTGTTCTTTGGTGCCTTTTCAGTACAGAATTTTCTACAATGTCTATGGTCTTGTAAACTTTAGTGAGACAAGACCATCCAGCCAGTATTTCTTGGATAAAACTGCAATTTGAGAGGTTAGTTGAGCCCTGAAAGAAATTGCGTATGGAGATGAGGCAAACTCTAGCACAGAACGCATTAAGGGCCAGTTGGACACTCATCTATTAGGGATTGCTTAAGCATGGTTATTTTATATTTAGACTGTGTGGAGAAGGACCAGAGCAAGCACATGAAAGAGAAAATGCCTGCGGCCTTTTAAGATGAGGAAAGATGTAGATTTTGGTTACTTCTCAAAAGATTGTTTCTACATTACAAACAGTAGCTCTTTAATGCCATGCAGTTGTTGATCTAAATATTTGGTAGGGTATGTAGTAGTTTATTCCTCTGAGAGTTGTGGAGTATGGGAGGGAATAATTTAGTCAATAGGTGAGTACATAAATGGCTGCATCTGGTCAAGTCTTCCCTTCTAGATTAAAAAAAAAAAAAAAAGCACTGCTTAGGCCTTTAAAAAAAAAAAAAATACTGTGTTTAGGGAGAGAGTTCTGGTGCAAATCCTGTGCATTCAGAGGTTTCTGCTGCCTTGAGACAGCACTGCCTCCCTTATCTCATCCCTCAACAGTCCCACCAAGGTCAAAGTAGATGCTGAGCTTATTCTCTCTTCAGTTTAGAACTTAGAGTAGTAAGGCACTGGCACAGGCTGCCCAGACAAACTGTGGGTGCCCCATCCCTGGAGTTGCTCAAGACCAGGTTGGATAGGGCCCTGGGCAGCTGAGCTGGAGGATGGCAGCCCAGCTCATAGCAGGGGCTGGGACTGGGCAGCTTTGAGGTCTCCTCCAACTCAAACCATTCTGTGATTCGCTGTTGATAGTTTCATTCCCTCATCAGAACAAGCAAGGGGGGAAGGAAAAGCTGCAAAATATGTTTACTTCAGTATATTCATCACTATTCCACAGAAATACACAGAGTGGAACAGAGGATATGTTCTTCAGTAAAGGTAAGCTACACTGTGCTTTTCCTAATGGCCATCATACAAACAAATTTGTGGCACTTTCAGCATCCATATGTGGCTTCCAAGTGTTATTTGGAAACTATGTCAGTTCCTCTGAAGCCCTTAACTTGGCTGACTGATGAAAGTAGACTGAAAGATGTGTGGCGTGAAATACAGAGGCATAGATCACTTTCATATTGATTGTGTCCCATAATCACAAAATTGCACAGATTGGAAGAGACCTCAAGAGATTGAGTGCAATCTCTCCGCTGAAGCAGGCAGCCTACAATAGATCACACAGGTAAGATGTCCAGACAGGCCTTGAATATCTCCATAGAAGGAGACTCCAAACCCCTCTGGGCAGCCTGTTCCAGTGCTCTGTCACTCTCATAGTAAAAAAAAGATCTTCCACACATTAATACAGAACTTCCTATTTTCAAGTTTTAGGTCATTACTCCTTGTTCTATTGCTACACACCACCGAGAAGAGCCTGTCCTCATCTATTTGCATCCCACCTCTCTTTAGATATTTAGAAACATTTATCATGTCCCCTCCCATTCTTCTCCTCCCCAGGCTGAACAGACACATCTTACTCATCCTTTCCTCATACGGGAGATGCTCCAGGTCCTTTGTCATCTTTGTGGCCCTCCACTGGACTCGTTCTAGGAGATCCCTGTCTTTCTTGAACTGGGAAGCCCAGAACTGGACACAGTACTCCAGGGCCTCACCAGGGCAGAGGGGAAGGATCACCTCCCTTAACCTGCTGGCCATGCTCTTTTTAATGCATCCCAGGATTCCACTGGCATTCTTGGCCACAAGGGCACACTGCTGCCTCATGGCCAACCTACTATCTACCAGAACCCCTAAGTCCTTCTCCACAGAGCTCCTTTCCAGCAGGTCATCCTCTAACCAGTACTGATGCATGTAGTTATTCCTCCCCAAGTGCAAGACTCTACACTTGTTCTTGTTAAACATCATCAGGTTCCTCCCTGCCCAACTTCCCATCCTGTCCAGGTCTTGTTGAATGGTAGCACAGCCTTCAGGGGAGTCTGCCAATCCTCCCAGCTTTGTATCATCAGCAAACTTGCTGAGAGTGGACTCCATCCCTTCATCCAGGTCATTGATGAAGATGTTCAACAAGACTGGACCCAGCACAAACCCCTGTGGAACACTGCTAGTTATAGGCCTCCAAACAGACTCTGCACTGCTGATGACAGCCCTCTGAGCTCTGCCTGTCAGCTAGTTCTCAGTGCATCTCACCGTCCACTCATCTATCATCTATATAAGATTATCTGAGTCACAGAACACTCAAGAACCCCCCAAAAAATGAATTTCTCCAAGTCATGAACATTAAGAAGAGGTGGTCCACGGGTAAAGGTCCTGCCTGCCTGAGTCTGAGAGCTCAAAACCTCAACACATAGGAAGTGGCATGAACAGGAAGAGAAGGGCTCATAGCCTGGAGCTGTGCAACAGTCAGCCCCAGGCTAAAAGCAGACCCAGCAGCTGCCAAAACTGGTGGGATGGAACAAGAAAAGGGAAGGCTGGGGGAAATGACAGCCCAGGACACAAAGGGAATGGATGAGAAACCTCACCTGTTGAACTATCAGAAGTAGAAATGACTGAATGAGACGTTTTCTATTTCTTACATTCTTATATACTCTCAGTATATAAGTGTGTATATATATATATAAAAATAAAAGTATTCAGTGATATACACTCTTATACACTCTAGTCCAAGATAAAACAGTGAGTGAATATGTGAGCTTTCAACTTGTGTACAGCTTGTGTAAAATATATTTGAAACGTTGCTTTGAGAACCTGAATAGCTCTAAGAACAAAGAACACATCCATCTGGAAGAACTAATGAGAACTCATGTCTGTCCTTTCTCTTTTCCTTCTGTGCTACCTAGACCTTAAACCCACTATTTCTAACACTTCGGTCAGTCAGCATCTTCAGTTTGTAGAAAAGTAAGTTTAAGAGATAAACATTCTGTTTACCTGAAAGCTTTAATGGTGATTTGTGATGCTTCCAGGACACTACTGCTGTCACAGGGTGACTTCTTTCTTTATCTAACCTTAAGTTGTTGTAAAGCCCTTTGAGAAACATTAATTAAACCTCTTAGAAGCGTTACCTATGCTTCTATTTTTCTGCACATAACCACAGTTATGTTTTCTTCTCAGTGGAAGAAGAAATGCATGATAGCTCAAGAACTCCTCAGGTTTCAACCTGAAACTTGACATTAAGCATTTATTACATTATTTAAAGCAGACACAACCTGAATACAAGATACTTGTCCCTTTCTTTTCTGCTAGAGATTCAGAGACTGAACAATGTAGTAAAAGCCCCCACAAAATCCATAGAGGAATCACAGCTTTGTAAATGCAACTGAATAGGACAAGACTTTCATCCTTAGCATGTGCTAGTAAAAGTGTCAGAGTTGTATTTTTGTGCTTACATACAGCACCACCACACAAGCAGAGTAGTTTACAGGCATGCTAGTAGACTGACTTTCCTAGATCTTACCTGGGTAAGGGCCCAAGAAGACAAACAGCTGAAGTCTTATCAAAAAGAACTGAAGGTAGAGTGCATTCTCAGCAAGAAGCATAGTTGAGAACCACATGAGAAACAGAATCTGTAGAAGAAAAAAAGAGGAAGAAGAATGTAGGATCAAATTTAAATTCTAAAAGTCACCTGAATTTCTCTGCAGTTTATTTTGTCAGTAGATTTTGTAATGCAAAGTGTTTGCAGGTGGACATCTGCCTAAATCTGACCAGTCAGATAGGAGTAATGTTAATGAGATCATCAGCAGTACCAGGTGATATGGCTGAGTTTGCCAAGTCAGGAAACCAATAAACTTGAAGATGTGCCTAAATGCATTCCTAAGCGTTTAAAACATCTTTTCATGCCAGCTGTATAGAAAGCTCTGAAATGTCAGCACTGCTTAGTTTACCATCTGTGTTATCCGCACTCTCTCTTCCCCTCTTCCCTCTTTTATTTTAAGGTTTCTTTATGTTGCCAGAAGAAAATGACTCCTAAATATTTTCAGCATGTTATTGGAAAGATAAATTTTTGAAGGGCTTTTTTTGTTCTAACTCATGCTATGTAAAGCACATTTAAGAATACTTAACATTTAGTCAGCCTACTTATTAATCATTAAAAGAATATCAGCTGTCAAAATAATCCATAGCTAACAGAAATTAAGTAATCACATATTAAAATTACACTGCAATATTGCTCAGCTTTAAGAACAGATGGAAGAATTCAAGCAGTTTTTTAGGTCATTTATTTCAGCAACTTTTCAATTTTAATTCTGTTAAATTTTCAGAAAATTTCTAAGATAAATCTTTAATTATCTTATACATTCTGTATAGGCGTGTACTGCCAAAACATAGCTTTTTTTTTTTTTTTTTAGATTCTCCCATGATATCTGTGGATCCAGTCTCAGATAGGAAGCCAGGATGAAAACACCTTGATAATAACTTGAGATGTTTAGCTTCTCTCCCCGCTGCTCTTGATGTTGACATATTAAATGAATGCAACTGCAGGAAAAACCAGCTGGAGAACCTCATTTATACCCCAGATATACTCACCCTCCTTTTGTCTATGGGATCACCTTAAAGAGTAAGGAAATGTTTTGTTTCTGCACTTTCTCTATAGGCTAACTGTTATTCTGAATGACTGCCTACTGCAACTTAATATTATTAAGTTTTCAGTAATGAAATGCACTTGGCTCAAAACCTGGATATTTTATGACAGCTTTACCTACTTTTTGAATCCCCTTCTTACTACAGTTAAAATTAAGACCACAGCAGATACTCACCTTTTGATGAGTGATCTTGGAATGGCTGATGCAAGAAGCTGCGCTAGGAATATAAAAGATCTTTGGCAATAGATCTCAAAACATAATTCCTGGAGAAATATAACCATTTATTTAAGTAGGAGTTGGTCAATGTTCATCCCAAATGACACTTGGCACTGGGAAGAACTTGGCTGGGGAAGACGCAGAGCAGGGCTCACAAAGTGCAGTGCATAAGAACATGATACAGGCTGTAAAAACATCCTCCTCTTGAAAGGGTTAAAATCCAGAGAAATACATGGGGTAAAGAGCCTGATGAACTCAGAATATCCTCAGCGTCCTCTTCTCTGGGCCAAACAAACCACGGGCCCTCCACTGCTCCTTACACATTTTGCTCTTCAGACCCTTTCCCATCTTTGTAGACCTCCTTTGGACAATTTTATAACATACAGACAACTACAGAAAGTATCTGTCACACATCTGTTTCCCAGAAGTAATATTTTGTTCAAAGATTTGACAAATTACCTACAACCAAGAAGTTTCACACCACATTTCATTACTGAAAAGTAGATGAATTACACATTTCTCTCTTCATTTTATAAATGCCACAAAATGCTACAGATTTTGCTGTTTTGTTTTGGAACCTGCCTGGTTCGTATTTGCAAACCTACTTGCTAAGTTTGAATGGTATATTTTAAAATTCACATTGAAATTTGTTTGGAGTAATTTATTCTGTTGTAGTTATTTTAATTCATGTTGCAATAAGCCATCTCTGTCTGGGGGCTAGACTGAAGGATTTCCTCTGAGCAATTCCAAAATTGTACTCTACCTCAGATGTCACTTTGCCTCCTGTCACTCTCCTCTGTAGCATCTTTTACTGCAGTAGTATGCCAGTGTTCTCAGTCTTAGTTTCAATCCAAGCTGATGTTGACATAAGCATCTTGTCCTCTATACGGCAAAAGGAGTAAGGTAACACTACATTTTCTGTACTATAGCGGGGGTACACAACTAAGTGCTTTAGCCATGTAGATGTGCAAATCTTTATTAAACCTTTTGTCAGTGAGTTTGCTGCAGTTATAAACGATATTGTAACACTTGCTTAGGCATGGTAGAATGTGTGGGACACTATACAGGAGGAAGGGCTGTGTGCACAAGTTATATTAAAGGAAATTTGAACTACACAAAAGGAAATACAGTATTTATAGTGAGGGTGAAGCCCTGGCACAGGTTTCCTGGAGAGGCTGCCCAATCTTCCTCAAAGATATTCAGACTTGACCCTTAAAGATAGCACAGACCAGACCTTTCTAAACTAAATTATCTGAGACTCCGAATTGAGAAATCCTTGGAAGCAATGCCTTCGTTTGTCTGCAGAAATACAAAGTGTCCACAGGTTATCTGGATAATAGTGTTTACCCTTCGGAATGCAGATCGGTATTGGATGTAATGAAAGCTGACATTCTAATTCCCTTGAAAAATGTTCGCCTTTAATGTGGCAAGGCCTGTGTGCCTTATTCATTTGGACTGTCAAAGACAGTAAGCACATCTTCTTCTAATGAATTTTTCAAAATCGTGTCTAAATGGTTTGTATGGTGTTCCAACAACCAAGATGTAATTGTATTTCCACATTCTTCTGGCTAGTAGGTATAGGACATGTTCTTCCAGACTTGAGTACCTTTTGGCTTGTTCCCTAAATAACAAAAAAAGCCACTCTGTCACAGATGTGCACTGTCTGCTATTGGTGTTTTTGCTATTGGCTGTGGTAGTGCATGGCGTGGAGTAGTTACTTTTGGTTTTGTCTATTAAGATACTTCAGAGAAGGTACCTTGGAAGGCAGTATAGGTGCTTGTGCCCGTAAACAGACTGCTAACTCTGGGGTAGGGATTTTCGTGCACAGCAACTTCGAGTACTATTCTTAAACATTTATATTCAGCAGCACACATGCTCACAGCTGGGTTCAGAGCTAGTATAGCAAGTACTGCACGGAAGTAAAACTCACCATATTCTTCCTATAAACACACTGCAGCTAGTTTTCAAAGCAGAGAACCGTCCTGACAAAGAAGTAGAGGGAAATGAGAGGAGGAACACTGTTCCTCCTGAGCAAGCCGCAACAGCAAGCGTTCATTCCTGTGCTCTCACAGCCCCAGTCCAGCTCTGTGCCGAACCTTTCAGAGTGTGGGGCTGAGAGCACTCGTATACAAGAGCTGTGAAAAACGGGCTGCAAGGAAAACGCGAGGGAACACCAAGAGGACCTCACTACTGCCTGAGGGGTTGTTCAGCAGCCTCCGTACATTCATGAGAGGGCAGAGCCGGAGGGGACCAGTGATTAAACGCGTCTCTTTTTCACTGCGACAGTGAAGAACCTCTGACCCAGGGCTGCACGCTGAAGCCCTCGCCGCCTCTTCCCCCGCACGCACGCCGCGCGGGACCCGCTCTCAGCACGGCGGCACAGCGCGGGTCCGATCTGCTGCCCTCTCCGTTAGCGCCCGCATCCCCCGACGGCGGGCCCGCGCTCCCCGCTCCGCCTCCCGCCGAGCCTCTCCCGCCCCCGGCAGAGGTTGCCTCCGCCCATTCAGGAGCCGGCGGCGGGCCGGTGGCGAGCGCCCTGCCCCCGGCGGCGGGCCGCCATTTACGTCAGCCCCGCGCTGCCCGGCCCGCCCCGTCGGCCGCCCGCTCCCGCCAAAGCCGCCGCCGACGCCTCAGCGAGCGGGAGCGCGGGGATCGGCGGCGGCCGGGACGACGGTGAAACTTCGGCGCAGCAGCGCGCGGGCGGACCTGCGCGGCACCGCGGGCTGCGGCGTTCAGCACCGCGGACAAGCGCTTCAGCACCACGGACAGAGGTGGTCGGCACCACGGACAGGGCGGCGGCCCCGCCCGGCATGCGCGCCCCGCGCCCCGCCGCGCCTCCGCTCAGAACTACTGCCCTGCACTGGCGGCCCCGGCGGCAATGGAGCCAACGGCGACTCTGAACGAGAGCTCGGCTGCGGTCCCCTGGCTGCCCGCCCGCGCCAGCAACGCCTCGCTGGAGCTGGCGTCGCGGCCCCCCGCGCCCACCGCCATCAACCCCTGGGACGTGATGCTGTGCGTCTCCGGCACCGCCATCGCCTGCGAGAACGCCATCGTGGTGGCCATCATATGCTACTCGCCCACCCTGCGCACCCCCATGTTTGTGCTCATCGGGAGCCTGGCCACCGCTGACCTGCTGGCCGGGCTCGGCCTCATCCTCAACTTTGTTTTCCAGTACGTGATCCGTTCCGAGACAGTCAGCCTCCTCACCGTGGGCTTCCTCGTTGCCTCCTTCGCTGCCTCCGTGAGTAGCTTGCTGGCCATCACAGTTGACCGTTACCTCTCCCTCTACAATGCTCTCACCTACTACTCAGAGAGGACGGTGCTGTGCATCCACACTATGCTGGTGTGCACATGGGGGGTCTCCCTCTGCTTGGGGCTGCTGCCAGTCCTGGGCTGGAACTGCCTCCATGATCGCGCTGCCTGCAGCGTTGTCAGACCCTTGACCAAGAGCAATGTGACTCTGCTGTCTGCCTCTTTCTTTCTCATTTTTATCATCATGCTCCATCTCTACATTGAAATCTGTAAAATAGTTTGCAGACATGCCCATCAGATAGCTCTCCAGCAACATTTTCTGACTGCATCACACTATGTTGCTACCAAAAAGGGAGTGTCTACTCTTGCTATAATTCTTGGGACTTTTGGAGCAAGCTGGCTACCTTTTGCCATCTACTGTGTGGTTGGGGATCCCGACTACCCTTCCGTGTACACTTATGCCACGCTTCTACCTGCTACCTACAACTCCATGATCAATCCTATTATTTACGCCTACAGAAACCAAGAAATTCAGAGGTCCATGTGGGTTCTCTTCTGTGGCTGCTTTCAGTCTAAAGTGTCCTTTCGCTCCCGGTCCCCTAGCGATGTCTGAGTGACTTTTCTTTTTGTAGTACTGCACCAAGTGACAATCCACTTAGTGAATTATTACAGTGCCTGTTATAAACTTTGAACTCTGTTGTGAAGTCATTGAAAACATGCTTAAATATTAGCACTTTATACATGTTTGTATCTTTGAAATTGTTCAGGGTATAAACTTTTCAGTTCTGTGAAAAAAAAAATGTGGTTGTACATAAATTTGCACATCACATTCGTAAAGTGAAGATGTTCTGATACTGCTTAATTATAGCACCTTATTTCTAGCTGCTGATCTGCCAAAAAAGTGTTGCCTTTCTGAAGGGCAGAGAGAAAGAAAGTTGTTTTTTGTGTTATATTTGTACCTGTGTATGTGCTGGGGGGAGGGAATGTATGTGTGAACGTGTGCAATACCTTGCTGCATAATACTGATAAATTATGACATTTTGTACACAAATAAAAACATTTAAGATGTAAAAAAAAAATTGTGTGTTCATATGATTTTAGAAAATGGAAAATTTTCCAGGTTAGCAAAGTTCGTTTGTTTACTTTTGAAGGCTTACCATGTAATTCCACTTAAAGAGATCATCATTTACTATGGAGATGAAATATTGTACCAAGAAAGGAACCTTTCTGTTTGCTTGTTTGTTTGCTCTTTTCTTCTCTCTGGCAAAGAGAGAGCAAAGAAGAGAACTAACTCCTTTTTATTCTCTACTGAAAAAGTAACAAAAGACCCAGGCAAGTAGGCACAATTATTCTCCAGGCTTCCTGTAGGTTTCATTTTCAATTTATAAGCTAGCCATTTATGATGATGCTGTATTTAAAAGTTATTAAACTGTGGGGAAAAATCAAACTTGAAGCTGTGCTCTTTTTACAGTCTAACATTACAGGGTAAAAAAGAAAAAAAGGAGAAAAAAGAAAAAAGTCTCCTTTCCTAAAAGCCTGTATAACGCCGTAATAAATTGACTTTCCTTATCATCTGCAGTTCTGTGGGTAATACGAATTGTTCCTCCCCCTCCTTTTTTGACTGTGCACTGCAGAAAAAATCATTTAAGTGCATCTTTGTTGTCTCCCTGTCTCAGTGCAGTACACAGTTTTCAGATAATCCCATAGCTAGCGGCTTCAAAGAGCCCATCAGAGGTCAATACTGTTCAGAGTTTGGAAAACATTTCTTCACTCAGGTTCAAATTCAAATTCACAGGCAACAGATTTGTTTGAAGCAACAAGATGTGCAGTATATTTCAAAAGCAATATTATTTCTTATTTATTTATAGTTACATTACATTTCCCATTATGGCTATGTGATATCTTGTCACTCTCATTTCAATTTGTATTTAAGGTTAATCTAATGTGCATAGTGCTATATAAAGAGTTTGGACCAGTGTGTTTCCCATTTTATGAGTGGCAACACATCAAGCACCTCCCTGCGGGAGCAGCCAGCACAACAGAAAGGCTGTGAAAGAGTAATACTGTACTTCTGTGAAAACAGATATTATGAGATAAGTAAAATTTAACAGAGAATACAAAGATACTTCTTTTTAGGTGTGATCTGATTGGAAAACTATATTCCAGAGTCAGGTATCTCTGTTATTTTTACCAGTTCAAATAATCACGAATGTGACATTGTAACTGATGAATACATTTAGGCACATTCAGGCATCAGGAGAGACATGGACTTGTTAAAAGCAGCTAGAGGAGGGCCAGAAAATGTTCAAAGGGATGAAACACCTGCCCTATGAGGGCAGGCTGAGAGAGCTGGGGCTGTTCAGCCTGGAGAAGAGAAGGCTTTGGAGAGACCTGGTAAGACCTGGTAGCTGCCTTTCAGTATTTAAAGAGGGCTATAAGAAAGAAGTGGATAGAATTTACCAGGATCTGTTGTGGTGGAACTGTTGTGGTAGAACAAGGGAAATTATTTCAAACTAAAAAGGTGATTTAGATTGAATATAAGAAAAGAATCTTATGAGAAGTGTAATGAAGCACTGGAACAGGCTGCCCAGGGAGGTGATGGATGCCCCATCCTTGGAGACATTCAAGGTCAGGCTGGATGGGGCTCTGAGCACCCTGATCAAGCTGTGGGTGTTCCTGTTCATTGCAGTGGAGTTGGGCTCGGTGGCCTTTAAAGGTCCCTTCCAACTCAAATGATTCTGCAATTCTATGACTCTGCGATTGTTCATCAGGGCACCCTTGCAGTGTTGTTACAGATGTGATATAAAACAGATCTTATGACAGGTCCAGATGCTGATCAGATTAAGAATTGTAAAGTTGTTAGTGAGAAACAATATTTTCCCCTCTTTTCAGCTGTCAAAAGCAACAAAACCCCAGAATTTTTCATCTCATACATCTGAACTACTGAATGAAACAAAGCAAAGACTGCTTCTAGCCCTGCATCAAAGTGTCACTAAACATGTCTGAATACTTTTCCCTCTGCAAAATTAGGGTAACTGTGACTAAACTGTTGACTGGAAGCATCCACTGGCATGTGCAATACACTACATTGGCAACTCGACCAAAAGGTGATGGTGGAGAACACGTGAGACTTCATCCTGGCCCTACTCTCGCAACTTGTATAGACTTGGCCCAAGACGCTCTACCATCGATGTTAACTGCTGAGAGATAAAACCAACAAGTGCTTTGGACTAGTGAAATCTGATAAAAATTTCTGGTAAAACTGGAAAACTTACCACCTCCTAGGCTTTAGTTTCATAAGTCTTTGTCACAAAAGAAAAAGCTACTGAAGGAAACTTCTCATGTCTACTTCTGAGCACCAAAGTTAAGGAGATAAAACCTGCTGGAGAAAAGCACTGATGCCCACCTCCCTCCATTGACTTTATCAGGAAGACTTTACCTTACTTTTACCACAAATCCATTCAGCAGCTACAACTCATGTAAAAATTAATTATAGCAATCTTAGATTTCTACTTCAGCAATAAACAACTTATTCCAAGACTTGAAAACTTATATGATTTTCCACTGTTTCGCACAACATACACTGGCTTTGATTTGATTTTAAATACATGACCATGCTTTTATTTTAGCACTTCTTCCAATGATTTATTCTACCTACAAAATAAAGTTGAATCACTCCTGTTAAAAACACAACAATTTCAAGGTATTTTCCTGAGAATTCTTCCCCTCTACTAGGAAGCAAATTTGTTTTCAGCAAGGTTATCCATTCATTTTATTGGGACAGTACAAATGTTCTTCTTTTCTACATACTCTCTTCAGAAAGCTTTTGCTGTCTCATAATTTCTGAGAAAGGCTAATGCAAAAGGGGAGAGGGTATTTTGTTGAGTTTTAGTTATCCCTGAGAGTGGTATTGACATCAACCTTGTTGCAGTAAAAACAGCCTTTCATTTCCAAAGACAGTGCTAATCTGTAGGGATAACTGAGCAGAATAAGAGAAAGTAGACTATGTGATCTCTGTCTCCCTATGTAACATCTCACTTTAGAAAAAGAGGAGCTGCAGCCCCTGGTAGTATCCACAATTCCTGATAGGGCAAGCCCCAGAATTTTGTGTAGTATGACACCTGTATTTTCATTGCTGAGTTCTTTATTTAAAAAAAAAACAAAACACAAAAACCAACAACAAATGAAACAACAGACATTTATTTGAGAAAATGCTATTACATTTGCATTATCTGCATCCACAGACTCTCATGTTGTCAGACCAATGACTCTTTAATCTGCTCATGAAATGAGTCTTGGATGACAAAAATGAGAATTCCTGGAATCTCCATTGCCAGTCCACTGCAAGACAAATCCCCTTAATCCTCACACAAACCTAACATGGAATTGGCCGCTCTTCTGCTGTCACTGCCTGTAATGCTGCTGAGGACAATCACGTACTGTGTGTCTGATCTTGTATTTCCACAAGTCAATGGGCAATTTTGTCTACTTAAGGGCTGCACAATTGCAGCAGTAATTGCTGTTACCACTAGTGAGCACAGATCTTTTCTTGTACTTGTGGGCCCATGTGCTTATTGTTATTCATGTTCTCAACTCATTGGTATTATCTTCCAGGGGAGAAAATGTATGCTGAGTTAGGTACAAGGATCAGGCTCAACATTTGGTAATGATATATGATGGGCATTCTTAGCTGGAAAAGGAAATGAAATTTCCAACTTTGATACCCTTAAAAACTCCTTCATCGTTTTATTTTGAGGTAGATAACATCAACACTGGTCAAAAAGTTACAAGTCTGCGCTCACCAAAACTGCGTTTCTATCTATTGCAAATGAGCCAAGATAATTATGGAATAATGACAGTATCATAATGACAATATCTCACTGAAAACCATACAATTTTGAGACAGAAAGTCCTCAGCTTCAGCTCCAATTTTCACTAAAAACCAACAGTTTATTACTAAACTTGAAAACAGTATGAGGCTTGCAGTGTCTCTAAAGGCCAGATTCTGGCAATTTTACATATGTGAAGTGTCTCTCTGTGCTCAGCTCCATAATTTTGGTGGGAGTAATTGCAGAGAGCAGCAGAGCTCTAGTGAGCAGGAGCTGGTTCAGAGCTGGTCTGAAAGCAGCACACAGCACTTGGTTTCCTGTAGGGTTTTTGCTGCAATCAGTGGTATAACACCACTGCAAATGGAATGAGAACTACGCTGCAGGCTGCTGTGTGTGAATCACAGTATATTAAAAAAACAGCAGGATTCAAAATCACTGGTCAAACAAAACCCCTTTTTTAGCTAACCAAACAAAATGACAAAACACTTTTAAACCTGAAAACTGAGTATGTGCATATTTTTATGAATGTAATGAACCACAGGTACTAAATAACGCACAGCGAGGTAATAGAAGCTCTCATCTCCATTCTGCTGCAGTAATTTTTAAAGGATTTTTTTCTTTAATGAACTACAAATAATTTCTGATAGTGCAGCTGCTTCTAAGCTCTTCAGCCATCTTTCTTGACATTCACTTTAAAAGGAAAAGACAAGGAGAAAAACCACCACATTTTCTCCTTCCTGCTGCTTCACGGCAGGGACGTGCACACTGGAGGGAAAGCAGCACCTGAGCAGCTGTGTTTCAGCTCTGCCGGGATGCTGAGAACATCTGGAGCTCACCACTGGGTGTAAATTTCTTAATTGTGGGGCTGATGCTGTGGGGAACACTGGGCTGTGAGGTGTCTCTGCACTGCAGGTTCCTCATTGGGGTGACGTGAGTAGGCATTTCCCTGGTGCTGTGGTTTAACCCGGCAGGTGGCTCAGCACCACACAGCCATTTCACTCACTCCTCCCCTTCCCAATGGGATGAGGGAGAAAACTGGAAAAAAAGAAACCCACAGTAGTATTTGTGAGTTGATATAAAACTATTTACTAAGATAGAGAAAAGGAAAAGGATAATATTTATGACTATATATATATATATGAATGTACATGACAAGTCATGCACATGCGATTGCTCGCTACCCACCAGCCAATGCCGAGCTAGCCTCCCAGGCAGCAGAACAATGAATTCTCATCCCCTTCAAAATTCCTTCTGCATGATGTGGAATATCCCTTTCACCAGTCTAAGTCAGCTGTCCTAATTCTGTCCGCTCCCAGATCCTTGGGTTCTTCCCTGCAAATGGCATTGGCTCTGTACAACACTGCTTAGCAGCAGCTATAAACATCAGTGTGTTATCAACATTGTTTTTCTGCTAGAACCAAAAAATTACCAAAATACCAGCCACTCTGAAGAAAACAATCCCATCCCTGCTGAAACTAAGACATCTGGGAGTTGCTAGGGCAAGAACAGCTGGAAGCATGGGAGTCAGCTCTTGGATTCCTGTCAGCTGTTCCGTAGTGCCACACAAAGCTCCTCTGGGTAGCAAACCAGCTCACATTCCAGTGCCCTCCTTGTGTTTAACCTCCTTCCTCTGAACATACATGGGAAACACTCCCCAGGGGAAGTTGCATTTACTGAGGGCAGTAACCCCGCATCAGAATTACCAAGCTGCTACCAATAGTGCCTGGGGAGCTGTAAGCACTGAGCCAGCAGTGACACTCGCTGTGTTTGCCTGCCCACGTCAGCGGCTTTGCTGCAAATACACAGAAAGAGGAGGGAGTCACGGCCATGGTGTGGTCTGTGTGTGATGAGTCCACAACAAAGGCTGCTGGCAAAGGTACTTTTTTTTCCTGCAGATTAGCATCTCTTTTATTCTTTCTACTTTGGTGGTGTCATAATACAAGTGGTGGGAGAAAGAGAGAAATAGAAAAGAACATGCTTGTGTCCGCACTAGGTAGAGAGAGCAGTGGCTCAAGGTATCCCATACTACAAGATGGACACATCAGCTAGATGTGGTGCACCCTTCCAGCAATGTGCTTGTGCTGCACAAGGGAAGCCAAAAGCATTTCTTCATTGCAGAATCATGCTATGATTACCTTAGACACCTTGTGTCGACAGCTGCAACTTTAGATAGATTCCTTGAGCTGCCCAACTTAACGTATAGCCTTGTGAAGGTGTCGTGGTTTTATGATTTTTGGTTATTGGTATTCCACATCATAACATCATGTAGTGCACTGGGAGTTAAAGAGTTCCGGGCACCTGTCTGGAAGAGAAGAAGAACTACATTCCCTAGAAGACTGTTTGCTGTTCTGTTATCATTCCTGCTCGGGGGGGAGCACATACAAGGCCTTGGTAGGTCACCTGATGTCCCTCTTTTCCATTGTCAGGTTTTCTCGCTGCTGCTCGTCCTGACCGCACGCCATTAGTGTGAGGCCTTCAGCTTTTTCAGACACTCTTTCTCTCATTATATTTGATTTATTAGCTTCATTTCTAATTATATTGTATTATAGTGTGTTATCTTGCATTCCGATACCATATTTAGTAAATTAGTTTGTTTCTCCTCAGATCGTTGCTGCTGTTTTTAATTATTCGTGGTCCCCTGTTTCCCCTTTTCGGAGGTGCGGATCTGCGGATCCTTCTGTGCTGCTAGTCACGGAACCGGGCCGAACCAGCCCGTAAACCATTGACAGAAGGAATAACACATAGTCCAGATCCACCTTTCACCCTGCTTCTGAGTGCAATTAATTTATTATTCACTAGGCCAGGCTTGGTAATCACCTGTAGGACATTTCCAACAGCATGATGTGCCCCTTCTACTCCTCCTACCTCTCTGTGCCCAATGGCACAAAGTGTGGGGCAGAACAGGGCTGTTACCTACCACAATCCATGGTCCTTTCATATCTCCTTTAGGAACAGATGTTTCCCTTTTGTTTTTGAACAAAGGAAATACAGGCTCTGCGTTTCTATGATACATATTTGGGCCCCAGGCAGAAATATTCCACATTCAATCATGGTGCGTCAAACTTATAGAAAAGACCCAAACCATTAAAATAAAGAATCAATAATTCTAATGTCCCAGTACTACACAAACCAAGAGATGTTGTTGGTGTCTTGGTTACATCCTATTCATATTTGCTAGTTTTTCCATGTCTTTTCATGTGCTTTCTGCCATCCACACCAACAGATTGCTCCCATACTGCTTGATACGATCTGAGCTATAGTTCTCGTCTACACTTCCAGAAAGATGCATTTTGTAATGGATACTGGAGCATTTCCTGGAGGTGCTTTTCCCTGCAGAAGTGTTATCCAGTATGAGCTTCCTTTTGATCTCACTCACAGCTGTGCAAGTGTTCATAATCTGGCTGATGATCATGTCAGGAAAATACCTGGGAAAACATATGCCAATATTTGCATGCACTTTGCTTCACAGCTTTCACCTGTTGCTAGTGCACGTAAGTGTTAGATGTGTTGAGTGGAAACAGTAAATTTGAATGAGTGTTACGGGAACATTTTCTGAGTTGAGCTCTATCTCTTGATAGAGATATCGCTTAATAGTTGAGTTGTATCCCTGTATTTATTCATAAACATGTAAATAGGAGTTACGGTTATGTAATCAAGAAAAAGGAACAGTGCTGTGTGAGCTGAGTTCCTGATTCTGAACATATCTGCATGTTTACCTTTACTCAGAAGGGAAAGAGGATTATTCATTTCACTTGTTTATTATGTAAAATCTGCAGGATGGCAGCCCCAAGGGCCAGATTTTTAAAGATGGATCTGTGCATAAAAGTGAGAATTAGATACTTAGGATTAGAATTAGAATAAGAATTAAGCATCTATATATTAGAATAAGAATTAAGCTTCTATATTCCTAAATGTGGTCTTCTCAGAAATCCTGCTTACTGGCCACAGTACCAAGGTGATGGCTTGCTTCATGCTTTTATCCTCAAAGCACTTAGAGCCAGGCGCCAGCCTACAGGCTGCCCCTCTCTTGGGAGTGAAGGTTGTTGATAGCAGCCTGAGCCCAATCAGGAGGTAAAGCAGCTCCAGGGGAAGAAAGGAAAAATCATAACAGAGGGAATATTTTCCTGTTCTTTTCCTGCCACTCACTCCCTACCCCCAGGCTGTTTTAATACAGAGTTTGTTCCTGGGAAGGAGTGTATCCAAGTGGCCTGCTTGTTGCTTGGTTGCTTCAGTTTGTTGGTGAGTTGAAAGACTGAGGTTCTTCAGGGTAAGTTTGGAAAAAACTCTTGAAAGTAAGCTTGAAACTTCTGTCTTTCTTGAGATATGGCATATTTTGTATGGATCCACATTCTCATTCTCAATGACAAGGCAATGGCATTCAGATTAATAATTACGTTTAAAACTGAGGCAGGAGAGGCTCTGGAAGCATTCTCCAAAATGAAGATTGTTTGAATAAAGGTTGAATCTTCTATAAAATATAATTAGAACTATGACACGCTTTGAATGATTGATTTTTTCTAATCATCACCTTCAGTGACACGTTATCCTTTGCGTCACAGTGAGATGTGATTTTATACCTGTAGGCAGATATAATTTGTCACTTCTGGTTGGTGTTGCTTTTTATAGAAAGAAGTGCATCTAGGTAATATTAAGGTGTTGTCAAAAGAAGTTTCTTCTGTTGGAAATTGAAGACAAGTGTAACAGTAAATCCACAGACCGCTCTCCTTTTCAATAGCAATCTCTGAATTTTGACACTGTGCTAATTCTTCTTAATCTGTAGGAAGTTAGATTTTCCTACAGTATTTAAGATTTCTCCAAACAGTGGAGTATTTTGTCTTAAATGTACTTGTGCAGTGGCAAATAAGGAAAATGGGAGACAAATAACTTTAGGTTTCAACCTTTCTGTACACTCAGTGTTCTATAAATGGCCCACAGAAAACAATAAAGTTGATTGAATTACGCTGCCAAAATAAACACATCAGAAAGACTTTTGCGGGGAGAATTTGGGGATTAAATGTGATTAGTGTGCCAAGCACAAGCCCAAGACTTTGAGCAGCCTCTCAGCTCGATGTGGCTCCTTTCCCCCTGCGTCCTGATCTGCTCCTTACAGTCAAAGACAGTCTTCTGGGAGATAGGTATGTGCAGAGCAACCCATTGCATGAGGTCTCACTCATGATGCTTAAATAGAGGGTTGTAAGAGTAATTGGATGCTGCCTATTTGTGAACTAGAACAGCTAATTGCATTATTTTCATCTGAAATGGAACTGGAAAAATTAGCCAACTTGGCTGCAGTTGCCATGCTGCCAAGCAGCATCAGTTCTGCAGGCTATCTCAGCTGTGAGATGTGTTTGTAGGAAATAAAGGCCCAGCAGTTCTGCAAAGCATAGCCACCCTCTCACCTTATTTAGGTGAATGCCCAGCTTTTCACGTGTGCACTGAGACTTGCCCTTACACTGCCAGCTATTGTGCTGCCCAGAATATCTCAATTTTTCTTATTTCATAGGGCATTTTTAGAAATTAGGAAATGCTCTGGCTCTGCCTTCATAGTCATTACAACTGAGACCTTTTACCTAATTGTAGGATGCCTGTCGTATTGGAAAAGCTTCCTAATAATGCACTTCCATCCTGCTGTTTTTGGTCTAAAATGACCACTTGCTGCTTTACCAGAGCGTGTCTAATATCTGGTGTCAACAAAGCTCATTCATCATGCAGGAAGCAGAGGTGTCCTTATGCCAAACCAGACCCTTACCCTGCTTCTCTCGGTGGGATTTCACTTGTGAGGAGCTGTGAGGATGTCACCTCACAGGGGACTGGTCCCCTTAACGCTTCTGTTCTACTTCTCCCTTTGCTGCACCTAGGAAAACTATAAGAGGGTTGTGTGAGTTCATCTGGTAGAGATGCAAACAAAAACAACGGAGTCTGTCATAACTGTAGGTTTCTTTGTCTCCTGCTGCTCCTTAGAAGAGTCTGTAAGCTACTGGTGACTTTTGTTGTCTGTGTGGAAAGCCCCTAGAGAGGAAAAGACACAATGGCATTTGTGGCATATTTTGTGCAAATCCCAGGGTGTTATGTCCCTAAAATCTTGGGTTTTGCACTTTGGGCATAAACACAGATGGGTACCTCAGATGGATGCAGACTTACTCTGCCGCAGCTTACCTTTTCTCCACAAGGTACTTCTCCATGTTCACTTGTGTGTGAAGGTGAATCACCCTCAGACAGTCTCTCTTTGTGGTCTGCAATTTTCTGTTTTTCTTAATCAGCAACAGAGACAGAGATATCCACGCTTACCTCCATGACTGTCTTGCCCATAGGCAAAAGAAATATATTTTTAAACAGTCCAAGCCAGCTTTTACATCATCCTGCCTCCACCCCTTTCTCAAATACCCTATACCTCAAATACACTCAGACATTCTGTCCTGGCATCACCTCTGTTTGCTTCTACATAGAAGAAAAGTTGCTGCTCTTGCTTCCTCAGATTACTCCCAGGTGGCCTTGTCTTAATATCTATATATCTACAATGCTCCTTAAAGCCATTGCAACAATTTCTCAGGTGTTCCAGCACTTTGGACATCAATAAGCAACAGGGCTACGGTCAACCTGCCCCATCCCCCACCTCACCCCATCAAGCTGCATGTCTCCAAAGTGAGAGACATCTAATTCATCATATAAATGCTGTCCTTCCTTCCACAAGCTCCTTTGTGCTGTAAACCTGTGGTTGCCATCTCTGACTTTTGAAAATGTTGCTTTCTAGAGTCATCACCAGCAGCTTTCCACAGCAAGTCACCAAAGTCTGCTGGGAGAAACAGTGGGAGCTTGAGGGGAGTGACCGGTTGAGTAAACCCTTCAGGTCTCCCTCAGTGCTGCTTTTCTGGGTCACTGTTGCAGTCATTAACATACTTTACTGTTGTTCTGTATTTGCACAGAGCAAATTGGCAGGTGCTTAGATATTACAGATATGACAATTCTTTGCTTCTGTAGTAACTTTGTGATTAGCTGTGTGTCAGCTGCTGATTCTTTTCCACATCATACTGCATCTACACTCCAGAACAAAGTCCATACATGCAGAATTGCCGGTGAATAAATACATTGAGGCCTTTTTTCCCCGAAGCATTTCCTACAGAGTGTCAGCATCCTCCTAATCAAACACTGAACTCTGAGTTTATGTGTGTATACACAAGTATCTTTTCAAATCAAGTTTTCTTTTGTTGGCCTACCTTGCATGCACTAGGGTGCAGCACTACCAATCATGCATCGCAGCAGGAGGGGCTCTGCCACATTTCCTATTAATGATTGCACCCAGATGAACTCCAGGCTGTCGCAGAGAAACTGAAGTCGCCTGAGGACAGCTATGTCTGCAGCACTGCTGCTTGGGCTTGAGGGCTTGCTGGGAGACAGTGCAAAAAGCGTATGGAATGAACAGACTTTCTCCTTTAGCTAAAGCTGGGTTTGGAAACTGGTGGCAAACAGGAAAAATATCTGAAGTGATTTCATAGAAACAGAGAATCATAGAATCAGAGTCATAGAATTACAGAATCACAGAATGGCTTGGCTTGGAAGGGACCTGAACGCCCACCCAGCCCAAGCACCTGCTGTGGGCAGGGCTGTCCCCCACCAGCTCAGGCTGCCCAGGGCCCCATCCAACCTGGCCTTAAGCACCTCCAGGGATGGGGCACCACAGCTTCTCTGGGCAGCTATGCCAGTGCCTCACTGCCCTCTCAGCAAAGCATTTCCTCCCAACATCTAACCTAAAGCTCCCTAAATTTTCACAGAGGTGCTCTTTATTCTGTGTTATCTATGACCAGTGGGAGGGTGACTGCTGCTGGGCTGAGCACTTCTCACCCACACAGTGTAAGCTGTCACCTGCTGGGCAGGGACTGATACTGGCAAAACTATAAGGAAGTGGAAGGCAATCACCTGGAGAAGCTCAGGTCTGGTCACTGCACGTGCTCTATTCCAGCCAGTATCACGTTGTAGAGGCTGCAAATTGAATCAGGAATGATGTGGATAAACAAATGGGGTCAAATCCTAGTCCATGTTATTAGGACACTCCCATTAACTTTAATCAGTGGTAATTGTAAATGTAATGGTGTCTGGCAGCAGAATTAAGGTGGGTGTGCATGTGTGTATGTGCACAAGTCAACATCTGTAACCTCAGAAGACTGGGTTTGTGGCTCTGAGAGAGGTCAGGGTATGAGGGGTTTTAAGTGATCATCTGAGTCTCTTTCTGCTCAGGTCATTCGGGAAACCTGTGAGGTCCAACAAAGAATAATGCTACCCCTCTGAGAGACTACAGAAATGATTTGCTATGAGAAAACTGGAGTAAAAGAGAGAAGGTTGATCCCCTAAACTGGCAAACAACTCAACTAGCTTCTACAGGTGGTACATAAAGAGCCAATAAGCAAATCAATATGTAATAATGCAGCAGGTAACAAGCTGATGAGTGAGAAGCTGAGCGTGTTCATATGGGATGAATCACATCAGGCAAAATCAATAGTTGCTTTTGTCAAAGCTATAAGCTTGGTGAAGACAAGTTGGCATTTATCTAAATTACAGCAACTTTGGACAAAGAGTCTTGCAGAAAATCTGCAGGGAGGAAATCTGTTCAGATGTTCATGCTACTGAGTTCAAATTAGACAAACAAAACCCAAATATTCCGTTCTCTGGAGCCTCCGAGGGGTACTGTACAGGATACATTTTAGTAAGTACGATGGACCAGATGCTGTCTAATACCCATGGAGCTGTGCAAGACAAGGAACTGCAAGACCTCCTTTACTTTATACTGCTGCACTAGTGCTTGGATTTCTTTAGCCTTACAGGCTTGCACTGCCTTGTATAACCTGTGTTTGCTAGAGTTCATAGATGTTCAGGCACTGAGGATAAGATATTCAGGCTCTTACAGGAGGAGCTGATCACCCCACGCAGAAACTGCACTCATTCACTATCCTAAATGTCTGTACAGTGCAAGGCTGTGTGAGGTAGCAGAACAATTTCATTGAGACGGGTGTAATTTGGATTTGCCTTTCCAAGTACACGTGAGCTCCATCCTATGGACAAAATGTGCAAAGCAACGCAAGAACTGAAGGGAGAAAGGAAAGGTGGAAAGATGGAAGGCTCCTTCGGCAGCAGGAACGCGTGAGGGTGTTAATAGAGTTGCCTGTCCCCGGGGCAGACAGGCAGGGCATGGCAGTGAGGGCCCACAGAGAGGCTGTGGGAACACACAAATATTTCTGCCTGGTGTGGCTTTTCCTTGAGGAGTAGGGGAAGGAGATTCTCACAGCATTTTCTTACTGTATTGCTAAGAATATTCTTGTTAGGAAGGCATGTGGCACAGTAATGCACAACATTAATGTCCTAATTCATGGGCAGCTGACAAAAGAAAACAACAAACAAAAAAACCAAAAAGCCCCAGCAATTTAACCAACATAATCAGTCTGATTTATTGAAGCCTGTAAAAGGATCACCTGTGCTCAAACAAGCTGAGGAAATCACAAGCACAGATAACTCAATATCGGGTTGCTGATGAAGGTTCCACTGTTTACCAGAAGCAATTTATGAGGTGGGCATCGGGTACTGAATTTAATGGGAACCAGAGATGCACCCAGGCCATGGCACGGGGCTGCACAGACACTGCCAGTGAGAAGGGGACATTGCTGTGGTGCCCGGCACAGAGCCCACACCGTGCCCCAGCTGCGGCCCTGACCTGCCCTTACTCGGCCTGTGGGCAGGAGCCCATCAAGCGGTACCATGAGAGACTTTGTGAAATGAGGGATTTGTTTGGACACCTGCACTGATGGTGTCCAAACCTTTGTAAAGAGCAATGCCCCTGTGAGCCCACAGACCAGCGGCTCCTCCAGGCTGAGGTTCAGTGAGGTCTCAGCATGGCTCCTGCCATCTGTCCACTGCTTCCCGGGGGAGAAGCAACCACAGAGGTCCTGCTCCCCTCCTGCCCCACCTGTGCCTCAGAAGAAAGACTCAGCAGAAATGGATAGAACCCAGGGCTTCCCTGCTGTGCTCTTCTGTGTGTTTGCCCCGAGGACTCTCAGGGGTTCAGTTCAAGCAGGTCCTTCGTACAACTAAAATACTGAAGTTGTTGAATCTGTATAAGCATGGTACCAACCCGCGAAGAATGACACCTGTAACACCCCGCATTTCTCATGCAGCTTTCCCACAAGTAAGAGGCTCAGCAGAACCAACACAGCCATGCAGAGGAGCAGCCTGATGTGAACACAGCGACCCACACCTCTGGAAGCCCCCAGCACGCTCCGGACTCTGCCTGCGCATCAGCAGCACGGCTGCTTGCAAACCTCCCAGCATTCACGATTTTCTTCAGACGGTATTTTTGGAAATATAGGGAAACCCTACGAGAAAACATCTCAGGAAAGACATGAGCTGCTCGGCGCGGCCTCAGTCCCGCCGCCTGCGGGGCGCTGCTGCCCCCTCCCGGCCCGGCCCGGCCCGGCCCGGCCCGGCCCGAAGTGCGCTGCCGCGGTGCCGCGGGGTCAGCGTTGTCCGAAAGGCCGCAGATACACTGGAGGTTGCGGGGCTGCCGGGGGGTGCTGCAGAAAACATAAAGATGGGTGGAGATGTTTCAGGAAGGTCTGAGTGGCTGAGAAACCACATGCTCCACTCTCTGTCAAAGGTAGTTTACAGTTTGCGCTCCATCTTTTGAAGAGGACGCGCATGAACTGAAGTGCAAAGCGCTGCACCTTGGTGGGGGCAATCCCAGATACAAGTACAGATTTGGAACTCACTTAAGAGTAGCCCTGAGGACAAGGACTTGGGGGTACTGATGTGTGAGAAGCTGGACATGAGCCAGCAGTATGCACTTGCAGCCTGGAAGGCCAACAGCATCCTGAGCTGCATCGCTAGAGGGGTGGCCAGCAGGGAGAGGGAGGTGATTGTCCCCGTCTGCTCTGCCTTTGTGAGGCCACATCCAGAGTCTTGCATCCAGGTCTGGGGGCTCCCAGCAAAAGAAAGACACAGAGCTGTTGGAGCGGGTCCAGAGGAGGGCCACAAAGATGGTCGAAGGGCTGGAGCACCTCTCCTCTGAAGAAAGGTTGGGGGAATTGTGCTGAACTTGCAGGCCATCTTCCCTCCCAGCACACGTGAGCTCTTTTGAGGATTTTTGTTCCAAGAGCCCTTATATCTTATGCCAACTTCATTAGCTGGGTTTATGTGGTCACTAAACTGCTTGATACAGTATTATGCTCACAGCAGGAAATCATTTGCTATTCTGGTGAAAATGAGTGTTTCCTACCTTTGTCAGCACAGAGAATTACATTATTGGGGAAATAATAACCAGCTGAAGTGGCTTTTTGATTCATGGTAATTACTGATAATATGCAGATTACTTTATGGCTTTAATTTTTCAGTCTCCCACTGTTTGCTTGCTAAACCTCTGGGAAGAACAACAACAAAACCAATTATTTAAAACAACAAGGAGAGCATGCAGCATCCCATTGGAAGGTAAATGACAGGATCAATTAATGGGCTGCACCCTGGGAAGTTTGGCCAAGCATAGCCAGGACATTGGATGGCTGCTTGTGAGCACCCAGGGCAGCCTCAGCTGCAGCCCTCACCCGTGCTTGCAGATGGTATTACTGGGGCTGCAGTGGTGGCTGGCCCCAATAAAGAACCAATGAGCACAAGCAAGGGTAGGAAGAACCCCTTCAGTTTTACCTACCAATCATGTTTTAAAACACCAGAATAATAGAACAGTTTGGGTTGGAAGGACCTTAAAGCCCATCCAGTTCCAACCCGCTGCCATGGGCAGGGTTGCCAAAACATAAAGAGAGATTCAGCCCAAGAGTCAGCGTTAAGCTGTATGAGCATGCAAACACCCTGACCCTATGCTTCTCTTGTTGAAGGTAGGGGACTGGGCAGCTTGCTGAGTTATTTCGGGCTGGTTGGGCAGTGCAGAGCCAAGTAGCAGTGACATAGCTCTGAGTGAGGCTCAGCGGAAGCAATGTGGGGAGCCCAAAGGAACCATGTGTTGGTGTTGTCAATTTGTGATGAAGGAAATGGCTCTCAAAAGAGCAAAAGTTGCTAAAACAAACAAACAAACAAAAAATAGTGAACAGGGATAATTTTGGAAGGTTTTTGTTAGTTTTTTTGTTTGCTTGTTTTGTTTTTTTTTTTAAATAATACTTCCACAGAGCTGTGTTAAAACCATTGGGTTTCAGCAGTAACAAAGTCTGTCTACTGAGCACATGCAAGTGATTTGGTAAAAAGACCATGCTGTCCCTCTTGCTTCACCTGCCAGTGCAATGAGGGTGTGGACCATGGTGAAAGTACCCCAGATGGTAATGCATTAAAGCAGCACATGAAGACTCTTGTGTAAAGACAGGCAAAGGGCTGGAGGAGTTGACGGACACAGGTGGCACAGCCAGGGTTGAGCAATGGGCCAGGCTGCTAGGCAGCCACGCAGCGGCTCCTCTTGCCTTGCTGAAGAAGCCCTTGTGCTTTCCTTGAGTCCTCACACCACAGCAGCACCCTGTGCTCACCAAGCTGGCAAACTGAGCTGGTCCCAGTATGGCAGGGAACACCAGTTGCAACACAGCTGGGGCCATAGGTTCCTGGTGGTATACCCACATCCCACGGCACGTGCCAAAGCTCAGCCCTGACAGTGTCAGCAACCCTGAGCGCTGGGCATAGCTCCCCTCTGCTGCATTCACAAAGGGATAGTTTTGCCAGCAGCAGTTCAAAGAGTTTAAATCTGCCTCCTGCTTGTCTGGTTCCAATGGAACAGGAGAGTACATAATCCCTTAATGGTACTCCATATTTAAAGGCTGCTGTTCACAATGTACTGCTAAAAAAGAATGAGAATTACGTCTCCTTGTCATTTTGGTTTCTTCAGTACTTGTTCTCATCCATTCATCTATTTATTTTCAGTGTGTCCATGATGACCACTCCACTGTTACTTTACCTTTTGATATAACCCCTGAATGATCGCTTCTGTAATTCCGCAGTCTTCTGTTCCAGTTCCGTCCCCCAGTATCTTAAACTGCTTCTTTCTGTGCTTTTATTTTGGTCTTTGCTTCCCTTTTTTTTTTTTTTTCCAAGAGAGATCATTTTTAACAATCACAGCTTACAGCTCAAGAAAGGTGTGAAGTTTTACAGCGGTTTCTCTTCACTTGCATTGAACAGCACTACTGAGACATTTCCATGGCAGACTTCGAGCCTTTGATTTTAACTAACTTCTGAAAATGTACAGAGGTAAACAACAGAACCTATAAACAGTTCGATAAGGGAGACTTGATTTTGCAGCTTCCAAGACAAAGTGATCAATAATCTATTATACAGCTAATTGCTGGCACAAGCAGCCCCCAAGCAGCATTCCAGCAAATGAGAAGGGCAGACGGAACCTCCAGTAAGAGGGCCACAAATCACGGCAACTGCAGGGGCCTCGCTTTGTCTACATCCGTACATGCAAATATTCAAATCTAACAATTAAAAACCTCTCAGTCCTCGTGAATCATGCTATCACTGTCTGGAGACCAGTTGCTATGGCAGAAAGCTGTAGTGATGGCAGAAGGCCAAGAATCCTGTCTTTGAAATCCTGCCTGAATTTAACTCCTGACTTTTCTCTGACAAGGTTCATTACTTTGTGACTCCGTCAGATGAAATGAGTGCTTTGTCTGCCCTGGGAACCAGTTGGGAAGTGGTACTATTAATCACCTGGACAGTGAAACAGGTCAATAGCAACCATTTATCAATCAGGACTTTTAATACATTCAAGCCAAGTATGTGATAACTGCAGTTATGTACGTTTTTTCTTTTCCTCACACTAGCCCCTCTGCTTGCTTGAGGCTATGCAACACACCCAGCTCATAGAGACCAGATGCAGCCAGCACACTTATAGGGCAGATGTGATGGCGCACTGAGACCATCAGCTTTGAGCAGTTCCAGCCAAGGCACCAAGATGCTGCTCAGCTCAACTGACAGTGCAGGCTGCATCTAGAATATCCAAAAGGAAAACTGCAAATGTAACAAAGGCATTACTGTTGCAGTGGAAAAATTCTTCAGTTAGATAAAATTACAGCATAACCTCTGATGGTGACAGTGAAGCTGGAAGAGCTGCTGTATTCCTTCTTGTCTGCACTTCTGGAGGCTTGCTAAGTCCCACAAGCAGGCTAATAGCCACATGCCTCTGCAAATTGCTCTGCATCCTACAGAACATAGAATCATAGAATGGTTTGGGTTGGAAGGGACCCTTAAGATCATTTAGTTCCGATCCCCTGCTATAGGCAGGGACACCTCCCTGTAGACCAGGTTGCTCACAGCCCCATCCAGCCTGGCCTTGAGTGCTTCCAGGGAGGGGGCATCCACAACCTCACTAGACAACGTGTTCCATTGTCTGTGTTCCACAGAATTTATTCCTGATACCTAATCTAAATCCAGCCTCTTCACATCTCATATCTCACCTTCAGAAATCTTGTTCCAACTTTAAACACTGTTTTCCCACTATTCAATAATTGCATTTTCTGGGAGTAAGCAAGGTAGAGGCACTCTTGCAGCCTCTCACGCTTCCATTATCAAAAGAGTTTTGCCTTTATGCTCACACTCAAAGAAGTTATTCCAGAGAATGGAAACACAAAAGCCCTGTAACTATTCAACATATACAACACCCTTAGTACTTAAAAAATCATTTTGCAGTATCACTCATATTCTTAGCAATCTTTCACTGATCGTGATTTTGACCGCTGTACCTCCACTTCTCAAGATACAATAAT
The DNA here is from genome assembly GCA_016647715.1 of Pavo muticus. Classification (NCBI taxonomy): domain Eukaryota; kingdom Metazoa; phylum Chordata; class Aves; order Galliformes; family Phasianidae; genus Pavo; species Pavo muticus. The sequence continues at coordinate 274,920 of JACDJE010000551.1, read as the reverse complement.
GGTAAAGCTTTAAAAAAAAAAACACTTAAATCATATAGGCCGCAAGCTCTCACTTTTTTTTTTTTTAAATGAATGGATCATGATTAAGTTTTCATCTTCTTGTATTACTTGATGATCAGAGTATATACATTGGTTTTTTTTTGTTTAACGTAGGTCCTTCAATCAAGTGTAGAACACTTACTGCACCTTTGAAGGCCACAGACTGAATCTGTGAAATCCAGGTATGCCTCAGTTGTAGCAGTGAAAAGCAGGCTTCACTGAAGGAGCAACAACCAGGAACATTTAAAATGAACCATTTATTAAATCAAACTGTTATTTTAACAGTTACATAAGTTACACAGCATGTTTAAGTCAGAAGATTTCACAAGGAAAAAAATTAAACTTGTATTATGCAGGCAAAAATAGTACCACACAATATGTACCTGGTGGGGAAGAAGGGAAAGGGAATCTCTAAACATTCAAATAAGGCCATAATTATTTAAAAACAACAATAAAACAATAATAAAACCCCAAAAGATCAATTTTCCTTTCAGTGTGTTCAGTGCTGCTAACTATATGTACTTCTATTGTACAGATGTAACTGAGGCAGTGATATCTCAATAGCTAGGTTTAATGTTTTTAAAACATTACAGAAGTGGAATAAGGCTCATTAGTACATACAGCTGCCCTCGGAATGTCAATCTCAGTTGCCTTCATTAACTTAAAATTCACAAAGTGCACAGTTAAGATATGCCAAAAAATTGAAACTGCTACTCTACCAACAGCTGCCCATGCTTAATACTTAGTGGTCTATTGGAACAAAGTATGTTCTTCCAAAGAAAGAGATGTGTAAGAAAAGCCACTGTAAAACATTTAGTTTCAAAAGATGCACTAGGAATTGTTTGTAAACTGAAAAGTAGAAAAACATGGATTAATCTTGTAAAGAAAAGAATACAAAAAACACTAGAAATGACCATCAAACTTTCAAAGAACAAGCACCACAATGGACATTAGCATTCGATTTTGTAGCGTACAGCAATGTATTAGCTTTACTCTAACCAATCCACTTCATCAAATTCTGAATCATCTTCTGAATCACTGTACTCCACAGCAATGCGACGAGAAAGTATGGTAGCAACATCATTCTCAATGCGCTCATGTTTAGCTTCTTGTTCGCGTTGCTCTTCAACTTTACGCAGCTGAATACCTGAAGAACATCAAATCACGGAAGTGTTACTGTCCTGCTTTAACATTATACAAAATATTTAGCTCATGAACCACTGAACCAGCCAGCAAAGCAAAGACTGAGGACACTGTCCTGCTCAGGAGGAAGTTCTCTGCCAGCTATTAGAGAGTGGAATGTCAGAATTACTGCTGCAGATAGGACCACCAGTCCTTCAGTAACATCCTGCTTTTGATTTCCCATTAGAGATACATCCATATTTTTTAGCACCATTCTAAGTGATTAAGCCATTTTACTATTCGCATTTCCAAACACTTTTTATACTCTCTCTTCATGGTTTCAATTACAAGTTAAAGGTATTTGGGTATCCTAGAAAGATACAATTTCCTGTAACTCAGTTTTGATCATGCAACAGCCTGTTTTAGCCTAAAATATTACTTAAGTGTCAAATACAAAGCTGAAATAACACATACTGATAACACAAGAAAGCTATATGCTGGTAACATAATTAGAAACAAGATAGAGATTGTGTATTTGGGGATTTATATTCATGACACCATAGACTGACCTAAATCCTGTACTTAATAGTCCCCCCCTTCATTGTCAGGTGATAGCACACATACTTGGGTGGAATTTATGCTATGGTAATTGGGCCTCTTTCTTATGCAAGATTCAGTCAAAAGCTTTTTCAGAGATCAGCTAAACTGTATCAGCAGGCCAGCCTTAGTTTTTTTGCTGATGTCCTCTACCACTGTTGTATTCAAAAACTGCTGGTACAGACACTATCCAAATGTTATCAATTCATGTGCGTATAGATGCTTTAAAAATTACCTCAGATGAGTGTTACAGACTATCTACAGATATTATAGTACAGTACAGATTCTGTACTGTGTTGTAGAGGCACAGGAAAAGCAGAAGAATGTAGTACAAGGAACATTCGAGAAAGATCCACTATTCAAAGATACCACACAGTCCAACAGCAGCACTCAGAGTGCAGGAGGGATTTGTCAGTTTGCAAATACAACTCCTTCCCTAGGATGACCAGGAAGCGTTGCCCTGAGCCTCTGCCATTCACTTGCACTTTGTCAGCTGGGGATGTGCAACTGCTCTGTTCAACACCGCAGTGTGGAGACATGTTCAGACTACAATCTAAACAGCTTTAGGTCTTTAGCAGCAATTTCTGAATGCCATTTAGATGTTACTGTAATGCACTGATAGTATGATGAAAACATTTACTAAACTGTTCTTCTTTTATCTAGAAGTCTGAGAAAATAAATGTTTTTGTCTTCTACACAATCTGCAGGCTATGAGAAATAGGTAAGCAGAAATGAAGAGATAATCTCCAAAGATCATCTGTAAACACATGTACACTTTGTACACTTCTCCCAGTCTAACTTTAATAGAGAACCAGTTTTGCCATCCAAACTAGAGATCTGATAAGCGCAATTACAAACTGAAAAAAAGAAAATCTGTCTATTTGGCAGTCTCCACACTGAGAGAACAGAAAACAGAAACAGAACTAAGATGCATTTCTCTAAACTAACTTCTTACATGTTAAATATCCCATCTTTCAAAGCCGATGAGGATGTATTAAGTTTGAGATCATTCTTTTTGTTCCATACCTTTTCGTATTGCTTCCAGCAGCACACTTCTAGCATCACTGATTACAGGAAGAGTTGAAGGGTGGCGTTTGGGTTCAGGAGCAGGAATCACTTGGGATGGTGGAGATGGAGGCATGAGAGGAGCATGAGGGCCAGGGACAATGGTTGTGGGAGGAGGGTGAAGAACAGGAGTGGGGTGAGAAAGGGCTGCAACTGTGACAGGAGAAGAGGGCCGAATGCCAGGAGGTGGCAAGGGAGGAGGTGGGGGCGGCGGAGGAAGTCCCTGTACTTCACCTTGAGGAGGAACTGGGTGGACTGGTACCGCTTCACACACTTGTGCAGCTCTAGTGACAGGCGGGGAGGGCTGTGCCAGGGGAGGGGCAATTGGAGGTGGAGCTGGATGTAGGACCCCAGGAGCTATCTGGAGAGGAGCTGGCGGAGGTGGCACGGCTGGGGCCTGCAGAGCAGCAGCAGGAGGTGGGGGAGGAGGTGGGACTGGGGGAGGTGGTGTGGAAGTCATCGCAGCTCGCAGTGATGAGGTGGACAAAGCAGACGGAAGAGGTGGTGGTGGGGGGGGAGGAGGAGTGGGGCTCACAAATACTGGTGGTCTGCCTGTCGCTGGTGATTGAGGACGGTTTTCTACCAATCCAGTAGTAGAACTGAAATAACATGACAAAGTTATTAGAGTTGCAGAGTGAAAAAAAAATAGTAATAATTTCTACAACTTAAGAATACTGAGCACTGGCCATTAAAGAGTGTTATGTACTACAATGATTTCAAAGTAACTTATGTTAATACATGTAATTCTCAGTATGCAATATGCATCAGTCTTCCAACAGACCTTTGCTCACATCCAACTCTTAATCACGTTTATACAAACCTGCATCTTTATCAGATGTTTCCTATGGCAAGTATCATTCTCTCCTCTCAACTCTGAGCAAATCAAAGTTATTTATCTGAAGTTATTTACCTGAAGGGAACCAGTGGTTGATTAACTGCTTTAACCAACAGGACCTAAACCAAACCAATTAACCCAAGCCCCCCAGAACACTAAAAGCATTGAGTAAAAGTGAAATACGTATTTAAGGTCTGATGACAGAGTGAGCGAGGCTTATATTAAAGGTCATCGGTTTTATCTACAGAGGTTTATATTTATATGCTAGCTATTCATTATAGTGCAATGAATATGTGAATCAAATGCAAATAGGAACAGTAAAATTACTTTCCTGAAAGACCACTAGAGGATTTCTTTCAGCTGCTGCGGTAAAATTAATTTTAAAAGTGTTGCATTTCTGCATATATTCTCCTGGCCAGTGAAAAGACGTTCTTGAGAGATTAACATCTCATGGATGAAACAACTTAGCTGTCCTTTATTCCAAACTGTACATACCTGACCCTAAGCTAAGATTTTTGCTATAAAAGTACCAGAGGTGTGAAAATATTTTAAGTATGTATCCAGTTCTGGAAAGGCAGAGAAATGAAAATTAAAATAATAGAGGGAAAAATGTCACTGTAATTTAGCATATGGAATGGATGTGTAGTTTTGTCAGCTAACCTTCTTACCACAGTACTTTCTTCCTTCCACGTGTGATGAAACACAGCTCAGTAGTACAAATGACAGATTTCCAGATTTTCAAAACTCCAAAGCTAGATGCTGAGATTCCAACATCATTCAAAGAAACATTTTCCAAACAGTTATCCTCAGAAGGTTACACAGGTAGAATATTAATGGCTAGGTGGCATCTGTTTCCAATACCACACACTGTGAGACTTAGGTTTTAACTCTTCTCTCCAACTCCTGCGTGGCCCTGTGGCTGTGGAGATGTCAGGTTTATGGACTGACACAGAATGTGTATACTGCCTGGGCCGCAGGAAAGTAACACCAATAACTGTTAGTGGGGTAGTATAAAACAAATTTCCCAACAGGACTGCATGTGACTTGATCGCTCTTTACCTACCTAACACAAGGAGGCACAGGTTTCACATCTCCTGCACCGTGCATTGGAGGTGGTGGTGGTGGTTCATGTGGTCGGACCAACACTCGCTCCTCAGCTCTGTTCAGAAGTTCAGACATCTGGCTATAGGGTAATGCAGAAAGAGAATATGATCCATCCATATGGTCCACATATGCTTGAGATCTGTAGGAAAACAGTGAAAAACGATCCTTATTAAATCTTAGTATTATTGCTCTCCGCTACTGTTTTATATTTCAGTTTTGTTTCTGAATTCCAAGATCTTCTCTTCACTAATGTTGCATATTATATACTTAATGACTTTTTAATAATATATCCAACTTCCATGCCACTGCTTCTAGCAGCTCAAAGGCTTAGTGCTTTTGACAGGTATATCAGACAGTTTCTACATTACATGTCTGATCTTAGTGCTCATGAATCACGTTACTTTGATTTAGGTAAACATACCAATACAACCAGGAATAAGCATATAACAGTATGTTATGCAGCAGGCATTGTATCTGTAATAGTTTCAGCTCCTCAAACCCGACATATGAGCAAACGCATTCTTTTATAACATTCTTTCATAACATCCATCAAGTGGTAGAATTTACAACTGAATAATTTAGTTGATCTTGTCAGAGGATCTTCATTCCAGTATTTTAATCCATATTCCAGCATTCTCCATGCTGGAGAAGACACTACTTTAGATCCAGTATTTTTTAGCTATATAATAGATACAAAGAAGGTAACCTAAAGAAGATCTACTATTGAGTAGTAACAAATACAAATACAGCTAAGCGCAAATAAAGACAGCTTAAAATAATCCAACTTGCAAATTTAGACACCCTTTAAGGACCCGATCAGGTAGAAAATTTTAATTAACCACTCAACTAAAAATTTTAATAACTGTCAAAACGTCTCAATGAAATAGAGATGAAATGTGTTTGCAGAACACTGTCCAGTGCTTACAGCAGTATTTCACCTTTACACGTACTGCTACCAGTATAATATCCAAGACTATTAAACAATTAGAGGGCAAAACTCTTACTCTGTTATTCAAAAGCACTCTCTTCTGTATCTGAACAACATCTTCTGCACATGCAGTGCTTTCAAGCACTATTGCATTATTCATAATTTCACTACTGTTACTGAGATAATCAAGGTCTTGGTGAGGGTCCTGGCTATACAAGGAGTCCTGCAACAAGTGTGTCTAATATGGAATCCAGTACAACAAAAGAAAAGGACAGCAGGAAAGCAGATGTTTCTGCTAACTACTTAAAAGAATGGTTTACAGAGATAAGATACTACAAAGTTGTTCCCAGGAAAACACTCTTTGCCATAGCTTAAGTACTACCCCACTGGCTGAACTGAGATCATTTTTCCTTTATGAATTCAAACAGCTAGCTTTTCTACAAGTAGGTTTTTCCACTTCTCAGATACAGAACACTATCTCCAACAGATGCTGTAGCTATCCATTGCTACTATTAAGTTTATTTGAAAGCCCTACTAAGTTAAACAAAATAAATACTTGGCCAGTGAAAGATGGGGGGCGGAGGGGAATTATTTATTTGTTTATAAGGCAACAAACAACTAACAATATTAAAAAAAACAAAAACAAAAACATCCCAAAGCAAACCAAATCACACCAAAACCACACCTCCAAAACTGCTGACATTACTTGTCAGCCCTCTTTCTTATCATAATTTTCTCAGCTGATAAAATAGAATTGGTTTTGCACAAGCATCACAAGAGGAAATACAGGAGGAATACTATGCAAAACGCTGCGTTTAGCCACCTGCAAATACATGCTGTGAAATGAAAATCCAACAGGTTGGATTTTGTAATAGATTGTAACCAGAAACATCAATCAAATCTTGGATTTGCTCGTGAGTAAAGAGAAGCTCAGCGATCTCATTTGAGTTCCAAATGGACATTTGTTCACATCACACCCACCATATAATCTTGGCAGTGTCTGCTGTAAGAAAAATCAAGAGACTGGAATAATAGGGATTTTGTAGGTCAAGACTGGAATATACTGACTATACTTCCTTCAAGTCACAGACAGGTGACTTCAATAACAAGATGATAATAACTCTTGCAAAGACACACTGACTGAGAATTTTAAAACTGACTTTTGATAGAACTAAGTCAGTAATTTTCAGTGTAGAAGAAAGAAGAAAAAGAACAAGAAAAGCAGTAGCATCTCATCATCTACCACTCCTCAAGCATGTTTGCTGTGTAGTACAAGTATCTATACTTAATAAAGGTTGGACAAAAAAATAAAAAGAAACCTGGATTCAAAGTGTGAGGCTGGGCCATTAGCAACTTCAATGTGTTTATGTAAGAGGTTAGCATCATCTTCTGCGAGCTCTGGACCTTGGGCTAGCTTCTGCCACTCCCTCCGTCTGTCATGAGGTGCCCTTGGCACTTTCTCTGGTTCATGAGGGCGATCTAGATTTTTCTGCTGTAGGAGAGTTGTGCAAACAAAAATGACAACTAAGACAAAGTTTTTCAACTAGTTGCATTTATACATCATGCATAAAACAACGAAAAACAATCCCAATTCAAGAGCAAGAAGAAATAACAAAAATTAAATGTCTGTCAATACAAATATATAAACCAAAAAGCACTGTAAAAGGCAGAAGCTTCATTCTAATGCATAAGTTACTCATAAGACACCGAAAAATAATTGCCTAGGTAGATTCTTATACTGCCTGAAATCCTGAATCAGTTATACTTATTGTCTTCATGTACAAAATATACAGAATCACGAAGAAACAAAAAAAGTAGCACTATCTTTTCAAAACCATTTTAAGAAAATATATACAAACTGCTCAATTCCTACTGATTTCTTTCCTGTTTAGAGTACATATATGCATAAGGATTTCATTTGGGTTGTGTTGCTGGTTTTTGTTTGTTTTTTTTTTTCTCATCTGTGAGACTGTCAGGGTTTTGTACTATAAAAAAAAAGTGGTCTAGCAAAATTCTTTGTTTCTTTTTTCCTCTTTGTTGAGTCACTGCTAGAAGATTTATAGGTTCTGGCAAATCTGCTTTTAGTTACTTTAAGGCAGCATGAAAGCTCTAGGCCCATTCACATTATTATTAAATATTTGTTTGTTACGTCAATGGAATTTGAATGAACATAAGTAGTTTCAGTTGAATGAAGATGACCATAATTATTTCTGTAAAGTCTGGATTGTTATTAATACCATAACCAAAATGCACAGTATATGCAAGTAAACCATTTCCAGGAAAAAAAAAACAACAACCAACTACACAAAGCTAACATACATACCTTCTGCTTCCTCTTTTCTTTTCTTTTGTCCTCAGTGTCCTGTAACATTTTTTCCTTCCACAGGTCAAAGAAGTATGAAGGATTGGTATAAAACTTCAAACCTTCTTTTCCATCATCCCTGGAATACAAGGACCCAAACAGGATGTAATTCTTATTTGACAACAAACATTAAGGCAAAAAATAAAGGCACATTCAGGAACATGTACTATCTATCTCATGCCTGGAAATATTTTGCCACAGATGAACATTTAAAAGCCAAAAACTGATCTCCTATGACATCACTCTTTATCATCTTTTCTTGTATCAAGGTCCAGATTCTAGAGAAGTGACTTCAACACAAGTTGTAGATAAAATGAATATCCTTAATAAGAGAACTCCCAGTCCAACAACTCAAAAGTAAATCTGAGTGGCTAGTGTTGCAACTATTGATTCAAACTGACTTGGATGCAGCAAAGAATATTCATCTCCATTGAAGACATTTCTTTCTATGTATTCCACCACTTGTTCTCTTCTTATTCAAGAGCATTACACAGCTTAATATATACAGATAATCAAAAATACTTTTTCTTATCATTGTTAGACTAGAGTAAAATTTGAGTAAACTAGAATAAGGTTTTAACAATTTGAATGTCTTCTGCTGTCTGTACTCTCCAAGCAGCTTCCCTGTTTTCCAGTGCGGCTCTTCCAGCGCTACTCAACATGAGCATGATGACTGAATATAGAATCTCTACTACTTATAACTAGCTAGAAATTGGTTTTGATTGTTTTTTTATTTTAACTAACCTGTAAGGGGTGAGAATGTTAAGAGGAGGAGGCTGTTCGCAAATGTCGTAAGTTTCTTGCAAAGGAATAGGCAGAGTTTTGCGGTCAAACAGCTGCTGATCTTGAGTTGTGGAACTGCGGAAAGCTTTCCTCATGGTAATGTCCTGCAATGACACTGAAAGGGGACACGGCCATGTAAAAAGAGAGAAAAAAGCCAAATACAGTTTATTTGGTTTAATCTGGAATTGCTTAATGCTAGTTCGAACATCAATATTGAGCATTACTACTAATATTGTACACCCAGCACAAATGCACGTTCAGCAAATATAAATTCATCTAGTACTAGTATCATGGCAAGATGTTGTCAGATTACACAAAAAACATGTTTGAAATGATCCAGCATATCACTCTTAATTTAGTTTCACAGGAAACTTCTGTTTACCTGGACAGATCATCAGAATCCTCTCTCTCTCCAAGGTAGTTCAACAAATTGCTTTTTTGTAGTTACAAAATAATTCTGCAGTTTGAAAGGACCTAATGTTTACCAACTCCATTTCACAATCCTTCTGGGTGCTAAAAACTGCCTTTATCTTGAGGTATAGATTTTACCTTTATCTGTCATTAGGATTTCCCTTCCTTGCATGTAGGGTAGCAGTTTCTAAGAAGGCCCACTGAGATGCCAAACTGGCAAATCACTTAAGCTCACTGTACTGATATCAGAGAGTTTTAATGAGAGGTGATACTGTGTTCCAACACATCAAAGCAGTCAAGTGTTGGCTTTTATCAGACTGAATAGTTGAGATAAGGCTGCTCTGTTTAATTCAGGTGAGTCACTTGTAGTTTTTAAGCACTTATCAATTATCATTATGCAAGATTCAAAGGAAAAATAACACCAGGTGAATTCAATAGATTAAACAGCGATTTGACTTATTGTTGTTATAGCCCCTACATCTTTTTCTATTTCACAATCATTAAAATTTAGATAAAAAATAAAGGGAAAGTGACTGTGCTAGATGAAACTCACACCTTCCATTTCTGTACCAGTGTACCTTCCCAGTCCATGTTATCCTTCTTCCCTGATGGTCAGTTACTATATTTGTGAAGCCCTGGCATCTCTCAAAATGGATTTTGCAGCCTGTGTCAAACTTCCACTAAATTTTATACATACATGCACATACATTTATGCTGACTGTAGTGCCTGTTTAGTCAAGGTTAGAGAATGCCTTCCCTATCTCACCACTTTAGAGAAAATCATGAGGGCCTTCGGCATTGTTTTTCTAAGATCACAGTCGTTTAAGCTGAAAGCTGCTTTTACTCTTCCTTCCTGTAACACATAGAAGTGTATGTACATATACACAGACAGAGATGGGGTTCTACTCTACGATCAAAAAACGGGCAGGATTTTTTCCAGCAGGCTTACAATTCCTGACATGTTCTTTCTTCTTACCTAAGCATATCGGCAGCATTCTTTGTGAGGCTAAAGATAGGTTTTATTTGATTTTCAGTTTGCTGTTTGAGGTTCATTGCAGTTGGCAAGGTTGTATGTGCTGGAACAGTTTGCTTCTGTTTATTCTTAGATTCTGTTTCATTACTGGTTTTTTTTATTGCTTTAATACCTTTAATTAGCTGCTCAGAAGCCTTTTTACATGCATGAAAGAAGTATTATAATGTATGGACGTCAGCTAAGAGGCTCTGTTTCTTCAGATATTTTTATACTCATAAATAACAATATTTATTTTGTACCTGTCATGAACTACACATTGTTATTTTCTGCCAAAAGTTCACGCTTAAAATAAAAGACTGGGGTTTGCCTGATCTAAAATGCCATTCTTAGACTTTTTTTATACTTCAGCTGCTTTTCCTTTAGGTTGTTGGTCTTACAAGTTTCACCAAATGTACGTGTTCAGAGTTGCTTGACAATTCCACAGGTCTTTAACTGTCTTTTATTGGATAACTGGCATTACTATAACTGGCATATACTAATATACATTTACTATGCCAGTAAAAAAAAAAAAAAAATTGCCACATTTCTCTTAGAACCAGCATATATTCTGAAAGTAATAAAAAAATAACTTACTGCAATAAAGACAGTTGTTTTAATATTAAAATGGACATGAGGTATGCAGCACCATATTCCTGAGATATATATTACCCTATAAACTATTCACATTCCTTACTTAATCTCAAGTGAGCAAATACGGTTGGGCAAATTCATAATCTGCATTTTGTTGTTTTAATTTCCAATTTTTGTAAACATGTACAAGGGAACGTCACACCTGAGGACAATCAATCCCTAGCTAGTGTGTGTAGATTACTTTCTCTTTAAAACCAGGCTAAAGTGTCTTCAGAGAAAACTGAATTTCAAATGGCCAAAAGCATTCCCTGCATTGATATTCAATGAAAGGTATTCGATGCCATCATTCACCACAATTGAATATATTATTACATTATGAAGGAAATGCAAGGACACAGAACACAAAATACTGAGAATTATGGCACTGATATAACTAGCCTACAGAAAAAGCGATTTGCTAAATCACATGTTGCAAACACAGCATATAACCCCGGGCTGTGTACAGTTCGGCTTACAAAGCCATTCATGTAGCTTGCCAGCTGGCTAAGAAACAGCAGCAACATGCATGTGGCTTCCCACTGGGGTGAGAAAAACACAGAAACATTGCTGGTCATATGGCCACTTAGCTTTGGTCGAGTGACAGATTAGCACAGCAAGAGAGCAAACAAACTGTACATATGAATTCAGGTAAGGGAAGATATGGGACGCTGAAGAAAGAATTGGAAGTGATTTAGGGATTTAACTTGATGCCAATAAATTTAAACCTCTAGTTGCCTAACATCCAATTAGCACCATAGTCTTTGTATGGCCTGTGATCTTAAATTCTGTATACCTATATTTCTCAAAAAGTCAATGTGTTACACCACTTGAGTTTACTGCCACGTACAAAAACAACAACAATAAAAACCCAGCATCATCTAGGTGTCCTTAAAAGTTGAGATGCTCATACTTTAGCTAAACACTTACCAGGTTTCTCTCTCATTCTGACTAGTCACCACAGATCTAATACTTGCTAAGCAGAGAGACTGCTTCTCCAGAACAGATCCTGCTCACTTTTGGGTTTACCCCCAAGATGAGCAATTCCAATATTCTCTAATATTCTTAAAAACAGCAGCAGATTAAGTCATCTTTGGATAGGGAGTTTATGTAGCTTAACTACTACAAATAAAGAAAGAGAAGACATAAATGCTATAGCAATCATTTTAAGAGGACTCAGAAGTTGCTTTAAATGCAGCACACAGCACTAGGAAGCCCAGGGCAGCACGTGAGAGAACACAATTACCCAGCTGCATCAAGCAGTGAATCTGCTGGTGGGTCTCAACAAAACCCCTACATTATTTAACAAATGACATTCTGTCCAGATCCTTCTTTATATACAAAAAAAACCAAATTACGCAAAATCATGGCTTTGACACTGAGCTATTGAGCTTTGGACACACTAATTTAAAACTGATTTACTTACAAAATAACACACAAAATGAATTGAGGGCTAAGAGAACTGGAAGAAAAAAAATCAGAAGAAAAAGAAAGCAGCTGGAACTCAGCCATCAGAGGGACACGTGCTCAAATCCAACATTCAGTTGCATAGTGAAGTTCCAGGGAACGGAAGCAACTACGCAATGTAATTTAACAGTCTTTTTCTTTATTTGACTTTGGTCAAAATTATGAATTAATTCATAGCAGTGAACCCTTTGCTCTGAGTCTCACAGTGGGCTGACTACACTGATCTGCAAGTTAACCTAGTCTCCAATTTCCGTAAGCATACAGACCACACTTATTTCACTTCTTTTCTGTGACGGGGCTGTGTGCAAAGAGTCAGTTTCTCCAGGATACAATCCTAACCTTACTTTCATTAGATTTTATTCTTTGACAGAGATATTAAAATAACTGAAAACAATGAGAAAACACACAGACTATTCAAAACATGCAGAGCTTTTCTCCTTCTTTAACTCCATCAGAAACACCTGTCAAGTATCTGCAGATTTTTCAGTGAATCTCACTTGGGCTGGTCTTGTTCATGCTGCTTAGCTTTAAATGAATCTTTTTATTTTCCTCTTGTGTAATAGCACTGGGCCCAAAGGAACCCATTACATCTTCTATTACTGCCTGCTGGCAAAGAACTATCAAATGAGTCTCATTTTGTAAGTATAGCCCATTTTATACATGCTGTTAGCTGAACAGAAATACTGAAATTTGCTTAATTCTTGCATAGAGAGTAAGGAAAACGCGAGATAAATTCAAATGCCTTCCCCAAATCTTTAAGCATTACCTTTCTCCAGCTATTTTAGCACAGACCAGGGCTAACACAGATCATTTGTGATAAACTTGTAAATTTCAAGCTCAAAAGAGGACACTGAAAGTGAAAAGATTTCCCAATCCCTGGTTTTTGAGAAAATACACTGTTTTCTACTCATCTCCTTCACCCTCATCTGGTTACTTATCCAGGGCAGACATTTGTGAATAAGGAACACTGAGTATGGCTCAAGGACTTCTTAGGTTAATAAAAGCAGTCATTTAATAGCTCCTGACACCGAGGACTGCATGTGTTCTTCTGATGCATGAGCCATCACTGCTCTCTTATAGAATAAGAGACAAATCCAGGGTATCAGATTCAAGTCACATTTATTCACTCTGGACTGGATCAAGTAGACTTCTCTGTAGCCCTGTTTTCTTTAATTGCAATGTCTGTCCCTTTTCTTACATATACACTTTCATAAATATATCCTACAATATATGCAGTACTGTGAAATGTTATTATCTAGTGCATCTGGGATATACTGTCTTTAAAAATATTTCTGGTGATTCCCTAGCATCAAATAGGTATGAATATTTAGTAATGAAACCTACAACCAAACCTGTCAAAGGCCACTTACTGGAAAGTACAAATTTCCATCTTGCTATCCTATGACATCCTTAAGACATTTTAACTGTATGGTCTCCAAATTTTCCAGGAATGTGAATGGTTGCCATACCAGACCAGTCACATCAACGTAAATCCCACTCTGATTACAACATTAACTAGGTTGTCCAGGGTAAACATGGAAGTGACATTAACAATCTGGTGTGCTATAACCATTAAAAGATTACAATTGCTGACAATCTGTTATTGTACACAAAAAGGACTTTTGCCATTATCCAATCATAGTAAATATGGCATTTTATGGAAAAAGAAGTGTGTATGATTTATGCTCAGCTGTCAAGAGACTTGGAAAATCCCATTTATGTAAGAATTCCCCCAGGCAAGTCACGGTTTTGTGGAAAATCTGCTACTAGCTGTTAACAGCTGTCTTTTGAAACCTGCCCTAAAATAAATGTCACGCAAAGTACAGAATCTAAATTTCCTTAATTTGATTTTTGTTAATAGTGAAATTTCAACATAGGTAAAAGGATACAGCCAAAGACCATGTTACTGGTCTGACACTTCATTTTTCTTGAATTACACACCACTATCATACCTAGACATTCAGAACTGAAACAGCTTTCCACACTTTAGAACTGGATCCCACAATCCATCAGAAGTTATTTTTCATGACCAGATGTTGCTCTATTTTCCACATATTAACCATAGAATACCCTAAAAACTGGGGTTACAAGATCTTTCATTATTTCACCTGTATCCAAGAGATATCCAGGAAGGCAAAAAAGTTTCATATTTGCATATTAGCTAATCAATGTTCTTATAGTTATCACAAAGCTCACATACCATTTAAATCCAATAAATATTCTATTTTGTAAGCACAAGCCACATCCTATTGAGTGTCAGAAGTACTTGTCTCCTCAGGGCCACCAATCTTTATATTACTTAAAGCTATTTAGGAAGAATTCAAGGGAATAATCCATCCATTGTAAATGGAGCTATAGAAGTATAACTTCATACATAATCTAAGATGCTATCAAGTTAAAAGCAAAAACCCTACCTGGACAAACAGTTACATACCATGGCAATCATTAGGAAGGTTAAAAACATACAATGAAGGTGTATTCCCAGGAATTCCCATAATGTTACAAAGTACTACTATTAATATGAGTCACAATAGTACTAAACTGATACGTTTTCAAATGAACCTTGCTGTCATATTTTGCTCTGCGTTCTTATAAATGTAATTTAAACTATTATTATTTCCATTTCACGTATCAGTGATGTTTGAGTGACAAAATAAGAGGCCTTCAATACAGGTGTTAACTTACATTCCTCTTCCTTTGGATCAAGTTGTGTAACACTGACAGATAGGCGATCGACACGTTCTTGTAAGGAGTTGACTCTAAATGAGAAACTGTGTGCTTCATTGAAAAGCTCACCAAATATATCTTCAGCATATTTACCTAAAACAGAAAAGAAAAAAAAAGATAAGCAAGCATACCCCACAAGATGAGCTTGCCTTTAGAAAGATTTCTGATAACTACTGAATAAGTAAATTTAAGGTGCGTGATTATCAGCTGCAAGTCTTACTAAGCTAGTTCAGAATGCTTCAAAAATGTAAATAAAAGTTAAATAGTAATTTCTAATTTATCATAAATGAAATTATTTAATACATTACAAGACAGACATTCAGCTGGTTAAATTGACTGAACTATGCAGATACCCAAGGAACTAGACCAGTTAGTTTCTTGGATTTATATGAAAGGATGAGTTACAGCATCTAAAGCTGCTTCTGTATGAGTGTTAACTGAACTTTCCACGCGAAATCAATCTCAACATTTCTTAAAGCACAGCTACCACTCCTGTGGTTCAAAAGACCTTTCAAAAATGAAAGATCAGATGTCTACATTTAAGTTTATTAGAAACAACTTATTCAAAAATGCACATTAAAATAATACATAATATTTTGAAAGGTCAAAATTCTAGTAACTGACTAATTTACACTGAAGTAAAATAAGAATTTCTTTTGTTCAGTTCAATGGACATCACACGTTTAGTCCAGCAGACAAGGAGATTTAGGTCTGAGAAAAGGCTCAGTAATGATTTCTCTTGTACAAATGGAGTACTTCGTAGAGTGCTTCTAATGCTCCCTGGCTTGAGGAAAATATTTTTATGAAATCTCTGCCTTCACTGCACAATAAATCTAGAAGAATAAATAAAAATGAGAACACAAAGACATTAAAAGTTGAATTGCCACAGGTGGTGTGTCAACTATTTAAGGATACCACATGGATGGGATGTGGTCAGCACAAGGCTAGTGCATATCATTTATTAATACTTAGGTAACAGGAAAAAAAAAGCACACCTATAAATACAACAGATTATAAAAAGGGGGATTTATAAGAAATGTATGAAAACTAGCCCAAGGAGCAACTATCAAGCTATTAGTAAATATTCCTTCTAATATATGAAGAGTAAGAAAGCCTGAAAAGGAATCTGTAGTCAACTGATAACAAAGATATAAAAGGAACACTCAGAGAAGACAAGATCACTGTAAACAAGCTGAATTAACATCTTCCACTAGTGTGGAAAGGAACTAGAGAAATCCTCATGCCAAACCTCTTCTTTGCAGGAGACTTGTCAAAGAAACTGAAGTGACTATATACAAATTAACAAAATTAATTAACAAAACAAAGAGTAAAGAATCAGTAACAATTTGTAAATCTCCATAATACACACTGGAAAGTGGCAAGCACAATATTAAGTTTCAAAATTTTTGTCATGGAGTATCTTGAGAACTTCAATCCTGTAAGCCTGACAATCAGACAAATTAGTACAAATTATCATAAAAACTGAATTGTAGCCACCTGGATGACTTGTTAGAGAAGAGTCAACACAGCTTTTCCAAAGGGAAACCTCAGCAGGTTTACAAGCACGAGGATGCAGTGCAATGACCTAGATTATTTACAAGAGTTAGAAAGTCCCTAAGCAAAGCTTTTCAGAAGAACTTAGAGCCAGAACATAAAAAGTAAGAGCCACAGCAAGGATAAGTAATTCCTGAAAAGGTATTGAACAGAGGGTGGGAGTAAACAACTGGTCTTCACAGGTAAGAAAGGGGAGGTTTCATTGCCTAAGGTACTGGGATCTATGCTATTTTAGATATTCATAAATGACCTGAATCAGGAGAGATTAAAGCTTTCCGACAGTACTAACTTATGGAAAAAAAACCACACCAATCATCAGCAAATGCATAGAAACCCCAGCTGGTTGAAGAGGCTTCCAAACTGGAAGCAGTTGGAGGCTGAGAGAATAGTAGAAAATCGGGAACGTGACCACTGAGGATAAGGAAAAGGCTGAAGTTCTCAATGCTTTCTTTACATCTGCCTTTAAAAGTCAGACCAATTATCCTTGGGGTACTCTACCCCCTCACCTGGAAGTCTGGGATGGAAAGCAGAATAAACCACTCTCGATTCAGGTGGAAAAAATTAAGAGACCTACTACTCTACCTGGACTTTCACAAGTCCAAGGAGTCAGATGCAATCCACCTAAGAGTGCTGAGGGAACCGGCAGAGGTGATTGCCAAGCTGCCTTCCACCATCTATGTGCATTCCTGGTCAACCGGAGAGGTCCCAGAGGGTTGGAGTCTTGCCAACGTGACTCCCGTCTACAAGAAGGGTCGTAAGAATGATCCAGGGAACTACAGGTCCCGATCTCTGTGCCAGGAAAGGTAACAGAACAGATTACCCTGAGTAATATCACATGGCATGTGTGGGACAACTGGGGGACCAGGTCCAGCCAGCATGGGTTCATGAAAGTCAGGTCCTGCTTTATCAATCTGATCTTCTTCTATTGATCGAGTGACCTACCTGGAGGATGACGGAAAAGCTGTTGACATAGTCTACCTAGACTTCAGCAAAGCCTTTGACACTACCTTCAACAGTATTCTTCTGGAGAAGCTGGCAGCCCATGGCTTGGACAGGTACACTCTTTGCGGGGTACAGGACTGGATTGAGGGCTGGGCCCAGAGGGTGGTGGTGAATGGAGTTAAACACAGCTGGTGACTGGTCAGGAGCGGTGTCCCCAGGGGTTGGTACTGGGGCCTGTTCTGTTCAGTATCTTTGCTGATGACCTGGATGAGGGCACTGTGCGCACCCTCAGTAAGTATGCGGGTGACACCAAGTTGGGAGGAAGTGTCAATCTGCCAGGGGGTAGGAAGGTCCTTCAGAGGGATCTGGACTGGCTGGGCTGGGCTGGGCTGAGGCCAGTGGGATGAAGTTCAAGGCCAAGTGCCGCGTCCTGCTCTTTGGCCACAATAATCCCAAGCAACGCTATGGGCTTGGAAGAGTGGCTGGAAGACTATGCAGAAATCCTGTTGGGGATATTAAAATTGGATGTTAGGAAAAATTTCTTCTCCAAAAGAGTGGTCAGGCGCTGGAACAAGCTGCCTGGGAGGTGGTTGAGTCACCACCCCTGGAGGTGTTCAAGAAACATTTAGATGTTGTATTAAGGGACATGGTTTAGTGGGGAAATATTGGTGGTAGGTGGATGGTTGGACTGGATGATCTTGGAGGTCTTTTCCAACCTTGGTGATTCTATGAAAAAAAGTATCACACATTCTTATCTTGTTCTTATAATTCTTGAGGCATCTGTTACTAGCCACAGTAAGAAGCAGATTAAAGGCACAGCCATTCTGGGAACTGTATTTCTTTAAGTACTAAACCACAGTAAAAGAGATGGAAAGTTAATAATAAAGACTGTTTAGCTAGCAACTCACTTAACACAAGACTTTCTTATATACGTCTTGAAACTCTGAAAAACTTATGTTCTTTAACCTGTATCTAAAGCAAGAGAAATTACTTAAAAATGAGCAAGATTACTAAATTTTTAATATAAATTTACTATAAGCAGATTTAATCTATTCCTGATAATATATTCAGGTATACCCAATTATTCAATTTAATTAGACAACTCATGTAATATTCAGAGACATACAAATTAAAATCAAGTATTAAATTTCATGTATGAAATAAAAAGTAAATTGTAAGCTCTAAAATTCATTGACTTCCTTTTTACAGATGTATTTTAAGGCTAGTTTGTTTTATCTGTATCATTTCATCAAGCTTACAATTCATCTCTCATTAATGAGCTCCAATTCCAAATAATATGTCTCAAAATCTTTTTATTATGTTGCACACAGATATAAACATATTGCACAGAATAATTGCCTATGCTTATGAACATTAATCCTCAAATGGGAAACACATTAAAAGCAACCTGTCACATTTGAAGTGGTATGCAACCATTATGTCTCTACCTACATTCCTGTTGCCACTTTATTTTTGTTTAAGCATGAAGCATATGGAACTAAATGCTTTAAGCAAAACAATGTTTCCTTCTAGAGAAATGTATAACTTCCTTTCAAAAGAGTACTATGTATGAATGTATGTATACAACACTTTTAATGTAGTATTTCTTTTACTGTTCTTTTTTGTACATTCCATTTGAATGTATCCTCAATTTCAAACGGTTTACAAAAGATATGATTACAAGAGATAACAATGACAAAGCATGACAAAAACCCACAAAAAAAATACAGTTTCAAACCCAACAGTAGGATATCCAGTATTTAACAACAACAACATAAAAAGCTGCTCAAATTCCACTTAACTTATAGATGATGGGTTAGAATAGCGAAGAATTAAAACTAACTCCATTTCATAAAATTAGTACTACCAAAGTATTGTTAACAGAGCAGAACGCTTACATCACTATGGGACTGTTTGCTCAAAAGGACTACTCGTGTTTCATGCAATACAATAAAGAGAATGACAGATGACTATGACAGTTAAAATAATAATGCCTTGGGGTCTTGGTCACAGCTGGATACATAATACCAGATTAAAAAAAACCAGGTATTTGTTTGCCTATTAAATGACAACAGATTTCTGTAAATAAATTATTTCAGCATCTGTGAAAAGCTTATTTTTATTGTATTTGTAAAACTTACTTAACTGATCAGAAGTATACTTAAATTTGTGATTTTGAAAAGGCAAGTCACATTGCCACAAACGCTACTTACTGTTGTTCTCAGTCTATCGCTTTGCCATTCATTAACACAGCACAGTTAAATAAGAGGATATACTACAATTAATCTTTAATTTGGGAATGTATTATAACAATTAAGGAAAAATTAAAGGAGTTTTTTTGCAACTTCTCTTGTAACAAATGGCTCTGTTCCTAATAAGCTGCAGTAAGAAAGTGACACCATAATGCAGCTCCCTCTGGTGTCAACGTCCATTTTTGTGACTGACAAATAAAATGTCCTGGAAGTGACACATAGTCCTTCTGTTCTCCAAGAAGGTGTACGTGTTTTGATCACCTTTTTTGGACAATTCTTTTCCTGACATTTAGAACAGACCTACAAGCTGAAAATAGCATACTAGCTAGTAGCTACTAGCTGAAATAGAATAAAAATAACAATACTACCTTCTCATTCTTTTAAATTAAACCTACCAAAACATGCATCATCAACTATGGCAGTAAGTATACAATGGATTATAAAATCTGAAAAGGCTATGGATCAGTTTTACAGTTCTCATCTTTCACCATTTTTCTCCTAGTTTTTCTCTGTAATTGCTTAAACCTTTGTTCAGAACTGGCTTCTCTGCACAAATGAATAATTTCTACAAAGCCAATACAGTAACAAGAAGGGATATCAAGGCATAAGAAACACTGGTTTTGTCTAGTTCTTAAGACCGGGGGATGTATCAGATGAACTGAAATCAACTAGAGTCTCTACATAATGTTTTGAAACATATTTCAAGTTTTGAAACATATTTCTATTTGCTTGAATTAGCTCAAGTAATAGACAGTGTTATACAAATTCCTGGGGAACCACCTAAGTACGCTGTTGGATCAGGGTATAAGTTAGCAAACTCACTCAAAATTCCAGTCCTTAAATTCACCTGAATTAGCGTATTCTTTATGGTGTACATTAGTAAACCTTATGGAAAGGGTGTTTTAATTAATCATTTTACAACACCAGATCAGTTACCATCAGATGGAGTTACAAGCTCTCAGAAAAGAGAGAGACTTGAATCCTTATGCAGGGGTTGTGGAAGAAGCCACTTCTTTTCTTCAGAAATGCAAAAGGATAGTAAAGATGTCCCAGACCCTTCAGCTGCACCTAAAGCTGAAATAGCATCCCTCAGATCGGTTATGATACAAGTAGCCTTCAGGAACCATGGTCTAAATTTTAAGTAGTTATCTGAATAAATAAATAAATTGAGCACTTCAAGTGCTCGACACCATAACACAACATCTTGGAAATACAAGAAGATTACTAGTAAACCTCAGGCCAATGTGATGAAATCAACTGGGACAATCAAAACTGAAGCAACTGTTCAATGATGACAAAAGCATTGTCTTAATTAACTTAACTACTCTGTCAAACTTCTGCAGCTCTGCACAGAGACAGAAAATTAACACTTACATAAACCAAATCTAATCCAACATAAATATCATCAGAACTGAGTTATAAAATATTGACATATCTGATATATTAAATAAACGATTAAATGCAATATATAATGAGGTGTTATATTAACGTTAACTTTTATATTATTTAAATGGTAAGTATGGCAATATATTGAAATATAAAAACATTTAAAACAAAAACTATTACTGCAGTTTAAAAAAATAGGTTTAGTTGTTCGATTTTTGAAAAGGATGTAGAAATTCATAAAATATCAGAAAGAATAAGCTTAGAATTGCCTGTTACTCATTTACATGCTATCATTCCTTGATTTCTTTTATTTCAATTCCATTCTCACAGCAAGCAATGTTTTTGTCTAGTGAGTTTCGAAAAAGAGAAGCATAGAACAAAAAACAGAAGTAAAAACCCATGTCCTACTTCTCTATGTTCCCAATATTTCACACTATGCAGAATTATATCACTAGGTACTGAACAGTTCCTTCTTACACAATTTAGTATAGAAAATAGTCTTTCAGGATAATTAATTACTACATAAGCCATAGCATTTATAATCAGGGTCCCTTTATATAGCAGAAGAAGAAAGTTGTTCTCTCTATTAATGTATTTTTTCTTCCTCCATTAATTCTGACACATAATGTAATATATCCATTGCCTGTTAATTCAGCTTCAGATCTTCACTCCATTAATTTCCTTTAATTAAATGTTTTAGCAAAAAGCAAGGAGTATCCGAGTTTTCTTGGCTTGCCTCTCATCAGGATCATTTGAATCTCAGCTCAGTGGCTAGGAGTCACAGAATCGTAGAATGGTTTGAGTTTGAAAGGACCTCAAAGATCCTCCAGATCCACCCGCCCTGCCATAGGCAGGGTTGCCAACCACTAAATCAGGCACTAGGGCCAGGGCCTCATCCAACTTGGCCTAGGAGACAGCATGTAAGTTAAGAGACTGAACTGTCTTCCTAGCAGGGAGATTAGATGGTCAGTAGCTCCTTGAAAACTTCAGCGGCTGTGGATGAGCAAGGTCTGGAAAACCACATACTACATATAGTTTATCTGTGCTAATTAGGAATCAATCATTATGAAGATGTAAGAGCAGTCCACAAGGACTGACTGCAAGGATTGTAATGGGACAATCTGATTATGAAGAGACAGCCTGGTTCCTGTAGCCAGCAAATCTGGACCAGGCATTTATCAGACAACCAGGGCATCGAAAGTATTAAACACAGGCAAAGGCCAACTTTGGTCAGAGTCTGGGCAAAGAAAGAAATGGAGGAGAAACAACATGCTCAAATTAAGCATTTTACTCCAGGAAACTTATGAATAAGGGGTGAGGAAAAGAAATAACTAATTAGGAAAACATGGTAAAACTGAGAAACAATAAAAAGAAAAGAAAGGAAGAGGGAAAAGGCTACTGAAGTTCAACATTAATTGAAAACTGTTTTCACTAACAAAGTGCACTCCAGCTTAGCAAACAGTGTTAAGCAACATCCTCTTTCTTTATACACATGTAGAAGATTAAAAGGTAACTGACAGCTTGCTATAACTGAATAGAAGCTCTGGTCCGAATGCTTGCATTATAAATATTCATAATGTGAACACACATAAAACACTCAAAACAAGAAACGCTTCACTCCCCAGATGGGAGTGTCAGACTGGGAACACACTATCAGTTATGTTTCTTACATGGTACAGACATTTTGTCTGCAGAGAACAGCTGAATAAAAGGAAAAACAAGATTGGCTGGTAGTTGCAAATGTAACAAGGAAGTTGCATCCACACAAGAGATCTATTTATCCATCTTCTAACAATGGCACAGCTGCACAGTGATATCAGTCATGCCTCATGCATGATGGATACTATAGGCTGACATACACCAACATACATCAACGCAGGCAGTACTGGAGTATTAAAACATCTGCAGTATTGCTGGAAAAAATAGGTAAGCGCTTATCTAAAGCAGATATGATCGAAAGCATGAAATACGGGGAAGAACAGATAGGAAACAGACAGCTACCGCTGCTGTCCAGAGAGTTTCTGTTGCCACAGCACTAAGAAAAGCCGTCAGAAGACAGATCTTTTTATGAAGTTAGAGAAAGCTTGGAATAGACAGGAGAAAAAAATTACTTGCTGGCAATTTTGACTATAGGATCAAGGCAGACTAATGTGTTTTCATGCTCCAGGGAGAAAGGCAGGGCTTATTACTCAAAGTAGATACAATTATTTATGTTCTTTCATTTCTACTTTTTTTTGAAGGTCAAAAATTTTCTCAACTTGAACAATTAAAAGCAATACATCTAAAAACTATGAAAGGATTAAGAATTTGTACGGAGATGCACAGCAGCTGGCACATACCGATGTAAAGCTCTTTTCATTTTATATTAAAAAAAAAAACACCATAGAACTCTAGCCATTTTACAGGTATCGTTTCTGCAGGCATACTCTACTTGCAAATAGCACCAAAAACTATGGAATGGTTGAGTCTGGAAGGGACCTTTGGAGGTCAGCTGGTCCCACACTCTGCTCAAAGTAGAATAGAATCCTTAGAAGGGATCTCTGAAGGCCACCTGCTATGAATGGGGGCACCGGAGCCAGATCAGGTTGCCCGGGGCCTGATCCAGCCTCACCTTGAAAGTATCCAGGACAGGACATAAACCACATTTCTAGGCAGTGCCTCACCACCCTCACTGTAAAATATGTTTTCCTTTTATCCAACCTAAACCTACCTTCTTTGAGCTTGAGACCATTTCCCCTTGTTCTGTCACCACAGACTCTTGTGACCGTCTGAGACAGGTTAGTTTTACCCTACTGATGATGTGTTGTTGTGCTAGTAATCCTGCTCAGTATGAGAGGAACCGCAGGGTCAGACATTTGGTGTATGTGCTTGGCTGAGGAGCCACTGGAGCGAGGCTACCATCTGTGGGATTATGACTGAACGCCTCTAAGTCAGAACCCCCCCTAAACGTAGCGATACCGCAGCACCTCGGCGGGCTTGCAATAGCCGGCTGCTCTGGCGGCCGGTGGGGAGTGCTGCTCGTGGTCGGGACCGGAGCGCGGATGGATGTGGTGCCGCCTCTCCCCTGCCACGTACGGCATGTTTGTGGGGAACCC
Source organism: Pavo muticus (assembly GCA_016647715.1). Lineage (NCBI taxonomy): Eukaryota > Metazoa > Chordata > Aves > Galliformes > Phasianidae > Pavo > Pavo muticus. The sequence continues at coordinate 250,612 of JACDJE010000551.1, read as the reverse complement.
AGTGCTAAATCATTCGTAGATGACCGGATTCTGGGTCGGGGTTTCATACATAGCAGAGCAGCTCCCTCGCTGTGATCTATTGAGAGTCAGCCCTCTTCCATCATATTTGAAAAGTCGTGGCTGTCAGGTGAGGTCCCAGATGACTGGAGGAAGGGTCACATCACTCCCATTTATAAGGAAGAGAGCAAGGAGGACCCGGGGAACTACAGGCCGGTGAGTCTCACCTCTGTACCCAGGAAGATCATGGAACAGATCCTCATGGACGACATGCTTGATCACTTGAGGAATGAGTGTGTGATCCAAGACAGCCAGCACGGCTTCACCAGGGGAAGGTCATGCTTAACCAATCTGGTGGCCTTCTATGATGGTGTGATGGCATTGGTGGACAAAGGGAAGGTGACCAATGTCATTTACCTGGACTAGAGCAAGGGCTTTGACATGGTCCCCCACCACATCCTTATCTCCAAATTGGAGGGATGTGGATTTGATGGGTGGACCACCCGATGGATAAGAAATTGGTTGAAAGGCCGCAGACAAAGGGTGGTGATTAATGGTTCTATGTTCAGGTGGAGAATGGTAATGAGTGGCATCCCCCAGGGGTCTGTTTTGGGACGTGTGCTCTTTAACATCTTTATCAATGACATCGATGACGGAATTGAGTGCACCTTCAGCAAGTTTGCTGACGACACCAAGCTGACCAGTGCAAGTGGAAGGAAGGGATGCCATTCAGAGGGACCTCAACAGACTTGAAAGGTGTGAACCTAATGAGGTTCAACACAGCAAAGTGCAAGGTTTTGCACCTGGGCTGGAGGAATCCCAGGCATTTATATAGACTGGGAGGAGCAGTCCTTGAGAGCAGCCCTGCAGAGAAGGACCTGGGGGTCCTGATGGATGAAAAACTTAACATGAGCCAGCAGTGTGCTCTTGCAGCTCGGAAAGCAAATGGTATCCCGGGCTCCATCAGAAGAGAGGTGGCCAGCAGGGACAGGGAGGTGACTGTCCCTCTCTACTCTGCTCTCGTGAGGCCCCATCTGGAGTACTGTGTTCAGGTCTGCAGCCCCTGGTACAAGAAAGACAGAAAGCTGTTGGAGAGGGTCCAGAGAAGAGCCACAAAAATGATCAGGGGCCTGCAGCACCTCCCTTATGAAGACAGGCTGAGGGAGCTGGGCTTGCTCAGCCTGGAGAAAAGAAGGCTGCCAGGTGACCTAATTGCAGCCTTTCAGTACCTAAAGGGAGCCTATAAACAGGAGGGGAGTCAACTCTTTGAAAGGGTAGATAACAGCAGGACAAGGGGAAATGGTTTTAAGTTGAGGGAGGGAAGATTTAGGTTGGATGTCAGGGGGAAGTTCTTTACTATGAGAGTGATAAGGTGCTGGCACAGGCTGCCCAGAGAGGTTGTGGATGCCCCGTCCCTGGAGGTGTTCAAGGCCAGATTGGATGGGGCCCTGGGCAGCCTGGTCTAGCATTAAATGGGGAGGTTGGTGGCCCTGCCTGTGGCAGGGGGGTTGGAGATTCACTATCCTTGAGGTCCCTTCCAACCCGGGCCATTCTGTGATTCTGTGACCCTGCTAAAGAGTCTGTCCCCTTCTTTCCTGTAGCTCCCCTTTAGATACTGAAAGGCCGCTATCAGGTCACCTCACAGCCTTCTCTTCTCTAGGCTGAACAGCCCCAGCTCTCTCAGTCTGCCCTCATAGGAGAGGCATTCAATTCCATGGATCATTTGTGTGGTCCTCCTCTGGACGCACTCCAACAGGTCTATGTCTCTCCTATACTGAGAACTCCACATTTGGATGCAGTACTCCAAGTGAGGCCTCACCAGCACTAAGAAGAAAAGTAGGTCTAATGAGATCCACTTGCTGGATTAATCCAGTTGAGTTATTGTGAACATCTCCAGGAATGGAGATTAAACTGCATAAATGACAAAATTCTACACTTTGCTTTTCTAAATACTGTTCTTCTGTATCATATGAAGCACTGACACCTCTGATTTCATCATAGTGCTATTTGTCCAAATCATATCAGAAGAAAGGTTAAGAATGCTTGGTTCTGAGAGTCTAATGGCAGGAGATTAATCCTGTTTGAGGGTCAGTAACAGAAAAATCCTAGAGGCAGAAATGAAAAACTGCCAATCAGATTAAAGAACATTCATTTCAATTTGCATAACTTTACTGCCAAAAGCAAAAGCAGCTTTAGTTTAAAGAAGATGAGGCCCTACAGAACACAGCATTTCAGCTCTCAGAGAGCAATCTAGCTTTGTCAACAACAGAAAACAAGACGGCAAGGACTGCAGAGAAGCTGGTTGCCAAGGGATTGCTGCAAAACTATGCCGGCTGGCTACGACTCAGATGGTTACTAAAATTTACCTGCATGTCAGCAGGCCTCCCTGCATACCAGTAACAGTGAAACACAAAGTACAGACTGGTTATTTGGATTAAAGCATGTACGAGACAACATTCCTAGGCCAGAAGGACTCTCAAAATCTTTTTGAATCCATACTGCTACTAACCCAAACAGTCAGAAAAACTAAAAGAATTCTAGATCAATGTATTTTCACAGGTACTCATATCTTTATAACACAACATCTGTTTTTATAGAACAATTCTTAATGTGGCTGAGAAATAACGTTAATTCTGCAAAACAGTTTCTATTTAATTGTAGAGTTAAAATGTTTTTATTGAAGACACACACAATAATAAAACAAACTTACAGTTTGAAAAACTGAATCAGTTGATTGTATTAAACTGCAAAAAGGAACATTAATAATTCAATAATTCAGTTGATATACATACTGTCCATAAAAAAAAACTATAAGCACCACGATGCTATTTCAAAAGAACAAAAGACTGAAGTAACAGCTCATGCTCATCAGTTTTATTTATTAAAAAAATAATAATCAGAGTGACCTACACTGGTCTTGCTGCTGCAGAGTAAACTACCTTTTCCCTCCTCTTTCGCATTCCTTACTATCTCCAGCATTGCATGCATTTTTGACCGCTATTGAGCCACAAGCTCATGAAAGGAACTCCTCCCAGGTGTGAACAGCTAATTTAGGGCTCACCACTAGGTATGCACACTTCATGTAGATACACATTCCTCTTACAGAAAAGAAGTTTACATAATTACTGTTACATTCCCTTGGAAGTGTTATCTTTAACAATGCAATACATGCGGACTTAGTTTTATCCCTTGAGTTCTTTCTGTTGCAGTACTGCTTCCTATGAAGAGCAGCTGTAAACACTGGGTTTGTTAAGCTTGGAGGAAATGAGGTCGTGTTGTTACCTCATTGCTCTCCACAACTTCTTGAGGAGGGGAAGTGGAGAAGGAAGTGCTCATCTTTTCTCTCTTGTATCTAGTGACAGGACATATGGGAATGGCACAAAGCTATGTCATGAGCGGTTCATTCTGGATACCAAAAATGCAGCTAAACACAACAACAGGCTTCTTAGAGAAGTGTTTGATGCCCAGTACCTATCTGTGTTTAACAGGTATTCAGATACGGCTCTTAATATACTGTAATTTTCGCGTCAGCCCCAAAGTAGTCTTACAGTTGAAATCAATGATCTGTGTAAGCCAACTTACTTACAACTGAAACTGTTCTTTTCATCCCTTCTTTCTGAATAGTTGTAAAAACAGCATCAGGCATGAGGTTTGTAAAAAATGAAGAAACCACAGCAAAGGCAGCCAAATTTCAAAAAGATATGCACTGACACCACTTCTGTTGAATTGGAAGTTGGTGTTCTTTAAAACTGAAAAGCTAAGTGATTGGTTGTTTAAGACTATGCATGGTGAATATCTACTGAATCCCAGTCTGTTATGTTCTTGGTTCACTGAAAATAATTTAAACAGCTATTTTTTTTTCTTTGCTGTTGCAGCAGCTGTATTAATAATGTTCATATTTATGTGCTGGAAGCATTCCTGTCTCAATTACATAATTCAGTGTCCTCAGTGAGCGTCCTATTGGGCTGAAGAGACTAACAGCTTTGAAAGGCTGCCAAAGCACAGCACTCTACAGTATACCCTCAGACCAATAACTAAATCAATCTAATTAACAAATTAGGCTACATCACCTATGGTCCTAAGATATTGATGGAGCTGAAAGGCTTTTCACATTATGGATGTATACGCATGCACATTTTAATATTTAATGTGCTGGTAGGCTGGAAAATACTAGTGTCCTAGTGATTAAAAAACAACTGCAGTACTGGAAATTCAAAACACTACTATGCTGGTACACCTAATGTCTTTTTAAAGTTGCTGTAACTTTAAGAAATCGAAACAAAACCAGAAACCAGCCTTTGCAGAAAAACTCCTTCAGACTTCTAGGGCTTGAGAACTATTCAATCCTTTAAAGGATGCACTTAAGGGAAAAACTGTTGTCAAATAAGAGAAGGAAATAAAATTTTCAGCTGTTTGATATCCTATGTAACAACTATGTTTCTGGTTTTAATATTTTAAAAGACTAGTACTTTGCATTTGTAATGACCACAATACGATCAATGTGACAGCAAAGAGCATCAAAAAAACAGTGGCATATTCCTCATTATGTCATATTCCTTACTCAATAATTGTTCCAAAATTAGCAATTACTAACTTTATTAGCTACGAGATATCATATTCTGTCATTTCCACCGGTAACAGAAATATACAGCTCAAAAGTTCTGAGATACGCTACTTGTAAAATTCCTTCCACAGAAGTCAATGCTAGTCACTAGTCAGAAAGGAGTAGATCGAAGGCTCAGCCAGAATTTTCTACTGGGAATTCGAAAAAGCATTCATATTTCAGCCACAGAAACTGTGAATGTAAAATGTATCAGCTCAGGTATACTGAGACAGGGTACTTACTTAGGCTACTCAGTTGTCTGATTATATTTGCCAAGGAGATATTGGTGACACATTCCAACTCATTCTTGATTCCTCGGGGCAGAGCTGTGTGGCACAGATGCCTGGGGTCTATGTTTCTTTTTACCAGCGGCATTCTGAAATGTATCAGAGGACCAGCAAACCTGTAAAGAAAGAAGACAAAATACTGTAATAAATTATATGTTAAATTCAGATTACACCCAAGTTAAATTGACTAATCCTCCACAGTATTAATGGAATTCATTGTTTTGTAAGTACATAAACCTTGTCTTCTTCATCCAATGAAAGATTATTCCATTCTCTATCTTTAAAGCTTTGCCAGCTATTTAGCCAGATGCCAGCGAAATGACAGTTTTATAAAAAAAACTACTCTTTCTTTCCCCTCAGGGAAAAATAAAAAAATCACAGTAAAAAAAACCAAATTTATTTCTTGATGGACTACTTCCTTATTCAAGCCAAGCAAAGACCAGTAACACATTCTGTTTATTATGCAGTCAAAGTAGTTTCCTATTCCATCTGAAAGACAAATATGATCCGTTCATTATGCAACGTCGTATTACTAGCAGGAATCACCCTCCTTGTCTATACATCACTTATAAATCATGCCTAACCAAGGTAAGGAAAAAGAGGAGTTTTCCCTTCCACCTGTGCTGCTACTGACAATAAATTCAGATGAGCTAAGGATGCCTCTTCAAGTACAAAAGTCTCCTCAGTAAATGTGTAGCGCAAAGCCCTCCATGATTGAGAAACCCTACCCCTGCACACCTCTTCAAATCCACATGTTTAATTAATCAAAAGTCTTCACCAGATCTGCAATCACTTGCAATTTTCTGCACCCACAGCACTGACTGGAAGGGGTTTCCCAGTGGGCAAGTTACACATGTAGTATCATCTCATCTTATTAGTGCTGATTTTTAAGATTGTATACTAAATCTTTTCTTTGTGAAAAACATATTTCCTAAAATTGAAATTTTTCAGTGATCTGCTGTGTACAACTCTGTATGACCAACGACAGAGGGCTGGAACTAGATAATCTTTAAGGTCCCTTCTGACCCAAGCCATTCTATGATTCTATGAGGTCTACCAAACAGATATACTTAGTATCAGCACAACTCAGCCTCCTTTCCCACTGCAGAAGAGACTGCTCTTTCCAAGGACAAGTCACTCACAAGGCACTGTATGGCCTTATGCCCTCAGTGGGATCATCTGACTCTGCTTAGAGGTTCCACCTCTGAAGCTAGGGCTTCATGTTGCACCACAAAATACATCTTCCCTACCATATATATTTAGCCATGAGAACCTTTGCTTGGTTGAAATGAAGTCATTTTTTGGTGATATGAATCAATAAGGTTAGGGTTAGTGGTGGTAAAGTTGAAATTTGGCTGACCTAGAATGCAATAGGGAATTATGAGAGTCAGAGAAGACTGTAATAGAGTTCTTTCCTCTTGCTCACTACTTAGATTTCTCCTTGCCATTTTTCCTAGGAGTGTATTCTCTCACTGAAGGTCAAGCTTGTATCTGAGGGACCCAGGAAGGATCCTGAAGTCCACCTAAGAAAGTCCCCTCTGCTTCCAGGATCGGATTAGACATAATTCACAGCATTTCAACAATGTGCCTACTTCCTTAATTTTCTTCAGAAGATAACAAATATTTCATGCTTTTGAGGGATTTTAAAAATATATATCTAAAAGCTAAAAAAGAAAGCGTGAATATGGTAGGGTAAATTAAACAAACAGATTTTTAGTTTCCAGGAATATCCCAAATCTTTCTAGTACAAAAATAACTACATGGCTAAAAAGCTAGCTGCTACATACAAGCTAAAAAGTGGAAATATGAATACAGCCTCTGACAGAGGCATTGAGAAGGTGCTGACAGTGGAAGTGAGCCTTTATATGCCTGGTGCATTGTGCGGGAGCAGCAGGAGGCAAGGCAGACTGAGCAGGCCCCACCAGCTGAGCTCTGCAGTCCTCGAAGCGTGCAGCCCTGAGGAGCAGTGAGCACACGAAGAACCCTGAGCTGCAGGCTCATCATCACAGTACCCCAACAGAAAATAAATGAACCGTTCTGTTGCTGGGAAAGTAATGCAGCAAGTGATACGTGAGCAATGTTCTACAAAAGCAATTAAATATTGATGCCAAAGTTAAACCCTTTCTTGATTACTACTTCAATGATGCTGCTGTATAAACAGCAAAGAAGGTAAGTCTTTACAGAGAGATCCAAACATGCACAGAAAAAAAACCCTATTTCAGTTTCTTTTATATGTCTATTTCTACTTATCTCTTTTTATCTAAAACAGTTATTAATTACAAGAGTTAAAAAAATCACTAAATAGAATAAAAGTAGTTAATGGCTAGTGTTTTTTCTTGCATAATTTAATCAAAACAGTATTTTGTGATAATATTGCTCTCCCTTCTTTATTTTATACCCTGCATGAAAAAAATGCATATAGCATATGCAGATTGTAAATATTCAAATGCTAAAGTGATAAATTCTTTATAAAACTGCGTAAAAACAAGAAAAAAGTCTTAAATCAATGGCTAGATAGATTCCAAGTCACAACATTTATGCCTGTTAAGTATCTGATTTGCTTCTAGGACAGAACACCTAACAAAAAAGCTGAAAAGATGCAATACTGGCCCAAGCATTTTCTCCAATGGGCACAAAAAGAAGCCGGGCAAGCAAAAAAAATAGGCCAGAATTCCTTGGCCCTTAGAATATCCAACTCTGAACCTGAATAGAAGTCTACTTAAGACAACAGATTCTTATTATTTTCTTTTGCATTTACCTCTTCAGAATTAGCAGAGAATTCACTTGTTGTCCTTTTTCCTCCAAAAGACATATATCATTTTTCTAATATCTGACTAATGCAGCACTGGCTGTCTTACCCAAAGATATTGTGGAGCAGCACAGGGAAGAGTAAATCTGGTAAAAGGTACTGGTTTTAACTACAGATAAACTTGGAAAGGAAACAGGTAACAGAAGAGGAAAATTACACAAAGACTGGACATAGAATATTTCTCTGTTCCCCACAATAACAAGAAATAGGAGGCAACCAAGGAAGATACCACTCAATCATGCTTCAAATAAAGGGAAATGCATTTCATGTGATGTAAATGGTGGACCCCTGGGACACAGGAACTGCACACAGCTGAAATGCCCGTTGGTAATTTGCCCACTGCAGGGCACATAGTGTTTGCAGTTTATGGTGACCACTAGCAGGTCCCATCAATTCCTTTCTAAGGCATTTAGTGATCCCAGCACTGGGAGTCCTTGCTTATGAAACAAGGTACGGAACAGTATGGGAGAGCAAACAGACTTACTGCACCTAAACGATTTCCTCTCTCTTATAAAAGATGTAGCTCTCATCCAGAAATCTGACCAATTCTGAAATGCCTGTATGTATTATACAGCTTTGGAGCTGTGAAAGAGGGAAAAAAAATAAGGAATGTCACAATCTAGTCTATCCTCCCAGTTTAAGCAAGAAAACCCACACTGCCTCCCCCTCTGCTCCCAAATCATATGTTAACCAAGCCACTTCAGCAGCAAAGAAGCTCATCCTCAGATCATCCGATCTGTCAGCCTGTTGCTCCCACTCAAGCCCAGAGAGCTGCCGATAGCCGTGGCCAGGCCTGCGTGTACAGCTGAGCATCCCTGCTGCGAGGCAGGAGAGCTGACACCATCTGAGCTGGGAACGGGTCTCCCCTCCTTGCTCTGAAGGCTGGGCTGGCCACCCTCAGAACCCGGCTCTCCCTCCTCCCTGCTTGCCCATGCAGAGCTGCGAGCCAGCTCGAAAGCACTGGCACTGGTGCATACTGCAAGCACTCTGCTCCATAGAGATCTTAAGAGGAAGTGCATCTTCACAGAGAGATTTAGATCTCTCACAGAGATGTAAACTCTGAAAACTCTTCTCCCTTGTTCCCTATACATCTTTTGAAGCACTTTGAATCCAGCTGGGAACCAACTCCCCAGCCTGCCTACACAGTGCTGGCTGCAGCCGAGGGACCTGCTTGCTACAGGGCACCCGCCCCACACTGCTGGATCAATGCCGGTCAGTAACACTGTGGTCAGAAAACATCATCTCCCCTTCAGTGCTGCTTCAGGGAGACATCTCAGAAGAGCAAGATGTGTGGGAAATAGTAAACCAGAAGTAGCTTGTAGAAAACATAGTGTCAAATGTCACAGTGACAACTCGGGTTTTCCAGCAAGTACACTGAGATCACCAAGAATGAAAGCACACCACTGAAGTGGGGAAAAGTAGCTAACTAATCTGCCCAGCAGTTTAAATGGTAATTAAACAATACTTCAATTTAACTTTCAGAAGACTAATAAGATTTCACAATCACAGTATCTTCTTTAATGAAAGTTTACTTTTGATTGAGTTACACTTTGTCATTACTAAACATAGTTTCTTAGCAATAATGAAAAACATTCCTGTGTAATTTTTATGTATATCAATAATGCAGCACCGAATGCCCTTGCTTTAATGGGGTTAAATTTAATTCCAACCATTTCTATAATGTATCTTTACAGCTTGGTATTACCATACTTGTAATTTCTTTAACAACGTACAATAGCAGTGCCTTTCATTTCCTTGATTTAATGGATCCCATTCCAGCTGCTGGCAGAACAGATCAGATTGAAATATAATAATCAATTCAACGCTTTTTTCCTCCTTAGAAGAAGAAACAGATTATGCAACAGCTTTTCTATTTGGCTATGTAGTCATGCACTAACCACATCTATGCTAAACAGACAGACTTCAGGATAGAATTAAAGTAGCTAATAAAAATCCTTCTCTTACTCGCTTACATATCTTCAACTTACTATAGAATTCTGCCAACTTTATCACGAGAATTTCCATAATCAAGTTTCCACAAAAATATTCTGCACCAATAGCATCCCCAGCTACCACTGGAAAATCATTAACTCATTTTATAAATGTTAATCAAACAGCCTCTAATTTTCATCAAATTCCCACATCTTTGCTTATGACTTCCATGCTATTTTTCAATTACTTTTCTTCCATTCAGAGAGAATTTTCTTGAATTTGATCTCTTAAGAGAACATCATTCCACACACTAGTAAAAAATTGATATCAAACATTTATACATATCAACTGTGAAGTGAAAATCAAATAAGAATTTTGGTCCAAATGTATTTCGCTGCTCGTGACACCACGTTTTGGGTGTACTGACATCAAACTTTCCAACACGATCAAAAAGAGCAATGAATACCAAAATGAATCCAGGGAAGTATCAAAACTGTACAAATCAAGCTCATTCTCTGTCAGATTTTCTTAGAATTATACTATCACATACTGTTACACTAGATGCAGAAAAAATAAGATCCATATACACCTCTGGTACGAACAGGCAAACGTGCAAAGACCTCATGCAAGTTGCTCCCCTGTAGCTCTCACTGCAAGATCAATGTGCAAGTAAAACCCCAAGGATCCCCCAGCAGCATGAGGTCCTTCAGCAAAGCAGGACACTCTCAGACACTACCAGGGCAATGCAGTGATTTAAAAACCCTAAAAGTACTTTATGTCTCTTCCAGGTTACATCAACCGTCATCTGTCAATTCCATCCTGAATCAACAATTTAACAGAAAGCTGTTAAAATTACAGTTTTGCAATCTTTATATAATGAACTACATCACCAAACTGAAGACTTTTCTCTTTGGAATATTTTCCTCATATCTCCCTCATCTGCAACTTGCTCTGAAAAAGATTTTTAACTGCAGATGACTACGAAAAGATGACCTTATTATATCTAAAAATCAGTGTCAAAGAGAACAACTGGCAAAGATGTTACTAGAAAATGAAGTTGATATCATTACTGTTTAAAAATGACTAAATGCCAACAATTCATTTTACATCTTAGTATCTCCTACTTCAGATTGTTCCAAATAGTTGGTACACATTTGGTCAATGTGCGATGCAATGACTAAAGCAATAACAAAGCTCTGTAACAGGTTACTCGGAGAGGTGGTGGAAGCCCCATCCCTGGAGACACTCAGTGCCAGGCTGGACGGAGCTCTGAGCACCCTGACCTACATGTAGGTTACCCTGTTCATTGCAGGGCAGCTGGACTAGATGACCTTGACTAGATGTTCTCACCTTATGGGTGAGAACAATTGGAGCTAAGAGTTATTTGTATGTTGATTTTTAAAAGTTTTACCTGTGATAAACTTGTTTTTCCAAAAATCTTAAATTTATTTACTGTCACTGAGGTAACTCCAGTGATGGTAGCAAGCCCTGCAATAAACAACACTGGAAAATATCAGAACACTAGTAACAGCGCGGTAGTATTGCTGATGTGGAAAGTACAACTTCATTAATAGAAACAGCAGCAAGCTTCCATGGTAGAAAGCAGACATAACAGCTCATAATACATTGGCTACTTTTCTTAAAGGAGGTAACAGCTGATTTTCATTGACTGAAATGCTGCAGTTTGAGTCAAGTCAATGAGTTGCATGTCCCAGAACAGAGCACAACAGCGGGCAGCAAAACATTTCTACTGACTGAGCCCAGGAGAAAGTCTCTTAGGACTCTCTGACCATTTCCTCTTTTGTTAAGTCAGGTAAGGCCTGAACTGAACTGTAGCCCACTACATGGGTACGGGCTTCCTCAAGACTGGGCTGGGCCCAACCACAGGACTAAACACATGCAGTGGGGGCTTCTTGCACCCTTATCTGAAATTCTTCTACCTGTGTTTTGTTTGGGGTATTGCCCACCATGTCTGTCTCGATACACTGATCGTACTGGCACTTACCATTCCTTTTACACAATTATCTCCTCTCTTCAAGCCCTAATGGAAGATTTCATGCCGATCATGTGTAAAGAGCAAAACCATAAGCTATCTTAAATGCAAGGATAAAACACTCAGCTCAATAACTGCTTCTTTTTCCCAACACAGCTGCAAAATACAACAGGGTTACATGAATCATATAGCACTTTAGCCAGTCTCTTCCCTTATGTTAAACTGAATTAAACTTCAGTATTATGAATAACACAAACAATTCAGAGTACAGCAGTTTGCAAACTGTGGCTTTTTTTTTTCCTTCCTACAATCCCAAAATCAGCTTGATTTCAGATAATTTGTTTTTTTCCTTTGTTTTCACCTCCTATTTTCTGTAACATAAACCAGTACCTACTGATTAGTCAATTTCATAGAATCGTAGAATGGCCTGGGTTGAAAAGGACCACAATGATCATCTAGTTTCAACCCCCCTGCTATGTGCAGGGTCGCCAACCACTAGACCAGGCTGCCCAGAGCCACATCCAGCCTGGCCTGGAATGCCTCCAGGGATGGGGCATCCACAACCTCCTTGGGCAACCTGTTCCACTGTGTCACCACCATGTTGTTTACATCAGTTTTCCCACCACCAACAGCATCCACCTTGCTACAGTCAATGTCTTTCAAATATAAATTGTTTATATCAAATTTTAAAAATTCACTGCAAAATCAAACACACAAAATAATCCAGCCATTGCAAGTGCACATTTAGTTGATGCCTATCTTACTAATAACTGCAAAAATGTTTCCACTCATCTTAATAAAGAAACTAATTTAATGAACTGCTATTGCAAAATATCAAGTTCAACACTTTCTACCCTAAGCAGTCGGGCTACTGGGGGCTATGAGGCTCTAAGCCAGTTGCACTTCTGGCTCACAGACAAAATTCAATATTCTAAGATAGAAGTGACACAAGCAGGTGTATAGCAAGAAAAATTAACACTTACAAATTTACTTTACATAAAATAATTTAAGTAAAAACAAAAATTAAGTGTGCTTTCCTTTAGTGCAATACCATAATTTATATATATATATATACAACAAAAAACACATAATAAAAATCCTTATTTTAAAAAATTACATTAAATAAAAATAATAAAATTAAATATTTCCAGGTGTTAGAGTAGAATGAATTGGTACTACCTTATCTTTTGCAATTCTGAGTAGTTTTAAAAACCCTTAAGAATTGTAGTTTCCAGTACTGAAACTACAGTATTAAGCTCCAGAGGAGACGCACAAAACCAGTCTTGTGAATAGTTCACAGAAGAGAAGTATTGTCCTCAACCAGTTGCAAGCTCTAATGATATCTTAGTAAAGAAAAATTAAATCCATTGTGTGTTTCCATATATTAATGCAGAAATATTTAAGTAATGTGGAGCCATACTGCATTTTATTGTTAGGACATTATTCACAAGAAAAAATGTCTTCCTGCGCTTGTACTTCCATTAAGCCTTTTAAGCAGTTATTTTTAAAAATATAAAGTATGTGTGTAATTAAACATGTATTTGCATTATATATACGGGTACATACATAGTGATACCTCTAAGTAATAATCTTTCAAATTATTACAAAAAAGATCTGAAATAAGAGCTGCAAAATTTGCTGTCAGCATTACTAAGTATTATTCAGGTTACCCTGCACTCATTTTTTTTCCTCCTAGCAAGCTGCTGTCAGGTCATTTGATTAAAGACTATTTTGGAAGTACCCTGGGTTCTAATTTAGGTACAACCAAGAATGCCCAAATTATTTTTTTATTACAAGCTTTCCTCCATCCCCAAAGGCTAAAAATATGAGTGCATAACATACACTGCGATTTGAAATTGCTTTTTTGAGACCTATGGTTTATCTGATGACATTTTTTCTCTTAGCATTAATCTCATCTTCCTGTTAACAGCTTCTACATACAGAGTAGGACACAAAAGCTGTGTGATGGATTGCAACAAAAACTCTTTATAGTCTTGACAGAGACAGATCACTAATCCAGTGTTAATTTAAAATCCAAATACCAGAACTGTACATAGAGCTTCTGTTGCTTTAGCACATCTTTCCTAACAAACCACAGTTTTTTTTCTGAAAACGTACATTTTATATATTCACAGTTATCCTCCTTACCAGCTCAGGGTAACACCTACTGTAAATGCAGATGTTTAATAACTTAATTTCATAAAATTCCCAAATCAACGTGAATGCCCAGTTTGCTACTACTTCACAGACACAACCACCTGCTTCTGAAAGGGTGGCACTTTGTGGCAGTCGGCGACAGATACTGAAAGATAAGGTACCTGAACCTCACAACTGCTATAAAATATACCCAAAGCTGTCGGGTACGGGGCAGATGAGCAGCATCCACCCCAGTGTGGCACCTCTTGCAGCCCACTTCTGGGCCTGCTGGCAGAGATGTCCCAGCCCTGGGAGCACCGCAGCCCTGTGCACACCTCCGCCAGCAGGCCTTACACCTGCCCTGTCACAGGCTGGCCCTCTGCACAGGCATTAGGATGCAGTGTATTAGGATTCAAAGCACGGTGCTTTGCCTTAACAACAGCGCTGGTGCGATGGGGAAAACACACAGCGCTGGCCCTCGGTGACCAAAGCCTTCTCTCTTCCTGCTGGCACAAAAGAACCCCCTAAAGGCAAAGGGATTAAGAGATAATTATTCCTTTGGTACCAAGCTACAGCTGGTAAATATTAAATTATGACATGCCAAAACTGAGAGAAATGAGTGGTTGTGCGTGGGTGAGGAAAGGAAGGAAGAGGAAATATGACAGTCTGTGCCTTTCATTGTGTTGATCTTACTGATGAATCCAAGAAAGAAAGTGGATGCTAATGAAATAATAAATAACGTCAGGAATCTATGGCAGCACTACAGGAACCAGTTATACAGTTGCTGCACATTAATCCAGCAGTGATAACCAGCATACTAACTAGTACTCACTCACCTGGTAACAATACCTGCCATGACCATCAGAAGCTTTCCGTGCCACAAAATGTTACTAGAGATCTGAAGAAGTGATGTGAGCACTGCAAGATCATGCAATAAGCCACATATACAAAACATGAAGAATTTTAATGCATTTTATGCTATCGTATCCAAACCAAGAACAGATCACTGGGTTTGATTTTCTTTTTCACAGTCTTAAAGGAGGAATTAAGATCTGCCAGGTATCAAGTTATATGTACAGATGAGAAATAATCACCTTATTACTGCCTGAGCTTCTTTGCAGATTAATTTTTCCTCTTTGTGAATGATAAAATTCTTCATAGAGGCTTTGATGTTAAAAGTGTGAATGTGCATAAGCAATGCTTTGCGCTACCTACTGCCATTTGTGCTACTTAACATATTTGAACAGACACGCTGCTAGAACAAAGGTATAAACACTCAGAGAAGTTGTTTACGTTTGAACAGAGATGTTATTAAATATTCAGCAGTCCAGAAATGGGGCTAATTTATATTGTTTAAGGCTAGAAAGTGATCATTTGATCCTTAGCTCATTATCATGTCTAACCTCCTCACTAAAGCCAGCAGTACATTTGCTAAGTAAACACCTGAGTATTCGAATCCTGCCAGCACTGAGATGCCCAGGACAACACATTTTCTAGCACTTTTCCCATTCTGCTGTCATCATTTTAGGGAGCTGGGGTTTCCAGTAATTTCTTGGGTAAACTCTTCTACAACCAAGCACTTCTTAAAATACAGGAAAATAGGTCAATTTTCCCTTTCTCTCAGTTTTCTTCCCTTATGCCTTCAGATCACTATTCAGATAATCAGTTCTTTCTCACTGTTTGCAGCCTTCAGGAATTTACACCTGCCCTTTCTCTGCTAGCAATTCCACCAAGTTGTTAAGCTTTCTTCTTACTTAGGAGAAAAAAAAGTCTCAAACTGTCACTAATTCCAGTAATGCTTTAGTCTTACTCCAGCATCGCCTAATTTATCAGTACTCTGTTAGTAATGTGGTATCCCAAAAGTGAAAATGGCATTTTGGATGCATTTGTGTTACACGATCTTATCTAAAATAAGTCTAAACATCAGAACGAATTCTTTCAGTCATGCCATTATTTGCTGATATCACCGACTCCAACCTCAAACTTGTATAAATGCAGTTTTGCAAGTTGGGTGGTTTTTCTCCCAATTAAGTTTGTAGTTTATGTGGTGACTGCAGGTTGAGGTCTAGACTTACAAGCCCTTGGTTCTTTAAGTAGCCAGTTATTCTATTAAATGAGATTCTTTGCAGGACGACATTTAGAAGTAGCAATAGGTACCTTTTTTTTCATAGCTCTAATTTACATGGCCTAAAACAAATGAATAGTCTTGAATGAATAGAAAAACCAAAGGAACTACACACACCAACATTTATTAGCAAGAAACGTCACATTATTTGTCTTTCTGTTGTAATACTCTGATAAAAGATGAATAACGCTGCATTCTCTGGCCTACAAAAGAATCTCTATTCATTTAGTGAACTTATGTATAAGTACAGATTACCTACAGGAAAATCTAAAACTTCATAAATTTTAACCAATTCTGATTTTTCATAATCTCTAAGCAACAATCTAAAACCTTATATTTTTAAGGGAAAAACATTTTACAGACAAAATTACATTTCTTCATAACTTCACAAGCATTCAAATATCTAATACATACATGTGTATTTTTCTCCTTAACTTAAATACTAGAAGTAATTCTTGCCAGCTCTTACTTTTAGTGTCTCCATGGCTGAGTTTTGAAGCCATCCTTGTCAGGAAAGGAATAATTACTACAGACAAAACTAATATTTTTGTGAACTGGAACTAATAAAAGCTAGTCCTCTCAGAGTTTTTGCATCATGGTTGACTGTGAGCTTTAACTAAGGCTGTTCTCATGATCAGGATATCTGTAAGATGCCTTTCCTCTCTAGTTTCCTGTATCTATTTACATGTAAGCTAACACTGTCACCTTTCCACTGCCATTAACATTTGCAAAGATACACATTTTTGTAGCGTGGGCAGGAGTTTAAAAATCTTTCAAATATGTTTCCTCATAAAATTTGGCTCAAATCAAACACCAGTTAACAAATTATTGGGAAGAAATAGAGATCGTAGAAAACACACAAAGAATGAATGCATTTGCCTCTCTTTCTTGAGCCTCAATACTTCAACAGGTTTGGAAACAATTATTAAAATAACTCAGTTTAGTGCTATGCTTCAAACAGTACTTAATGAAAGTTACTAACTAAATAACAGGAGACACTAACATGAAGTAAGAACATTTCTATATGCACGCATTCCTTTATTACTTGATCTAAACTGAATTTGAGCATGGAAATAGAAAATACATGGGAATGAAAGCTACAGTCGCTAAACTGGAGGTGCCACCTCAGTTCATAGTTGGAGGCTTTGCGAGGAAACTTACCTTTATGAGGTCAGGAGACTGTTTTCAGTTGTATGCTCCTCTTAAATCGTTATTCTTAACAAACCGGCACTAAGGGTATACGCCTACGGCATCAACAGTATTAAGCCACTATGACAAAAAAAATAGTAGTATATATATATTTATCAGGGAAAATAAGGTGTTCTCAGTCTGCAAGGAAAATATCCATGACCCTCCATATTGTTACACGTAACCATCAAAATATTCTCCATGAGGAGGGAAACACAGAGCAAACTCTCTGCTGGCTCCTGAGAAACTAGAGCAACTATAGATAAAGAAAAGAGAAGGTGGTGAATCTGTTTATTCTCTACAACAAAGCTAAACAAAACAATTAGCTCAGCCAGCCAAGAGGAGGGGCAGACCCAGTTAATAAAGTTGGCTCCTTCTCTCTTATAAATACGTATTTAGCAAAAGAAAGGTAGTGACTGAATAAGGATGTAGAAATGAAAACATCTTCAGCTGTCTCTCTCTACACAAAGCTTTGAATAAGATAGCTCAGCACTGTTAAACTTTGAGCCATTACATTTAATTATCAAATAATGAAGATACTCATTTGCTTCCAAAGTAAATAACATACTAATGAAACAAATCATTAATTTCAGTCATTCATTCTGCATTTAAGATATGCCAAGCATAGACATTCAGAGAACTTCGGATGCGGGATTGGAACAGAACTGAGAATCCTGAGAAATAAGAGGAAAAAATCCATAGCACAAACCACAGCTTGTAGAAGGTAAGAACAGGTGAAAAAAGAAATCTGGAACAGTTCTGATATTTTCCAATAGTATGCATAGGGGCTAGTAAAGATTTTTTTTATATTTACTAAATTTCCCAAAGTGATCTGCAGGGTGACTTTAACTAACATAGAGAAAAGGGCTATGCTTTTTATACCACCAAAGAGATACTTCTTGCTCAAGAATATAACAGCATCAATGTCGTGCCCTGAAAAAAAAAGCTACCAACTAGGATGCATTTTCTGCCAGGCAGAGAAAATAGAAATAAATAAGCCAAGAGGCATGGGCCAATATTCCTGCTTATGAGAAAGTATCATCACACCTTGCACATTTAAGGACACGGTTTAGTGGGCAACACTGGGGGCAAGTGGGATAGAAGGACAGTTGGACGAGATGATCCTAGGGGTCTTTTTCAACCTCAGTGATTCTATGATTATCTTGAACCACGCAGGCATTCAGATTTCTCTGATCCAAGATGAGTCTGTTTCTCTTTGGCTTGAGGAAATAATTACAGTAAAATCTATTATTGAAATGGACATGATTAACTCCATTTCTCTCTGGTTAGAAGAGTAGCTTCTTGCTACTTCATTCTTTTGTTGGTTGTTGTTGTTTTTTGTTCATTTTTGTTTTTTAAAAAGGTAGCTGATAAAAAAGGAGACGGTAAGGCTTCAAGATTGAAGAATCAGCCCTCCCAAGGTGAAATTGCTTCAGACTTACCCCAAAGTGGTGGCAGAAGGAACTAGCCTGAGCTAAGCAGAAGCATCTCTGAAGCAAGGATCCAAGATGATATCTGAGGTGAACACCACACTAAATTGTTGCAGTGGAATTACTGCCTTTCTCGCTGATGATTATGAATTCCTAATAAAATATTCTCCTTTGAAAGTAAAGAGGTTGAAGAAAACAGGTTGAAGTAAAAGGAACCTTATGACCAGAGGAAATAATCCAGAAAGGATACCAAGGTAGCCACAGAGTCTTTAGAAGAGAGTTAAAATAGCATATCACTAAATGTCCTCCACCAAAAAAAAAAAAAAAAAAGTATATCTAAAAACCAGATCTTGAGCAAGAGGTAAATTTATTATGCCTGTGTTGGAGAAGGTAACCCAAAACTGCCAAAAGCAAGCATTCATAATATGTAATCAGTACTGGTTTGCAATTTACAATTTAGCACGCTTTCTTAGTATGCATCATGAGTGAATACAAACATAGGCAAAGAAGTAGTCAGCTACAGATGCTGGAACCTGGTATTTTTTTTATGACTGATATTGTAACTACATTTGCCAGAGGAAGCAGTGTTCTGCCCAAGCTATCCTACATATTCGAAATCCTAATGGGGAATACAAAGGAGAGAAGACCTGAAAGAGACTCTGAATGCACGTAAGAGCTTGAGATTATTCAGTAGGTACCCTTTAGGTTCAATCTGTAGAACTTTGGAAAATCTGCAGAGTTAATTGAAGGTTAAAGAATTTCTGTTTTGGTGACACAAAAATGAGGTAAGATAGAAAAATCCGATAAAAAACAGAATTGGGAAGGAATTCACCTAACTTCCCAATTTAAGTGTTTGTGAGAACAAATGACTTTGAGGTATGTGTAGCCAGTGAAAATGTAGCTCGGCACTGTTAAACATACTTGAACTCTGTTGTTTGTTTTTTTTTTTTTTTCCCCTACTGGCATTCTTGGCTGTAACTGAAGACTGGTACCAGCTTAGGTAACTAATATTTAATGCATATGGCAACTCCTACATAATTCTAGTTTTTCTATTGGTGTTGAGATGATCCATGCCCCTTACATGAGTCACTGTGATGGAAGAGCATAGTAATTTGAATTTCAAAATTTGCATCCCAATCATACACAGAAGTACTTCCCTCCCAAGAATTAACCAGAAAGAAGGTAACTAAAAGCAAAGCAATAGGAAAAACAAAACTGTTCTATTTGGCTATTTAACTATAGTGCAAGTTCAGAGCATCTTCCCAGCTTTTATCAGGCAACACAACACAGAGAGTATTCTGCTAAGAAAAAAGGAAGGAAAAAAATAATAAAAAGCAACCGTATGTAAAACTCTAAAGTAACAAAATTAAACTCCTAATGTGTAAATATTTAGAGAAAGGTTATGTATATCTATGTATAAATGTACAAATATGTACATGCATATTTGTATAAATTAAAGGATGAAAGTGACTGTCCAATACTTGCAAGTCATACAGTTACTCATAATGTAAGCTATATGTTTACTGAGGTGTACTGATTCCTGAAAAGGAGGTTACTCCCTACTACAGCTGAAATTCAAAAATATTACTACTTTTTGATGAAAGAGAAGCATCTTATCACACAATAAGATAAAACACTAGTGTACTTGTGTATAAATAACCAAACAATTACAGAATACTTACATTAAGTGTTAACTTTGAGAGCAAGGATGTTTTGTTACCAGTCAAGGTAGCACATGAGTATCAGCTAAACAGAAACAAAAGAAGCTTCAGGAACAGGCATTTGCCACCACAAAAGCACATCATTTCACTTCCAAGGTATTTAGCTGACAATGCTTAATCTAAAACTAAGCTTTCAATCATTGCCACCATTTTTCAGTGATTTCTAATAGTCAGCATTCTGCTTAGTCAATGAGTTTCCTAAGTCCTCTGAAGTTTCCACAAAACTGATACTTTATGTCTTCAAGAGGCCCTGTTTCCTACCTGTCACTTCAAATTTCCTTAAAATTCACACATTCCTTCTAAACAAAACTGTAGATGGGAACACTAGTTTGGATAGTCTCCTTTCAACATTTGGTCAGGCTTGCTGAAATAGTACTTAAAATATTGTATTAGGTACACTGCAGGAATCCATGACAAGCAAATCCCAAGAGGGCTCTCAGGGGTGTTTTAAAAGACTTGAACAATCACAAAGCCAAGTACAAGAGCATGGAAAGTTCCAGGTCATCTGAGGTCCACTCTCTCATTCTAAGGAGGGATCAATTATCTTTAAATTATTGCCAACAAATAATCGGTCAAACCCGTCTTTGAAAACCCACTGGTACCTCAGGAAGACTGGCAAACTCCCAAAGAAAGCCGTTGCAATATTTCATAAAATCCACAGGTCAGCTGCATATTTGAGAAAAAGTATCCTTCAATTTAGCTCAGAATAAATCTTATTCAACCAAGCAAAAATACTGGGAAAACCTAAGAGAAAGAAAGAGGTGTAGGAAGAGAGTTCCTATAGCAAAAATAGTTTATCTAGAAAAACAGAAATGTGTTATCCATCACAGACTAAGGACATAGCTCAAACTCAGCTTGGCTGACTCTCTCCTTATGTCGATGCAACAACTTTTGGGCAGCAAGGACAAGGAAATACAAAGATGTTTGTCTTCACCAACTACCATGCCTCTTAAACATCTTTTACATGGAGATACTAACCTTACTCTGAAATAAGGACTTGCCTGATAAATAACCAGATGAACAAACTGAGCCTGTCTTTACAGTAAGGATTTCTGGACTTTGAAGACAAGTTCGATTTTTGAGATCACTTTCTACACTTGTGATTCCACTGCTGGTGCTGATTTCCAGTTGTGTGCTGCTCTCAGTCAGAGGATGATTGGATGCTCCCTCATTTCTGACTTTAGTGGTAAATGAGTTGAAAACAGAATTCTGAAAAACTTCATACAGTCATCGTGCCCCACACCCACATGCATTTTTTTCACCTCTGTAAACTGAAACAGGGAAAGAAAGATACGATTGTCAAGCATAGTTATGCACTGCACAGTGTCCTGTTAAGTCAAAATTGGCTCATTTCTGACCAAGCACACTTAACACTATCTGGCACTGTTGTCACAGCAATAAGCTGCCCAGTTCTCAGTCTGACATTATAATGAACAACTCCATCACTCAGCTGCTGCTTGGTGATTGCTGCTGCAGCAGCTTGAACATGGAGTTCGGATGAGTCTGTATAACACAACTGTTTGTAATCCTTGAAACACGTGTCAAGAACAGGGGAGCCCTCATGGGGGCTGCAGCTTCTTACAGGGAGTGGAGGGGCAGTGCTGAGCTCTGCTCTCTGTGACAGCGACAGGGCCCAAGGGAACGGCATGGAGCTGTGTCAGAGGGGAGCAGCTGGGGGTTAGGGACAGGGTCTGCACCAGATGGCGGTCAGGCCCTGGAACAGTCTCCCCAGGGCAGTGGACACAGCCCCAAGGTGCCAGAGTTCAAGAAGCATTTTCTTCTAGACAAGGCCTAGATAGCTCTTACAAGCGTAATGGAGTCAATTCAAAGTAATAATTAGTGATGGTAAAAATATTCAAAGTAACTTTCAGGGATTAATTTAAATAATTAAAACCAGATAAAGCAGTACCTCAACACAATATTTAAAATATTTAAGTTTTACATCTATGAAAATTTCAAAAATTAATATTATTTGAAAGGCGAATTTCAGTAATGACAAATATATATATATACACAAAATATAATTCTCAGTTGATTGGATTCTTCAGTTACATTTCTTTGTTGATAAAAGCAAAGAATGAGCAAATTTCACAGTAAAGCTAAGCACTAGCAAGAGTTTAAGCAGTATAAATGCTCTGAGAAACTCGAGCTTAAGTTGTTATCGGACAGTATATAAGTTAAGCACTATACTCAGTATTTAATACCTTTTAAATTACCATATTTAGCTGGGGACATGTTCCATTTACAACATTTCTATGTTAAATAAAGCATTTTTCTTTTTTTTTTTTTCCCAGTATTGAAATGGACTCTTTCAAGATGCAGTAAAAACTGAGCAAATTTACTTTGAGTAAAAACAAAGTAATTTGTTCCTGTGTGCTACAGAAGATTTCCTCCTGCATTAGTGGAACATAAACATATAAAATAAGACAATTAAACTGCTAAGATATATCTAAAACTCATTTGCTACATTAGCAATTCTATTTTTAATTCCTTCTGACAATCATAGCATCATAGAATCACAGAATCACAAGGTTGGAAAGGACCTACAAGATCATCTAGCCCAGCCGTCCTCCCATTACCATTGGTACCACAAGCTACTAAACCATATCTCGTAGCTCCTCATCCAGACGCCTCTTGAACACTTCCCGGGACAGTGACTCCACCACCTCCCTGGGCAGGCCATTCCAGTGCCTGACCACTCTCTGAGAGAAAAAGTTTTTCCTTATGTCTAACCTAAACCTCCTCTGGTACAACTTGTGGCCATTTCCTCACGTCCTGTTTGTTGCCTGGGAGAAGAGGCCAAACCCCTCCTCATCACAACTTCCCTTCAGGAAGTTGTAGAGTGCAATAAGGTCTCCTCTGAGCCTCCTCTTCTCCAGACTAAACAATAAAAAAACAAAGAAAATAGAAGGACTTCATTGCACAACTCTGAAGGGTTGCTAAGTTTCAAACAAACAATCTCACATTCCTCAACTATGTTATTCACATTACTTAAACTGCAAGGTTCCTGGAGCTTGATTATTGCAATGAGGGTGGTTACTCAAAGTATTCACAAAATTCCACAGATCAGCTGAAAAGTCTTCTGAAACACAGATTAAAGAAGTTTCATCTAACATGTCTGGTTCATGCATGGGGAATCTGCCTCAGAGCATCATGTTCTAAATATGGATTTGTTAGCAAAGACCATTCGCTTCAAATTCTGCTAGTATAGTTCTACATTTCTCAGGGTGTTAAATTTAGATAAAATTTCTCCAAGAAAAAAAAAAAGCTGAATACTTTTTGTGGGTTCTCATGCTAGAACAAAGAAAAAAGACAAAGAAATAATCATAAAAATTGGAAAAGTTATTTCCTTGTATTATTTTTAAAGCAATAGCATGTTAAGACTCTAGTGTTAGATGTTGAATAAAAGTATTACTACTGCTCTGAAGATCTATCTTAGGTTCAGAAGTCAAAATAGCTGCAGAACACTGACCATGCAGGTACTAGACCCATCTAATACTACAATATTATCTTTCTGATATCAGATTATGTGACTATTTTTTCTTCACTAATTAAGTGAAAATGCCATTTTCTTCTTTTGAATTAAATAATTTCCTCCTTAAAATGAGAGGGAAATAAATTTAGCACAAAATACTCTGTAAAATATATCATTCTAACGTTACAGTTCTAGCTGATCTGTTCGATGTTTTGTTCCATTTTATTATTCTGCACTTTCAACAGAATAGCACACATTTGCATATTTCTACATTACCAGCATTTCTACATTGACAGCGTGTTCTATACAGCTTATTCTTTTAGTACATATCTCTTAAGACATTTCATTTTGTTCTTTTCAGTACCATTTTTTTCTCTTCTTTCATTTTATATATAACTAAATTTTAAAATGTTTCAAGTGTGTATTTTTACCAAATTATTAACATGACTGTCTCAATATTTGTGGAACACATTAATAATTCAGAATACATTTATACTTTAAGCATTAGAACATGCACTGAAAATTCCACAGGGCCATTTTAGATCAATTTCTTGACCTGAATTAAAAATTTAATGTACCAAGCACATTAGAAACTATGAAAGTGAGACTTGGCCATAGAACATGAAGTTAATAGAGGAAACCGTGCTAGCTGTTCAACAAAACTGTAGGTCTATATTAAAAAAAGAGTTTTAAATTAAGTCATAAAATACCCATTTCGGTGACTAACAGAAAAGGTGTGTGAATTGAAATTTCAGATAGAAACAAGTTTTGCTGCAAATTACAACCTGTCCAAGCACCAACTGGAACAGGTTGCCCAAGGAGGTTGTGGATGCCCCATCCCTGAAGGCATTCAAGGCCAGGCTGGATGTGGCTCTGGGCAGCCTGGTCTAGTGGTTGGTGACCCTGCACATAGCAGGGGGGTTGAAACTAGATGATCATTGTGGTCCTTTTCAACCCAGGCCATTCTATGATTCTATGACCAATCACAACAGAGGCATCATCTGCTAACAGACATCAGAGATGTAGCAAAGGCAGAACATTCAATTGTATTAAGGCATACAGATGGAGTCAATATCCTAAATAAGATATTTTTAGATCCTGCCAGTGATTGTTTCATCATTAGCAAGTACATAATAGGAAATACAATCCATGACTTGTTTGCATGGAGTAACGTGCAGAGCCAGTCCAAAAATCTCAGTGAAAGTGCTACTCAGTGTCTATAAAGTACTTGGCACCAGTAGCACTACATGAACAACAAAGACCAAGAAAAGTCACCACACTGAGGATGACTTAGAAAAGCTAAAAGGTACACTCAAAACAAGTGAATCCTTGCAGACAGCAGTAGAGACTACTGGAGGCTATCAAGTCATCAAGCATTGGAATTAGCTGCTTAGGGAAATGGTGAAGTCCCCATCCCTGAAAGCATTTAAAAGCAGTGTTGCACACAGCTCTAAGGAACATGGTTTGGTGATGGGACTTGGAAGATCATGTTGATGGTTGGGCTTGGTAATCTTGAAGGTATTCTCCAATCTAGATGATTCTACATCAGAAGCACAGTGCCAGCATGCACAGCTTACTAAAGCAAACACTGGTACAGGGTAAACTGAAATCAGCTGACTAAACAACAAAATTAAGGGGACTACCACATCTAAGCTACTGAGTCATGAAGCAGAACTGGTTTAAACTAGAATGATCTACAGTACAAACACATACAGAGTAAAACCACGGCCCGAGGTTCTGAGGAAATACAGGATGAAGCACCTGCAAGACTACACTTTCTTTTCTACCTAAACACTGGAGCTGACAAATACGATGACAAACTAGAGAAACAAGAAAGTTCTGTGGAATCCATTTGTGTAAGCTTGAGATCTGATAAAAGAAAGTGTAACGAAGGACAGATTAGTAAATAACTTGCTAAATATGCTGCATCTGTGAAGAGTCAATATCGCTTTTGCAGCTGAGACTCTGTGCTATCAAATAGTGTTATTGTGTTTTTTGTATTGGTTGCAATTTCCATGGAAATAAGTAGGAGACATTAGTTTTGGAGTGACCTATGTACCTGCGCAGGTACTGGGAACCATCCTGTTTAACACGTGTGTAAATAACATGGTAAGGGTAGGGAAAAGCAGACCACCAGACATCAGCAATTTGAGAAAAATCTATTGGTGGTAAAAACTTATCCAAGGTAGTAAGGACGAGTCCTTCAAAGAACAGCATAAACACCTTATCAGTCTGAGTGATCAGGTAATAAAAATGGCCAGTGACATTCAATTTATATACATGTAAATTGATACATATAGAGAAAAGAAATCCTAGGTTCATATATAAGACAAGATGCTCTGAGGGGACCATTAACACTATGGTGTAGAAGAATGGAGGTAGGATAGAAAATTCCATGAAAGCAGTGCTTGGCAGTGCTGAAAAAGCAAACTAGGGAACTTAAAAAAATATTCGGAAAATGAGAACATATTGGAAAAGGAATACAGCATAAAACAGAAAAAGGTCATCTGGTAACATTTTATAAGTCTATGTTCTTTCTTTTTGCCTGTTCCTCTCCATTGAAGAGGGAGTAAAAGTAGAAAGGGTTGTGCAAGAACAGGAATGACAATCAGTATGAATAATTCTCATACAAGGAATGGTTAAATAGATTGCAACTCTTCTGTTTGTAAAGAATATGCTTAGAAGCTTCACAGCAAACATGCAGTAGCACTTCACAGACTGAGGAGCAGCACCCCAGAATCTGTGTCAGTGGACAACCAGAATGTAAGAGGTTCCCATTAAGTCACGGAAAAACCAGAGAAGCACTCAGAGGGATTTGCTACAGGTACCTAAATAGTGCAATCCCAGTAAGTTTGTAAAGCCTCCAAACTGAAAATAGCCAATGACACACCCTTCTGAGAGAAAAACATTTTAACTATAAATTGAACTTCCCTCAGGTTATACACAAAGTCTGGTTACTTTAGAGCATACCCCTTGGATGAAAGAATTTACAGAATACAGATGTTCGCCATTCTTTCTGTTACACCAATGTTTAGGAGCCAAAGCTGTAGACCACAGCTCTGCTGTGCTACTCAAACAGCAACATATAGCCAGACTTAGGTGAGAAAGTCCAACATAGCCAATTAAGTCATACAATTTTTCTTTAACCAAGTTCTTATTTGAAATCTTCTGCAGGGCTATAAAACTAGCTGAAAGCCATGCCAGAACTGTACACGTATGGTTAAACACTACTTCCAATTTCCATCCTAATGTATTCATGCCTCACTTTAGAGATATTTGTTCTTTTGCCAGCACTGTGGTTTATCTTAACATTTCTTCCTTTAGTGTTTACCTTCTAATGTACTTACAGAGAAGAGGGGAAAAAAAAAGAAAAATCAGCTCCTTTATGTTGCCAAATAAATCATCTTCCTTGTCCTTAACTGCATGCATGACTATGAGATCTGTCTCATGCTTCGTAAAACAGCACTATTATATTTCTAGCTATTTCAGAAATACTTCATCTAATACAGCGTACTATCAATATGCCTTCTACAGAATTTAGATTCATTTCAATTGTCAATTTATCATTTCGTCAGTTTTTCTCATGCACACTCTTACAAATAAATTCAAAACCTCTTTTTTTACTTTATTAGCTTTCTATTACATTTCACCCTAATCCGCCAAGACCTCAGAACCATTCAGTTTCTTTTCTTTTCTGTAATACCATAATATCTCATCTACTGACTTCATTGGCATCTTCTCACTTTCTGTGTACTAAGACTGGTACCTCCTTCAAAAGGCTTTTAATTTAAATACAAATTTAAACACAAATATAAAGCAGGAAACAAAAATACAGAAGATGGAAGAACAGAGAAAGATGTTGGCATTTGTATTGCCTACGCCTGTTCAAGAAGATACTGAAAGAATCATAAGGAAAGTTTTGATGGACTATAATGAAGTTTTTATTTATCTTATACATGTTAAATACTGAATACCATTAACACATGCATGACAGCCAGTACAGTTCCGTATGACTACGCATGCAAGTTGTACCAGGGAAGTTTTCTTCACATACACACTATCCAAATTATACTCTGCACTGAGACCTTTTGAAATACATTTTCATAGCTCATTTCTTTTCCATTAAAGATATATTCACTAGTAATCAAAGATAAGGTTGTTCTCAGAATGTTTAAAATATTTTTTTTATATAAGTGAAAAATGCAGTCTTTTATTCTCTATATACAGAACTATCGAAGTCAATAAATGTGTGCTAAATGATCTCACTGAATTTTAACTGTACCAGCTTTAATGGCTCTTGTTCAAGAGAACGCAAGGGTCAGAATCAAAGTAAGACACAACACTCAAAGCCAAAGTATAAGAAATAAGGCAGCTGGTTATAGGGAGGGAACTCACAGGCTGCATTAAGCACCTTTCTTCTCTACACAATGAACATACGAGTCATAGGTATAGAAAAAGAGTAGCCAAAATACTGAGTTTCCTAAGTAAAAACCTATACCAGCCAAATAGAAAGGCATAAGAGAAGGTATTTCTGAAATGTTAATTCTTTTATGGATTTAGCTACCCAAGCTACATTTGAAGCAGGCACCTCAAACTATTCTAAACATTTCCCCACAGTTTTTCCAACCACAGCATCTGCATCCAGACAAGTGGATGAATTGATGTTATTTCCCATTTTTCACAGAGCAGCCCAGGCATTAAGGCACTAGGTGGGAAACACTGATTCACTAAGCAGAAATTCCCCGTCTATTCAAAACCATCCTTCCCACTTTCTAGAACAGCTTCATGATCAGGATACAGGGATTGGTACACAACCTCTCTCTCTCTGAAAACTGGCAAAGAAAGAAGAGCTGTGGTTTGGGCTTAACCTCCTATTGTCTAGGCACATCAGAAATGCTCAGCTGACTCCTAGTGGCTTGCACCCTTGAAAACTGAGTAGCAAGAATGTGCACACATGGTTTCCAAAGCAGCCCTCAGGCACCTGAGTGAGCTAACAGCTGCATCCCCAGACTCATGCACGCTTGAAAATTTATGACAGCTTTTGCTCAAAACTTTATACACCAGTGACAGCTAAGCAGCAATGTTTTTGTAGATCATTCTCTTGACCTCAGAAGTTCTGAATCCCATGCAAACCGCACAGTACTGAAAGCTGGGCAGGTATCTTAGAGAAGAGCTGGAAAGGTGTTTTAGAGAAGAACTGTACGCACGCCTTCCCTGTTCTCATTCTTTGCCAGCGCCATAGACAGAGTCTGAAATTGGTTTTCTCTGCTTCGGCTTGGCTCTGTACATCAACACTTCACCCCTTATCATGTGCACTTCACACAACCGTGCCTTGCTGAAAATTCCATCTGCAGATCTGCAAGTTTAATTAAGCTGGAAATTTTACATCTGCTTTTCCTAACATTACTGTCATCTGTCCCAATACAACCGTTTCTCTACATTAACAACCTCAAAATTAATATTTTGTCTGGAAAGAGAGTATTTTTCAGTTAAGGGAACATTACAAGTATAAATTACATCTGTATTTATTACCTCAGAAGCAAGTTGTCATCAACTATGATAATTAAGTATGTGTATAAAGCAGCCATGTTCAGCATCACACTTAATATTCTTTTATTGCCTTATGAAGACCATATGCGTTTTGATACACCTATGCACAGTCTCTAAAATTCTGAAGTGCCACTTATCTTTAATACACTTAGTTCTCTAATCCTTCATGTCACAGTGGATTATCCCATTATAAGGCATATCTCAAATCCATATGTTCTCAAGGCTTCTGACTTTCGGTGGCTACTTCTATTTTAAGTCAAGACTGCACATGTATTTTGTGTACAGCTGCACATAAAAAGATCTCTTCCCTCCTTCTGCCTCCTCATGAAGAGAAACATGTAGAGCTCACTATCAACAGACAAGCCATACAGGAATCTTTACACCATAAAGGAATTCTTAAGGCTTAGGAAACTAAATTATTTTGCATGTCTTGCTTGTCAATTTTCCACTGCTTATACTTTCCTAAAGTTCTAGAGCTCACTAAATTTGAATTATAAAACAAACAGAAAACTCAACAGCAACAAAGAAACAAATGCCAGAACGAGCAAACCACAAATTATTCATCACTTTGCTTCCCAAAGTGCCACTCTGTTAGTGGTTAGGAGGTTTTCTACAGGTGACTACCAAAACCCTGCATTTACTGTTAAGAAGTAAAAATAGCTTCTATTATTCACTTTTATCACTTCATCTATTAGCACTATTTCTTGGTAGTAGTAGATTTGAAAAACTCAAGTGTAGATCACCAAATAATGATAAAATATTTTATTGTTTTGTGCCTTGCAGAGAAGCAGCAGCATATCCTGTAAAAATAAATCTGGCTTAGTCCTCTTGCCAAGAAATCTTAAAAGTTCTTTTCAAGCACTTTAAAGATAGAGTTTCTCCTTAATAAGCATTAGCAGAGAAAGCAGCATTAATGGAATAAACATTTGAACCACTCTGGCTTAAACATTCATTGTGTACCTACTCAACAATGAAAAAAGGAATAGATGTTTGCATCTGATAAGCTGTTTCCACTGATTAATAGTTCAGGAAGTAGTACTACTCTGTCCTCAAACTTCTTAGGAGATTTCTATGGAATAACTTTCTCAACAGTTCTGGCAACGAAGCACCAGCTGACCCTGAGGAGGAAAGGAAGGAGAAAATTAAGAAATGGGTCTTTTATAGAAGAGAGATCCAAGGGACGCAGTTGGCAAAAGAACTGTTTGTTAGTTTAAGACCATAAAGGCAGCACTTGGTCAAACTTGTAAACAACTGAGAATACAGGATGGTTTTATAGCTTAAAAAAAAAAAGTGAATTTATCTTTACTTCAAATTCAGAATCCTAATATCAAACCATTCCGTAAATCATACACAATGCATGTATTTTGAAGAAGTTTTTTATCAACGTGCTGGACAAAGGTCCAGCAAAAGCTCTGATTATCAAATGATACTAAAACTGAAACAGAATACACAGTGAACTAGTGATGATAAGGGTTATTTCAGCACAGACAATTCAGATCACTGTAGGGTTTGGAAGGTGTTCTTCGACCTGCCTTCTGTGTAAAGATTCTCTTCTAGAACAGCAAATCCCAAGTAATTATACACACAGCTCTTACAGTATGTTCCACCCTTGAGAACTGTACACACTCCAACACAGAGCTGTAGTTTAGACAGCGGCTTCCACTCCCAGTAAGATGTACTCCACAAAAAAAAGCTTAAAAAATAGCTCCTTAAAATATAGATTCTGAAAACTCTTATAGAAAGACCAGTCACCACACCTTAATTAGTTTATCATAGAGACATGAGCTAACAAAAAAGGAACCACACTGTTTTTCTTCCATGTAGATTACAATATAGTTAATTACAAAATGTCATTTCATCCTTTCTTTGGCTGATGGTACCAAGATAAAACACCATCACAGACCAGCCCTGAAGGACAGAGTTGTGTTTAACTAATCTTGAAAGTAAAGATAAAAATTTGTGAAGAAAAGGAAATAATACTGTTTCTAAGTCTTCCTGAAAAGGTTCAGACACAGGAATGTTGATTTTTCTTTGACTATTATTCCCTTAAGTAGGTGGCACCAGCATTCATGTCACTACCACAGTGACTATCTTGTCACTGATATAAATGCTTAGCTAAATTTTGTTCTAGAATGCCAGCGTTCACTGACATCATTTGGAGGGTAGGCTCACAGAATGTTTTATAGGTGCCAATTCAGCTGAACAAAACCAGAAAAATGGCATACACACCAGAACTGCTATTATAAATATGTATATGGAGTTCTTAGTGTTATGAGATGACTGTGATCGTGCCAAGCAGCCAGATTAAGAGCACGTAAAATGACTACATCATAATTTTTAAAAAGCCAAGGAAACAAAACATATAATGAAAAAAGTTCGAAGTGTCATAGCTAGATTTGTGGATATAAAACTGCTTTTACAATTATTACTTTAAAAAAAAAATCACAATAATAAGCTTGCCATCAGATATACCATATAAAGAATAAAAGATGCAAAGGCTGTATGTGCCTTTTTTGAAAACACTAACACTGCCATTCAGTGTTGCAATGCAGAATCAAAACTGGTCTAGGACACGGTTATCAGCACAATTCCATTAAGTCAAAAACATGATGACAATCATCATGAAACAAAAACATACATCATACAATTTTTAGGATTCCACTTCGTGAAGTCTCTACTATGCCATACAAAAATAGGAGATGTAATCCAGGAAAAAAAAAAAAAAAGCTCAAGTTTGCTGTTGTTACATCAGCAGGTGATTACCCACTTTTTTCTTCCTATTCTCCTCTTAGCAAAGAAGCGCTGAAGACTTCAGATAGCTAACTCAGTTATTATTTAAATAAGAAAGAAAAAGAAGCACACGAGATCTCAACTGTCCTCTTAAAAATAGAAGCTCATGCTCTACTACAATGACTGAAAGGAAGCTTCTAGTTTAAAAGTAACAGATCACAGTCTCCATCCCAAAAGGCTGTGGAAATTCCAATCCTAAAAACAGACTTATAAGGAATGCTTTTGTAGTTCCACTCTGTCAAAATAATTCCTAGGAACGAGGCCAAAAGTGAAACAGATAAATATACTCAAGATAGAAGAAATCAAAAAATAATATTGTGGTCAAGATGAACAGAATCTTTATTTTGTACATACCAGGCGTTAATAACAGTGGGTTTTTGTTTTGGTTAAAAAAGGAGGAACAAAATTACTATTTTCAGTTATCCAGAATTCCTCCAACAGATTTAGGTAGTAGGTAGTTCTTTTCTTACTTTTTATCTGCAGGCAAAGCAGTTTGTATTTTTACTGTGTTTTAATCACAACTACGACACACCTCTAAACAAAGAGGGAGGACTGGGAGAACTGGCTGACATGCCTGAAGGCTGTGCTGCCATTCAGCGAGACCTGGACAGGCTGGAGAGCTGGGTGGTAAGAAACCAGATGAGATTTAACAAAAGCAAGTGTAGAGTCTTGCACCTAGGAAGGAATAATTGCATGCAGCGGTACAGGTTGGGGGATGACCTGCTGGAGAGGAGCTCTGCAGAGAGGGACCTGGGTGTCCTGGTGGATGACAGGTTGGCCATGAGCCAGCAGTGTGCCCTTGTGGCCAAAAAGGCCAATGGCATTCTTGGGTGCATTAAAAGGAGCATGGCCAGCAGGTCGAGGGAGGTGATCCTCCCCCTCTACTCTGCCCTGTAAGGCCTCATCTGGAGTACTGTGTCCAGTTCTGGGCTCCCCAGTATGAAAAAGACAGGAATCTCTTGGAAAGAGTCCAGCGGAGGGCCACAAAGATGGTGAAGGGCCTGGAGCATCTCCCCTGTGAAGAAAGGCTAAGTGAACTGGGTCTGTTTAGCCTTGAGAAAAGAAGACTGAGAGGGGACCTGATCCAGGTCTATAAATATCTAAGGTGTGGGGGGCAAAGTGGTGAGGCCAGACTCTTTTCAGCAGCATGTGGAGACAGGACAAGGGGAAACGGCCAGAAACTGGAGCATAGGAAGTTCTGCACCAATGCGCGCAAGAACTTCTTTACGGTGAGGGTGACGGAGCACTGGAACAGGCTGCCCAGGGAGGTTGTGGAGTCTCCTTCTCTGTAGATATTCAAGACCCGCCTGGACGACCTGGTGTAGGGAACCTGCTTTGGCAGGGGGGTTGGACTCGATCTCTGGAGGTCCCTTCCAACCCCTATGATTCTGTGAAAGTTGTTGGTTTTTTTGAAAAAATATCTTATTCCTCTTACTCATGCATTTTAATAGGCACTAATCATGCAGAAGTTTTCTTTCCATTATTTTAAAGCCTTTTTTTTTTTTTTTTAAAGCCTTTTCCAGAAGAGCTGTCAGACCAACTCAAAACAGCCAGCTAAGGATTGAGTTTCTGAGAGTGGCTACCTATGGATTTCTAAAGACAACTTCTATGAAAGCTGTAAGCAAAACCACACTCTCTTTCTATGACTTAGAAACTTAGATAAAGAGTAGGAAACACAAAAGTGGTATAATTTACAGTTCTTCCTAATCAAATCATACTGCCAGCGTCCACATCCAGTACTAACATCACAAATTGCATGAAAACTCCTCGTCACAGTTTTGTTACACTGTACCTTCATATACACCATAAACAACTTCTCATTCATCTTCATCTTTCAAATGTCTGAAATCTACTGTTTTAACTAAAATACTATGCACTTGGAGGGGTAAGGAGAAAAATCTTTCTATTATTCTTTATTTCCCTTAATGGACTATCCTCAACTTCTCTACTTCATTACCGCTCAGCAAGTCTAAACATTTCCATATATAAGCTTATTAAAGCACTAGAAGCAAGATCAAATAGAAGCATGTCATGTTTTCCACAAGTGGTCAAAACTGAAATATGGGTACTTCTTATGGGGAACAATGCCATTTTCTTACTCCTGTACATAAGTTCCTGGCTCATCTCTCCCTCGCAACTTTAACAGTCTTCAAGATCAGACTTGAAAAATAAGAAAAAAAAAATACAAAAAAGCTCACCACGCTAAGTCCTTCCCTCTGTAAATATAGACAAAAACCATGTTTTTCAAATCATTATGTCTCCCCCACAACGATTTTCAGACAACTACGAATCCAGCTATTTAACTAGAACTGAATAACTAACTCATGTTGAACATCATGGTATTTCACTAGTTGTTTCTACTGGTTGCAAGTACAAAAGTCAAAATCAGAATTATCGCCTTTGGTCTATGCAGGAGATCAGCTGTTTCATATCAGGTTATTCTCCTTTAAAAACAGTAAGCCTTGCCAGTACAGAGGCACAATTAAAATTCATAATTTCCATATCCATGCTCTTCAAAAAAAAAAAAAAAAATCTAAAACATACCTGCATGTAAGTTACAAACAACTATTCACATTTTGTTGCGCTCAAGCATGTAACTCACACTCTTTCCTTCCAGTTCTACTACTGCATGTAAATACCACTGAAGTGCTTTATGCAACCCAAAACAATAGTTTCCTTGTGCATGCAATTTTGCCCACTTTAGATCTTCAACTATGCAACTAATTTGCTGATTTTCAAAATAACTCAAGAAATATTGACTTTAAAAAGTTAATTTAGTTTCCTGACTCTTCAGTTACTGCAATGAAGTTGAAAATGAAACCATTTTTACTAGAGCATAAAGTATGTTTTAACACGCAATTGGCAAGCTTTCTCACTTTATGTCCTAAAAGCCATTAAACTAGTATTTTATTGGATATTATCAAAAGGAGATGAAAAGAAGAGACTGTACTTACAATTGTTTTTAAAAACTGGTTTGGGGAGACTTTTTTGCATTTCTAAGGAACTATAAACCTATAGGTAGAATGAGATGCATCAGTGATTTTTTGTAGCAACAAACAATGAGGAGGGAAGAGGATTTTTTTTCTGATGTTTTCTTTTTGTATATCCACCAGCTGAAAATGACAAATCTGCTTTGAGATCAGATTATCTTGATTTCCATTGTCCATATCCTTACACCAATTTCTGTCTTTGCCTTATATCCTCACGTATTCCCTCCTTTATTTTTAATTTATTTAGTTCAATAAACTGTCTCTCCTTTGCATTTCAATTCAGCTTGGTATATTGGATCTCTGACTGCCCCTTCTGCCAGTTGTCACAAAGCTTCACGTTGCTGGGTGAAGAGAATGCATTACCTCACGCAGAGAGGCAGAGAAATAAAAAAGGAAGCTTAGGTCTGTGATCTCAGAGCTTCTGCAGCCAAAATGAAGACTCATTAAAACGTGGAAAAGAAAAGGAGATTATTTATTTAAAGGCATCAGTTGCTTTCCTACTAGCAACACTATCTGTATATAAATACATAGATAACAACTTTTAAACCACTCAAATACCCACGCCCTGTATCTGTTTAAACTAGCCTCACAACTGTAAGAAACGTTGTGCACAATGTAAACTGTCTAAAGTTCTACTTACTAGAAGTAATTTCCATACTTAAGCGTTCATCTTTTATTGTACTGATCATAATTTATGACATCTTATTTCCGCAAACAAAAAGGATATTATAAAGATGAGCAACTAGTAAAGTCTTTGTGAATAATAAAAAAGCAAGACTTTTACAATCTGACAGAAATTATAGAAAATTTCTAATATTTCACATACATTTTAGCAACTACTGCCATAAAATGGACAGATAGAACTATTTACTACTTTCAGAGTAGAAATCCTGCTTTTCAAGTTCCTAGTCAAGCCACTGAGAACAAATTATTATCTGAAACTAGGCAGCTAGCTATAATTAGCTGTATACATGAGAAATACATTTTTAAGTCTTCTACCTCAGAATGTATACTCATGCAATACACTTATTACAGAAGAACAAGTAAACACAGACTTACATGCAAGTGCACAGATAGGCAACTAGATTGCCCAAAGAAGTGATCATAATTTCACTGGCTGCATGGAGTTATGTCAACTTCAGAAAACATCCCTCCTGAGATGCACAAAACCCAAAAGCACTCACAAGATGACATACTACAACACGGTTTTCAGTACAGCCCCATTCCTCCTTCCTTCCCCACCTCCCATCCGTTTCATGGAAAACAGAGAGAGAAGATCAACATTAAAACTAAATAAACAAGCCCTGTACCTAGCCTAGGCATGAAAAGCCAAGAAAACATACTATTATCTAACAGCTAATGTGACAGTAGTTAAAACGAAAGCTGGTTAGCAGCTAGCATGAAACAATTTGATTATTCAGTATTGTTTGAGAAGAGTATGGCTCCATTTTTTTTCCTCCCTTCTACACGCATTGGTAAGATAGCCCTAGCCTTCTCTTTTCCAGACTAAACAATCCTAGTTCTTTCACTCTCTTCTTGTACTACAGGTACACCAATCCCTTCAATGTTTTTCTGGCCTTTCACTAGACTTACCCCAAGATGTCCATTTCTCTTCTGCAGTAAGGAGCCCATAAGTGGATCCAGCTATAGTGCTTGAGGGGGGATTAACTCCCTTGACTTACTGGAGATTCTCTGCCAATCTTGGTTCAGGACACAACTGGCTTTCTTCACTGCAAAGATGAATTGCTCGCTCATGCTCAGACAGGACTCCAGTTCCTTTTCTACCAAGCTGCTTTCCAGCCAGTGAAGACTCTGCATATGCTGGTTCCTGGGTTTATTCTTCCCACCAGGTACAGGATTTTGAATTTACCTCTGCGGAAATTTATGAGGTTTCTCCAGCCTGCCCAAGTCCTCCTCAACAACAGCACTAACACCTCGTCTATCTACTGACTGATTTTCGTTCATATCATAAAATACTTCATCATGAACTTTTAGAGCACACATATCCAACTCTGTTAAACATAGTGAAAGCAAACATTAAGAACCAACACTGAGGCATTTTGAGCAGCATTTGCTACATTTTCTGTGATTTCCATCCATCCATTAAATAAAACAAATTATAACCATCATTAGATGTTATAGTTAATTTATCATATGCTTGAGTACAGCATAGGGACAGTTTTATTCACTGTTTCAACGAATCACAAGATTTTTCCTCCCCTGGTATTTATCCTTCAATAAATTGTTACAGAGATTGGGACAGATGTGTCAACACACTTCAGTAGTTTCTCTGCTTACGTGTAGAGTCAGCACTAGGCTAAAAGACAGCAAGAAATGGGGCTGTGTCTATTTCAATCAGTTTTATTGAGACGATCATAATAGAGCTTTTCTTCTCCCTAAACATCCACAGAGTCTGCCTCAGACCCACTTAAATGTGCTGACTTTAAAGTCTGTAGCACTATGGTCTCCAAATACCTCAGTGGCATTGTTAGGGATGTAAAGGTAAGGCTCTTCAATTAACATTTCCTCAGGTGGAGGAAGCTGAAAGAGGAGAGAGACTTCTGGGAAGTTTCTTGGTTTGGGAGTACAGTTCATCTCTCTCTATAGGTGCTCAATGTCCCCTCCCTATTCTGTACACTGACCAGGAAAAAAAATGCAAAAAAAAAAAAAACAACAGGTGTCAGAAAGATATTTATTTTATGGAGGTTTATTTCCACCCCCCAGAAATGAAAAAAATATATATTTATTTTAGAGTAATTTGAGCCACTTTCTAAGCATAAAACAGTCAAGAACCAAGTACTTTGCTAAATTAGAATATACTCAATTCTGACATTTCAAGACAGCAAATCTAGTGCTTGGTTGGTGAACACCAAATAGAGAGAAAAGCATGAGCACCAGAATATTTCCAGCCTCTTTGGAATACAACCATTTCCTGAATGGTTGTACCTACTTCAAGATACACTTGTAGCCAATCATCCCAATTGGTTTGGCATGAAGTCCACACTCTATCTAGGAGCTTTCAAACACAGTGCGGGAAAGGGGCTGCCGAAGAACCCAACTGCAGTGTGAATGCAGCCTGCTCCTCACTGACACCTGTCTGTCATTCCCTCCCTGTGAGAGGCACAGCCAGTCCCACAGCAGAGACCATACAGCTGCAGGGGAGAAGGAGAGAGAGAAGATGGAAGCAGACCTCTCTCCTTTTCCCCTGCAGCTGTATGGTCTCTCAGCATCAACCTGTCTAACTCAGCATCAACACACTCTGATTCTGGCATTTTGCTGTACTGCACATGTGCAACAAGTACCGATCATGTCAGAAATACACAGACCACCTCCTAGAAGTGAGCGTATGGCAAGCGTCACCTAAATGCCCCTGGCCTATAAGCATATGGCTCATATGAAAGACAACATGCAGATTATAAGTTTAGAGAAGAACAGATGTCCTCTACAGGAGTTTGTCTTATATTATACTTTAAGCCAGAAACTATCACCTAACAGATCATTTCTGATGATTTCACTGCTTAGTTGCAGACTACCTCCCTTAAGGCTTCACTCAGTAAACAAACTGTCCATTAGATGTCCACTATTGACTGGTAACATTATTTCTGAATTTCAGTGAAATACAGTGATGCTCCCAGCACCCTTTTTCAGTCTTCTTCTTGCCATTGAAAATATTGACTATAACAATAGAACCTAGATCTGTCAGAACAAACCAAAAAAAAAAAAAAAACCACCACCAAAAAAACCAGACTAGGTTGGATGCTAACACCAAAAGCTGACAAGTACAGTGTTTAAGTCTGCACTGTTCTGTAACCTGCATTTTTGCAACTGTCTAAAATAAGACTTTGAAATTCAATTCTGGATGCCAAAAAATGAGAAGGAATAATTTTGAGATTAGGGTATAAGGAATGTGGGGACTTGGCTCCTCTTCCAAGAGTCTTACAGTGTTAATTTTTAGTACTCCACAAAGATTCTCTATCCCTTTAAGCTTTCTAATATGAAAGAAAATAGATAGTTCCCATGCTTCTCACATGTGCTACTAAATCCAATTAAGGTTTGAAGTATATAAATACCTTTAAACAAAAAAATGCTGCATAAACAGAATTCTTGGAAGACAAATGAACTGCAGATACATTTCATGCTAAAAGAGAAAAGAAACAATCAGGTTGTACTGTGTTTGCGTTTTTATTCATAAAATTAGAATCTGAGATAAAAGCTGTTAACAGTTTCTAAATGCTGTTTTGAAAAGTATATATTTCCTTCTCTATATTAGGCTAAGAAATATTCTGCTCATTTAAAAAACTTCCATAAATATTCAGCATCCCTCTGCAGCAGTTACCTATGTACAAAAGCCCCGTCCAAAGCGATGCTGCCCACACAAAATGATTACTCATTTAAACCAGAAAGAGAAACGGTAAAAAGGCAGTGAGCGCTATCCTTGTACCAAAACTAATTAAAAGAAGAAAAAAAAAAAACCTGAGTAGCTGGAGGAAGCCAAAGTCAAAAATCATCCTTGCAGTCATCACATGAGAGCTTCAACTCCCATCTCCTTAATGACGAGGAAAGAAAACTGACTGTGGGCTGCAAGCTGAGTAACAAAGAGAGAGAGAGCAGCGTACACCAACTGCCCAACCAAAAGGACTGTTCTTTCCAAATGGTTCTAAGTTTTTATGAAGAATCATTCATGACAGCAGCGTGCTTGAGACCACAAAATGTAAAAACATTTTGCAGCCTACACCGTCTTCACTGCATGAGCTTTGGAATTTGTTTACAGATACAGCAGTCCCTCAGATGGTCCTGTATTAACATCACATATGAACATCCTCTGCACAGCTCAGCCTGCTCCTCAGTAAATCCTGAGCAGTTTTCAAACACCCTAAAGCTTAGCTGTAGGCTTAAGTCTTCACATACTTTTTTATTCTGAAGTTCTCTACATACTCACTGATGAATCAATCTGGAGGTACATTTAAATAGACTATGTTCCACTGCCCATAGCAGTGAACACTTACTAGTAATTTTTTCCTGCACAAAATATTGGAGACAAGAACACTGAAAGAATTGCCTGTGCTCAAAGTTTGTTTGTCTTTGCTATGGCTATTACTACCCTTTGTATCCAACTATATATGGTGAAATTAAGACCAAATGATAAAAACTTCAGCTGTAACATAGCTTCCCCTATGCACAGTGTGAAATTGAATCAGCCATACCTTCAAAATAACAAAGACTAGTTAGTGGATTTTCCATACACTTGGACTTCCACGGTGAAATAACCTGTAAATTCAATTGGCTTCAAGAGAACTCCTAAACGTCCAGACTAGGGATGTATGTTATGTTTTCTCATCCATGTACCCACTCAAATGCTCATCTGATGAGACTACAGAAGGCACAGTTGTGTGGGTTTTTTTTTTTTCCATTTCGTCCATCTTTTCTTTCCTTGTCCCCTTTAGTTGCTGTTGTTGCTTATTTTAACTCTTATTTCTCTCCTGCTGCCATTCCAGGTTTCATTAAAATGATTTTGGCTAATGAGAACATGAGTTGCTGGGAGAAGACATCCCTGAGTGCAAACTTTAGTGTAATATTAAGCAACAACAGTTTCAAGAGCAACAGCAGTTAGTATGCTAACTGATCTGAAATCCCTTTACCACAGCAGCATTTGATCCATCTCTGAGATTTCCATAATTTGCTTCAGCTGCTAAGCAACAAATTAAATATGATTTGGTATATTTAAATGAATTATTCCTCCTACTGCTCTTCTGACTGAGAAAATACAATTATAAAAACGCTCTTGTCACAGAGCAATAGCATTGAGGAAAAACCCTACATTTCAGCAGGTGTACTAATTGTAAGTTAAAAAAACACATTTGTTTATCCTGCAGTCAAAATGAGGAAGTACAGACATCTCAGTGTCCTACCATCCATTCCCACAGTCAATACTGACATGATACCGAAGGGGATTACAATTTTGTTTAACCTGGCCAGCTCATGGAAAAAAAATAAAAGGCAAGGCAAATATAAGATGGATAAGCAACTCTGCTTGGGTTTTTCTTCTTGAAATCTAGCAGCATATTGGGAATCCTTTCTTTCCAGGACTTCACAAAACTGGACACCGTTTCCAGCCAAGGAAAACCAGCCTTCACTATGGATCAGGAGTGTTCCCTGCCTGAGATCAGAAGCACCACACTTCCCAGCCTTTTGGCTTCAATATGCTTCACTGTACCAAAGCAAAAAGACTTAAAAATTCACTACAGATTTCAAGTAGTAGTGCAGAAAAATCACAATAGGCCTCCGTCATCCAGCTTGCATTCAATACAGATTCAGAAAGACAGTTTTCTGGAATGCAATAGACATCACCCATATTTGATCACCTTCAATTTAAAGCACAGAATTAAGTGCTGTCAAAGGTAGGAGATAACCAGTTTCAGAGAAAGAACACCCAGCTTCTTTTTACACCTTTAAAGCAACTATCCTGGACATGAATTTAAAGAACGAACGAACATCTGGTGTGTGCACAGGAGGCTTGCATTGTTACTACCAGTGTTTGTTGTGTAGCTACTGGATACAAGTCTTTTAGGACTTAGCTTGCAGTTCTAGCTGGTAAACTGGTAGCAAAATCACAGGAAAAATATATTTGTGTACATCTAAATACCAGGTTGTTTTTTGTTGTTTTTTTTTTTACACAGAAGTACAGCTACATTCTTCATCTCAGTTTCATTAATATCAACTATTTCAAGTTATTTGCTATTCACTTTGTTATTAATAGATGAACATTAGACTGCAATGACAACTCCGAGGAATATTTTATTTTTCTTGTCCACAGCACAATGATGGATGCTTTTAATTTCATCTGTAATATCAAAAAACAACCTACTAGATCAGGTTGCCAGGCAAGCTTTCAATTTTTTTTCCCCCTTTACAATTGTAACAAACAATAGATTAACAAAACTGAATTTCTTCAAACACATATACATCAAACCTCATTCCCTCACCTCCTGTATCTTCTTCTCCTTGTATCTTCAAAGGAAAGACTTAAATATAAAAGTGGTAAGAAAGAAGCTTAGTTTGATCTCATTATTTATGCTGAAAAATCCCAATATTAACTGTACTGATCAAAATATGTCAATAGATGCATTTGAAATATGTAACTAGAAAGCAGGTTTCACTGCAGATACATTCTGACTGTACCATTATTTTTGAAATATCTGCCCTTTTTTGCCATCCTTTCAGTATAAGTAATGCCTTTGAAAGCTGCTGGTATTTGCATCCCTAGAACAGAGGGATTAATTCCTTTATAAAACAGATTCAGCGCACGTAGTGTAGACTGACAGTCTACTGGGAGGACATCCTTGAAGACCAACACAGGCTAATACCATGTAAAGCAACTGCCTGCCTACTGCTAGTGCTGCTACTACAAGAGATACCAGGCTTACCACTACACAGCTCTTCAGTACCACTAACTTCTCATCGCTATAAAGATCAAAATTAAAATACAAATACTTCTTTTCTGTTAGAAAATTAGGCCATTTTTTTAGATCCAAAGACAAATATTAAAAAGCCCCATCTTTGGGGTCCATTCTTGTAGGCGTTCAAGACTCATCCCCGCAAAGATGGTAGGCAGGCCTCATGTCGGCCAGATTTCTTACATCTGAGTGGAGCAGGAAGCTGGGCTTGATAAACCACACTCCCTAATCATCACATCCATGATTTTGTTTTATGAAAGTAATTAATAAAGCTATGAGATTAAGAAGAAGAATAGATGGAGACAGATACAGAAAAATGACCCGATTTTCTAAGAATTACTGGACTATCTGCCCTTAAACAGTGGTATTTAATACAAAATGAAATGAGAAGGAAGCTTGGAATTACCACTAAAACAAAGTGAATCCTTTCATTTGAAGCAGATAACTAAACCACTCCTGACACTAAACTAAGGGATTGTTTTGTGAGAACAGTGTCATACAAAAAACCTCCCCCACCCATTAACTTTTTAATATAAACTTCATATTTTGTTCTCCTTGAAAAATAAACAATTAAAGAAGTCTGTCAGAAATGTCATTAGATTACTGATAATTATGCACACAAACTGCTTATTTGATTTAGAACAATCTCCTCCTACTGCTTACAGAACTGACAGCATAAAGTCTTATTGCATTTTAACTGCCACCCTTAATGTCTATTTTATTCTAAACTCCCTCACACCCACAGCTCATCAACAAAGCTTCTCCATCCATAATGCTGCACTTACAGTTAAGTTAATTTAAGGGACTCTCAGATTTGGACATTTCTAGCTTGGAAAAAAGCATATTTGCTGGAATTATTTTATTGTGGAACAATCTGAATTTAAGAATAAGGATTGTTTACTTCTATAATTTGAGGAACAATATTACAACTGCATAGAATACTCACTAGAGTTATTTCTAACAAAAGACCAACTAAAACGCAACATCATCAATTTCCAAACCTACAGGGACGCCTTACCTTCTTACTCCGCTAGTGTAAAACTAAGCAAGCTGTGACTGAAAACTGACAGGAGAAAAGGCTGCATCCTTAAAGAGAAACCTCAGTGGTCTCCTGACCACTGTAGCCCATTCGTTTTTATAGGAAGCCTGATTCTATTGAAATTGCAAAGCTCCCACAATTTCACAAGTGCAGAAATACATTTCAAGAGAATTCTCAGCAAAGTTTTGCTTAAATCTACAATGAATACTTAGGCAGTAACTTGATAGTCACTTCTCTTTTTTAAGCAGCACAGACAGCATTCCTGCAGTTTCCTCCCCTAGCTTTCCACCCCTGCCATAAAGGTTAAGTTGTCTAAGAACTAACAAGAGAAGAAAATCAATCCAAGTTAGAAGTAAACTATCAAAAGGAAAAAATACAAAAACCTTGGATAAGTACCTAATCCAGTTTATCCTAAGACCATAGATCTGCAGGTTGATGTAACGTGCAGGTGCTACCCAATGAAACTGATACCACAAGACTTTCTTGACAACTTATACTCTTACAAGCGTATTTCTGAAACTCACTGAGCCTACAGGATAAAAAAAATCCATATCAAAACCATTCCTTTTTAAAATACGGACATTAAAAAGACATGGAAACAAGGTTCCTGCCTCAATTTCAGAATATCAATGAGGTAAGAACTTCATACAACATGGTATTAGCCTAGTCGTGAAGTTTCAGATTTTGTTCTCAAAACCAGACACTGCTGAGGCCTTGTGTAGATTGTTAGCTTGTTTAGCCAAGCAAAACGTAAGCTACTGAAGCTTCATACCCACACTTAAATAACTAGCTCCACAGAACCTTGTGTTGCTATCTTTAAGAAAAAGAACATCTCCAAGAAAGAAAGATGAAAGCCTGACTGGTATTCAAAATTACAGGATGAATAAAAAAAGGCTAGCAAGATATTGGTTTGTCTAGATGCTTCTGTGAATAAAACAAATACAGACCATAAGAAGCTCTTAGTGACATCTATACACAACTCA
Organism: Pavo muticus; assembly: GCA_016647715.1. NCBI lineage: Eukaryota > Metazoa > Chordata > Aves > Galliformes > Phasianidae > Pavo > Pavo muticus. The sequence goes on along the minus strand of JACDJE010000551.1, from coordinate 206,110 downwards.
GATCTACATAGGATTTCTAAACTCAAGTTGAAGTTTAACCTAATTCTGTATCCCATATCCCTCCTCTCATATTTTTATAAGACTAATTAAATTCATGTGTTTTTCCTTTCTTAAGTGGCCCTGTGGCTTAGGACGGGTACGTACTTTGATCCTCTGCATGCATTGTATTTTTTTTCCCCCCTCCCTTCTCTGCTTACATACTCTTCCAATTTTCTCAGGTTTCAGTTACCTTTTCCTCCCAACCAATTATATTTGCATATAGGATATTGTTTCCCATAAGGCATTTTCCTTTCCCTTTTCCTTTCCCTTACTGTTTCTCTTTTATTCTCAAATGTATACTGCACGATCTAAGAGCTTTCTTCTAAAACTCCCTTGCCTTTTCTACACGCACCAGAATTATCTTTTCTCCATTTTCTAGCTCCCAGATTCAGTTCCCCCCTCCTAAATACACCTTCTGGCCTTTAATCCCTTTCCGCTGTCCTATTAACATAATCTCTTCCCAGTATGTAACACTCTATATAATAAAAGCACTGCATGAACATACATAATTACAGAAAAACCTTGAGAATATTGCTACCAAAATCAAAGGGGTCAGGGACTTAAAAGGATAATTTAAGAAAAAACTGTGACTTTTGTTTTGTTTTTTAAAGCTACAAGTTTTCAAGTTGCATCCAAATATAACCCATTCCTTTCTAAATTAACAAGATTCTCTAAATTTGCACCTAAGTCTGGTTTTAATAGGCTGGTTAAAAAAAAAAAAAAAAAAAAAAAAAGTCCACTCTCCATACCCTGGATTACAGCTTTATTATGTTCCCACTAAATGCAGTGGTAATTCCACATAGACTTACAGTGAAAGCACAAGCAAATTTTAAAACTAACTGTATTTTTGTTTAGAAAGGTATTTTCTCAAGTCCTACACATACATAAATGCACTGAGTTAGCTAACTTCTTTCCTCCTTTAAGAGAAAGTCTTTCCACACAGATGGTGGTGATGCACTGGAACAGGCTGCCCAAGGAGATTGTGGATGCCCCATCCCTGGAGGCATTCCAGGCCAGGCTGGATGTGGCTCTGGGCAGCCTGGTCTAGTGGTTGGCAACCCTGCACATAGCAGGGAGGTTGAAACTAGATGATTATTGTGGTCCTTTTCAACCCAGGCCATTCTATGATTCTGTGATTTCCTGAGCAAGCTTTAGATAGCATAACATAAAAACTACAGGTGTGTGGGAGGTGCTAACAATTTCAAACAAAAAAATATATTTTTTTAAACTACGCATCATAAGGAAATCAAAATTCCTACAGCAAATTTTACCTTCTCTTCACATCCATCGATCTTGAAATTATACTCATTATTTCAAAATTAAACATTTATCATCTGTACCTTCTGGGATGTACCAGTCAAAACATGATTCCTTTGCCATCCTCTTGACCTTGCTACAAATTTTAGCTTTCATTGTAAAATTCTGCTGCTACTAAATGCAGTTTTCTGCTTACTTACATTAGGATGAACTGATGCTTTGTAAAAATAAACAAAAGACAACACATTTATCAACGTTCCTACCTTTAAACTATTTGAAAAAGTGAAAAGCTTCATGTTTAATATTGTGAGCTAAAATAACAACAGAAATAAAATTATGTATTATAATTTCTAGCAATTAGGAAAAAAAAATCCAAGCAAAAATCTTTAATTTACTACTTACATTATGGTCTGTTACAATGATTAAGTTGCCTTCCACATACTTACATCGAAGCGCCCTGCCAGTGTAAAGAAGTAGAGCTTGACACCCGCTTCAAGAGTTTCTAATTGGAATACACTGGCATGTGCATGGTATATGCACACTGAAACGAGTCCAGCATGCTGCTTCACCACACACAAAATGCATATCTCTACCACAAGAAGAGAACAAAACATTTTACGTATCAAGCAGAGAAATGGTAAGAACTGTCAACAGCAACAATAAGTTGTTGCTTATTGTTGCTGTTGACAGTTGCTGATTTTGATACTTTCTCAGCAAAAAAAAATACAGCAATTCAGCCAAAAAAATGGAGAAAGGTGAAATGAGGGAAAAAAAAAAAAAAATCAAAAGACAAAATAAGGACAATGTAAGACAGCAGCAACAACTCCTAAGAATTTGTATTACCGGGTTGCTTACATCTGTTTTATTTTTTAATCTAAATGCTCACTCAGAAAAGCAGAAATCAACATTTCATTACTGTCTGCTAACACATGCTGTCAACTTTTGTCAATTTTAACGTTGGGAAGAGAGTCATTTTTAGAAGAATCAAGAAAAATTGCATTCAGGAGTGAGTTAAAGCAGCCTGTTCGCATGGCACACTATTTCCTAATACTTCCAGCAGTAGCTATTGTCTTTCTTTTATGGCCATCTTCAAGAAATCCCATTAAGAAAACTGCACTCCTGAGATCAGAATACAGCCTTAGAAGTTGTTTAACCAGCAAATGAATGCAACTCCCATCCCAAGCAGTAATGTGTATTGCAGAGGTCGGCAGAAGATGGACTAAAACGTTCGCTCCAATTAGTCTGTTGTACCTGAAGTTCAAAATGTTCTGACAGAGAGCAACTTATGAATTCTACAGAATATCCATTATAAACGCGTCACAACAGAACATTACAGCAACTGCAAGTTTTTCTACTCTTAAAAATGCAGCAGTCATGCAACATCTGGAGAGATCTTTCAAAGAGTAGCCATCAATCTGAAGGGCCTTTACTGCTGGACTAAAGTATGTTATTGAGGTGATCCCTTGCAGTTAAGGCTGTCTTCACAAAAAAGTGTCTGGGGCCACCCTGGGCTAGCAGATGGCAAAGGTGAGAAGAAAAGCATTGGATGACATCCTCTAGGGGAAGCACGTTGCTGCCCTTCAGAAAAGCTACAACTTCAGGTCCTTCTCCTTCTCAGCACAGGCAGACTGTGAGCCCTGCATTGCTTGTCCTCACCTGTGCTCTGCAGGTGAGCACAGAGGTACAGCAGAGCAGGGCTGCACAAACCAAGTTGGTGTTACTCCAACTGCAGTACACTGACTGCTCAAGAGCTCCAAGGAAAAGGGACTGAAAGCTACTGCTTTATGAAGAGGTTCACTTCATGTTCTTAGCAGCTGCCTTACAGCAACGGAGGTTTTCAGCACAACACAAGACTCAGGGAGAAAAGATCATGGGTAACAGGCACTGGAAAAGATGGAACAGCACTACTAAGCGTTGAATTCTCTGCTCGGAGCTTTTCTATTCCTACAGAAACAGATCGCTTTCATAAATTCACCCTCCACTGCAAGTGGAAGGAAAATGGTGCAAATTGAAGCTTCATACATCCAGGAAAGAACACAATCTTTCTGACTTTGGGTGAGAAAGATGTATTTGTTATCACCTGTCAAATACAATTCTGCATTCTTACAGCTCTGACTTCCCTGCAAAACTATGATACCACAGTTACTGTTCAGCTCTATTTTTATTATCTGTCCCCAAACAGCATTCAAGATTGTTAATATTATATAAATACTATATAAATTCAATATTAATAAAACAAACTTAAATTGCCCAAAATGCATCTAAGAACTTTGCTTCGCTCAATACTGAAATACTGAAAAGGAAAAAATACTGGTGTCATTTTCAGTAGCAAAAATACCTTGTTTTGCCAGGAAATGCACTAAGAAAAACTATTACTCCATTTACACAGATATAACTGTGTCATCTTTCCTTTAGCAGAGATATTCTTCAGTACTGCATGCACAGCTTTACTCTCACATTCACACACACACACACAAAATCAAGCAACTCTGCATTAAAGTTAGATCTTATTTATACCTTAGATCTTAAAAAAAAAAAAAAAAAAAAAAAAAAAAAAAAGGGTATATGTATGCAGACAGCAGAAAACACACCAAATTCAGTAGCCTCAGCCCCATTTTATGCTTGGCCTTCCAGACTCCTCACATGCTGTAACAGAGACAGCATAACCTAGAAATCTGCAGATGAAAATGAAGAGGGGTAGTTCTTATATTCAAACCTTTTCTAGATTTTATCTGTCGGATTCAAACTACAAGCAAGCTTATTTACCCACTAAAGATGAACACAGCTGCTTACAGTCATTTAAAAAGTGAATCAAACGTCCTTATTTTTCATTACAAAATATGACCAGGAGATAGGGTTGCCCACCTTTGGTATTTGATCTGCCTCCTTCAAAGCTCAAATTTCTTCCTTGGTTTCCTGGGAGCCCAGAATCATAGCTCCTACCTCCAGGAGGAAGACTAGATTTTAAAGATGCTACAAGCAAACAAATCAGAATGCTATTCACCTTCCCTTTGCAGTTATTCTGCTACCCACAAAACAATTCAAGATTCACAATAGCAAGCACTACTCCGTGACTCAGTAGTTGGGACACACAATATATCATCCAGAGAGCCCTTCTGTATTTCATTTATTAACTGTCTAAAACTCTTTGTTATTAGAAATATAAATAATAAATAAAAATATAAATGTTCCAAACTCAGTACACAGGCAGCATCCTCAAAGAAATGTATATTCTCAGGATGTTGGATATCATTCTTTGCATTCTATTTGTTAGGAAAAAAAAAAGAAGTCAGGAGATAGTAAACAGGACAGAATACCAAGGACCAATGATTTACCTGACAATTTCCAGCCAGAATTCATAGCAGCAAGCAATGGGCACTTTCTCAAAACAGTCAGTTCCACCAACATTTACAGTCAAGTACAGTTCCCTGATTATAGCAATCTTATTCTTTTGCTCTTGGAGAACAGGAGCCCTGAAGTTTTTCTTCCTCCATGAATACTGGTGGGCAGGTTCAGCCTCTACTTCCATACCACAAACACCCACCCCTAACATCATGGACCAGTGTGATAAAATAGGAGGCATTACTTCCGGAGCAGCCCTCATGTTAAGTTTCAGCTCATGCTGGCCTTGAACAGGGCCAAATATTCACTTATCTGCCCAATTCACACAGTAGCTAACTGTATTTAATGGACAAATTTCCTTCTCTAGTGTAACCATTAATTACAGAATATATTTTTAAAAAAACCCTTGCAGCTGCACAAGTAGAAACAGCATCAGCAATACTTTCACTTTCTAAATAGGCAAGAAGTTTTTTTCCCACTAACAAACTTTCACTAACTTTGGGCAACAAGTGAACTGAAGCACTAAGATTGTAATTACATCTACATAGCAAAAAAACCCCACAGCATCTGTAACAGAAAGAACATGATTACATCAGTAATTGCCACTGTTTTGATCAATTAAATCTGGAAATTAAGTTATGACTGAATAGTTTTAAGACTTAGTAACTGACATGTAGATCTGTTTCATCTCAGAAGATAATAATTCCACCAAAAAATTAACACATTCACTACAGTGGGATCACACCATGTGCCAGTTCTGAGCATTCATTAAGTTCAAATGAGCAAGCAAGCAAACCACCCACACCTCTGAGCAGCACAATTATTATCCTTACATTCAAACCTGCTGTTGTCTGTTTCCTGCATCCCTGGACATACATTTTCTTTCTACAGAACTCCAGGCATTTCAACATTACTATAGCCTTACAGATAAAAGGTTCTGACACAATATATTTTTCTGAAGTGTCACTTATGAACTGAAGTACTATTCCCAAGGACTACTCCCAAGGTGATTAAGGCTTCTCCAGTCCTTTCAACAACAATGTCCAAAGGGTTCCTCACGTTGCAACATGAAATCAAAGCCATCTATCAGTTATTCCGCAACTGAAGCTTAGGACTAGCTGAGTACTCTAAAAGTATTGCTAACAGATGTGCCCTGGGATCTAAAATGACATTAATGTCTTGAAAATTAGTAAAAAGACTAACCTTCAAAAACAGCGTATATAAAAGTTGCAAGAAAAAAAGAACACGTAGGAAAAGCTTATTGTTGCTAGTCAGACAAACTTGCAGAAGGAAGGAAACCAAAATTAAAAACTCCTGGAGTACACACTTCGAAAGCATTAAAATGTGAGCCTATGAATTCCCGAAAAAGGAGGGATAAAAAAGGGGCAGAGAATAATCTGTCCTTCTGTGTCTTTCTCAGCCTACTGGAAAGTTACCATCAAGCAGAGCCCTTAGTTTTACGTAGCTAACATGCTTTGGAATAAATATTGATCAGCGGTCAGAACAGTAAGTTAATATCCAATACATTCTCACTGCAGTGTAGAGTTTTGATGGTTTTCTTTCCTAGCCACTTCCACCTTAAAGGCATATACTTATCTATTTGTTCAATAAAAGTCAGTATTTTTGTAAAATGCTCCTTCTCTAATGATACACAGGGTTTCAATGGAAAGATTACTGTCTATGAGTAAAGAAGCTCACTATAATCAAGGACAGACTAGAACACCCACAACAATCACATGGTTTAGGATTCTCAGAAACTTAAACACTTCCTCCGTCCCACAGCTTACATTTCCACAAAGCCTCAGATATAGAAGATGACCTGTTTAGATCGCTTCTGTACACAAATGTCTTTACATTTCACTGTATCCTGGTGAACAGCAAAAGATAAGATGAAGGGACTATCTCATATGACAGGCTAAGAGTCTAAAAGTATTCAAAGTAAAAAGGATTTTCTCTATCAAGAGATTATTCTACATTAAACCTCTTATTAAGCATCACTTTAGGACAACGCTAATTATTAAGTTGTCTATCTTCTATCAGAATACTCCAAAAACTAGTCAAAGAGAGAGTTCAATTCCTATCAAGCTCAATATTAAGAAAAATGATAGGCCTGCAGTAGTAGATGCACTCATTAAGGTGCCCAAGCTTTGAACCACACTGATCAACACAAAAAAGCTGCTTCTAAGTATAACATGCTGTGCCATATTAAGTAAAGACACTCAAAAGGATGGTCCACAAGTTTCAATAGAGTAGTATTTTGGTAACTGATCAGTGAGCAAGACAGTGAACTTACAAAGATCCCTAGAGTTCAACACAAAATCATCTATGAAAATATTAGTGCTTCAAGAATCAAAATATGGTAGATGTTGAGAACCACTTCATTTATCTCAACTGTAGAAGTGAACTGAGTATAAGAGGCATCAGTAGAGGACTGAGGAGTCATAAGGCCGCCTCTTCTCCTTCAAACTAACATTGCTACCACCAATTTTTTTCATGAATGCTGCCTTTACTTGTAAAGGGTTGTGAAGCCCCTCTTACCTTTCAAGCAGATTTTGTAGATAACTGTGCAAAAGGAACATAAACTAGTCCAGAGCTTAAAGACATGTACATCCATCATCCTGGAATTAAAATATGTTTTTATTTGCAAAGTTGCCTTAGGTACAGAACAGAGTTCCAGTTGTCCTCCAACAAGAAAAAAATAGTACAAACTAATCTTTTTGCTACTTTTTTTTTTTTTCTAAACAGAGAAATAAAACCATTTTAGTAGTTAGAAATTGAATGAATCAAAAAAAAGTTAAGATAGGATAGCCACAGATAATCTCCAATGTCTAACTGAAAACATCATAGCTATAGAAGGTACACAATTTTGGGAATGCATGACACAGAACCTTTCCCCCGTTATGAAACTTGTTGAAAGATGACTTCCTAAAGTTAATTCCCACAGAAATAGAGAACCCCTTTAAAACTCAGATTTTATTTTTTAAAATAGATGACTAAAGCTAGCTAGAACCACAGTCCTCGTCCCTGATGAGGCTTCCAAGGAAACAGCAAACTCAGCTCATGATTTTGATAATTCTTTGTTAATCACAGCCTTCTTCTTTAATATCAACAAAAGGTCAAACCAGCTGAGCATAAAAGACCTATCTAAGCACTTCTGCACATGCATTCAATGGCCAGTGGCTGAACAAGATTTAACAAGTTAAGCATTTCCTTTTTCCACTGTACAGCTGAGTCCGCATGCCATTTTGACAAAAGCTGGCTGAACTACTTAAGTTCACATCTATTATCAAATTGTAAAGTACTCATCACTGTCCTAGAAAGTTTCACTGCAGAGGGTGCTGTATTATTGCATGACAATCATTCGTGGAAAACTGCTCTCTGCTACCAGCAATGGCTCTTCAGCAGTGACACTGCCTACCTGGTACAGCTGGCTGGACCCATGACCTATCAGAACCCGCATCATCATCCTGAATGTGGCTGAAGGTACAAGTTCATGGATACTCAAAACATGAACAGCATCACACTGCAGAAACATAGTTGACAACTGTGATTTTAGCTAGTTCATGGTCATCGCTTTGGAGACGGCTGATCTCATTGCAGCCTTTCAGTACCTAAAGGGAGCCTAAAAACAGGAGGGGAGTTAACTCTTTGTAAGGGTAGATAATAGCAAGACAAGGGGAAATGGTTTTAAGTTGAGGGAGGGAAGATTTAGGTTGGATGTCAGGGGGAAGTTCTTTACTATGAGAGTGGTGAGGTGCTGGCACAGGCTGCCCAGAGAGGCTATGCCCCGTCCCTGGGGGTGTTCAAGGCCAGGCTGGCTGGGGCCCTAGGCAGCCTGGTCTAGTATTAAATGGGGAGGTTGGTGGCCCTGCCTGTGGCGGGGGGGTTGGAGGTTGGTGATCCTTGAGGTCCCTTCCAACCTGGGCCATTCTATGGTTCTATGGCAAATAGGTGCTGCTGCACAAGGTGCTGTAACACGTTATTTAAGACAAGCAACCATCAGAAAAAGTACCTCAGCATCAACCAAACTTTCAGTTTTCAATAGCACGTCCATCTATTTCAGATGTTCTGACACTAAATAAAAGAAATAACTTGAAAGAATACCCTCACAAAAGGACCCCCATGCTCCTCTACTTTATACTTCTGATGTTCTTTGAGCTTGCTAGATTGACCTAGGAGGTTTTCTCTTCAAACATCAGTTTTCATCCATGGTTTTTTTTCGAATCAGTGAACCCCAGGCTACAAGTCAGAGCCATAGCCAACATATTGTTTTAAGAGTTTCTCTCATTATCCGACTGATTTGTTCCGTTTCATTTTGTATGAAACAACTCATTACGTCAAACTGTCAGGCAATGACTCCAATGCCCAGAAATTACAAAATTCACTTCAGATGCAGAAGACTGAGAATAGCTCACTCCAGTGAATATTAATTTATTTGAGCAGTCATCTCTGATGGGAAAGAGTAAAGTTCAAACCATTGGTTTAAAGCAAATAAAGCAAGGCTGTTAAGCTGGCTATGTGTATTCAAGAGAAACAGTCTAACAGCGGATGATAGATACATACTCAAAGACAAATACAGGTACATTGAGTGGAAGCAGGGAAAAATTCTCAGTTCCCTTCTCATTGTAAAAAGGTACAAATTCAATAAATTGTCGTTTTCTGACTGCAGCTTTTTTTCCCCTTTCACATCAGCTGCTGAACAGCACAAATTCACATCTACTTTGTAACTTTCTAATCCCCATTTGTTTGATCAGCTCTCTGTTTCCTGCAGTAAATACTTCCAATTTTTTCAGTCACCCTAAAAATTCTGCCCTATCTTTTGTATCAAACTCTCTACAATCCTATGGTTTGGGTTTTTTTTTTTTTTTTCCAAAACCAACTGATGGTTAATTACATACTTTGAATAGCAGGAATGAATTACGGAATTTGTATAGAATGACACTTCCTTCTTGATGCTTTTTCACCACTTCTGATTACAGCTATAAATTGGGTACTTGAATACCTCAGCAATCCGCAATGATGATGAAATATGCTTGTTATATTAATACCATTAATTTAGTATCTTTTAAAAAATAAAAATGGTTTCTGTCTCCAAATAACAGTCCTGCATATACCGATGCTCAGTTTTACCTGTCATCCTGCCATCCTTCCACACAGCTTACTTAGATTTCTCCAATGACCTTTCCAGTATTTCTGAATGTGATTAAACAACTTTGAGTATGTTGCTGCATAAGTCAACTTCCAGAGATAATATCAAACAGCTCTCAATATAAGGCAAAACGTTCTGCCTATGAGAATTTAATATTTATGTTATTTCCTCTAAGAGGCTGTGACCCATGATGGTACTTTACCTGTTGCCTCACGGCTTCCTTATTTAATAGCCAGGCATGAAGAACCTTCACATACACCTCCAAAAGTCATAACACACAAGAAAGGACAACATTAAAATGCAACTAGAACAGCAGCTGCTATGCCATTAGTGCAAACAAAACCCCTACCAGCAAGGCACAACTGTCTCTGTCACCAATATCAGTTAGTACTGCCAAGCATGCCACCAGTCGGCTGCCACCATGTACTTCTAGCTACAGGACCTTGCAGCTGTTAGTGATGAAAATCATGTGGGCAATGTTTTTTCCTCTAAAGGCTCCCAAGAATTTTCAAATTTTAAGAGATCACTTACAGAATATTTCTTGGAAGCTGCCCTTCAGTAACTTTACATTATGTAGACCAATTGCTACCAAATTTGAAGACCCTCAAGTACATCGAGGGTCTCCACATTTAGGAAAACAAGAGCCAGAGAGAAAACAGATTTTATTAATACTCCCAGTAAATGCATGCAGCTTACCACACAGCAGGAAAAAAAGGGGGGAAAAAAAGGCACTAAAAATATCATAACTGTAAGAAACGCATCAACAGCATTTAATGGCTTTTATTAGATGTTGAAAAACCACCTGGGTTTAGAACAGATTCCTGTTTCCTAATAAGCTTTAAATGTCAGATAGTTGTGGCATTCGTAATAATCTACTCCTGTGTGGAGTCTGCTGTCTGAAGACTAAAATTCACATCACAGCCATTGCTTTTAACTAAAAAGTCAATCAATGGTCAGATATAAACTCATTGGAAACCATCCATTATTTCTGCTATTAAGTATTTTGTTTAAAATGTAACTTTTACTGCTACTCTATACCAGTTATTCGGTATAAAAAATTACCAGAAAGAGACAACATCCTAAGCAAACTAACATTTAATTCAGCTTCCACCCCCGAGCACCTACATTAATAAACAGATTTTTAGAAACGTGCATACTTTTGATGACATTTTGCATTTTAACTGATTTTAAATCGTTTCAGAGGATTAAGGAATGCAATACTAAAGATACGAGAGTTTCTAACGATGCTAATTAGTTTATTTTCCTGGAAGTCTGTAATTAATATCTCGTCGCCTCTCTAAGATGTTCCTTGTTCAGCTGGTGCTACAAGATGTGGGTCACGGCGCAGTGGAAGCACTTGAGTAGCTTGAAGAGGTTACACAGCAGGCTTCCAACCTCCACAGAAAAGGCTCCACAAAACAAAAAAATTTGTTTGCAAATACATCTGAAATAAGCACGACAGTCTAAGCCATTCTGTTCTCCAGTCCTATCCTGCATCTTTTTTTCTTTGAAACCAAGTCTCATAAATATGAAATGTATATCTTGTAATCTGTGTCAGATGACCTCAAGATTCCTCCCCAAAAACTTCAGAGACTGATTCACAGATGTACTGGAACACACAACTCCTATTGCAATCTGGTGCCTTGGTATCTCTGAGAATCCGGGACATAGTCCAGAAAACCAAGAAGTGGAAGAAAAGAGGTATTACCACCCCTGCGGCAGTCAGAGACTCCAAGGTGACAGAAAAAGCAAAGCATGAGTAATAAAAGATGCTCTACCCTCCTAACAGTAAAATTAAATAGAGTTCATTAAGTTGCCTCAGACATACCAGCAGGTTAGAGAAAGCCCAAATCAGAAGGCAGCAACATGAACCTGATAAGATTTCCATCGTGATACCTCTTTTCAGCAGCCAAAGAGCATGGGAAGAGAAGAAAAAAAATTGTTTTCTTTCAAATTGTATTTCCCTTAGACAATGGAGCCTCATATTCTAGTTCAGTCCTCTGTCTGATAAGTATCTGGAATGTTGTTGGTTCTTTTTTCCTCTAAACTGCAGACTTACGAATCTTGGTGGATGAGAAGTGACTGTATGTGCAAGTGGGCTGACAGCAGTTTAAGAGCGCCAAAAAAAATTACAGAAAAACTAGAACAAGCGGGATTATATGCAGCATCTTCTGTGGGGAAAAAAAAGGCAGCAGAAAACACAGGGTATGAGATAGAGCACACCCATCGTGGAAAAAAAAGAGCTAGGAAAATGCTTGGAAAGGGAAAAGAAAGTAGGACAAAGCATTAAAACATACAGAAACAGATTTCGTTATCTATTGTAAGGAATAAAGAACCAACGTGAAGGAAAACTGAAATACTGAGGTAAGATTTAGCACACCTTAGCCCAGCATTTTAAGGAAATCAGTGTGATGCAGGAAGCGTTGGGGAAGGCTGGGGGTCCCCCATGTGTTCCCAAATAGCTTTGAAATGGCTGGCTGAATTCAAACAGCTCTGACAGAAGGGTAGGAGGTTTCAAAGATAATTGTTTAAGAAAACATTAAGTTTGTGAAATCGAGATGCCTGACTGAGGGAAAGGCTGCAGTATGCGTTAAGACCTTATTATATTAGACACTGCATGATCCCCCAAAAGCACAAGACAACAAATGTTTTAAACAAGGAAAAATACCAACAAAACATCAGAGCTTACAAACATCCATGTGATTTAAAAGAGAGAAAGAAGACCTATTTCTACTGCTGAAGGAACTATTTTAAAATACTTCTCTCTTTCACCTGGGAAACAAGGAAGGCTTGATAGCAATTGGTGTAGCATCCACCACCGCAAGCAGTCAGCACCAGGTGTCAAACGGCTCGTTCCAAAAGCAAGAATGCTGCAGAAAGCGGGGCATTTACATCTCTCTTTGGAGAAATCAGAGTAAGAGAGGCAAAGCGACCGCAAGGAGAAACAGAGATGGAAAGAGTGGAATGGAAGAGAAGCCAGGTATCCCAGATCTTCCACCCACCACTGCAGGCTGCCTTCATTCAGAACTAGCAGCATCCTCTTCCAGCCCAAAACACAGTACGGCTTCTAGAAGGTGATTAAAATAGAACACACTTGCAGTGGAGACTTATTCTTATAAGCCGTATCCCTCTTCATTTGATACTGATCGACCCCTTCTTGAATCCAAAAACACCCAGTTAGCAATCACTGTTAACGCAGTATCTAGACAGAAATGACAAGTGGCAATTCCTCAGCTTTCTCAATAAAGCTAGATTTTAGATGAGCCATGTATCTTATCCTTCTACACTCCTTTTTTTTCTGTAATTAAAGCATAATCAGGTCAGCATTTCATATTCAAAATCAGATGTCTTATCTGACTGCTAGCTGAAAATTGATCTTCCCTACAATTTAAGCAAATAGAAACTTTATTCAGCAAAGTGCTGCCTGTATCCTCATGTGCTTACTGCCCTGATGGTACCAGAAAGGCAACTAATTTAAACCAGCCAGCGATTTTCATAGGCTCTACAATGAAAACATCCACAAGCTGAGATGATTAAATATTACTGGCAAGCAATCGGGGATGTTGGGACGCAACATAGCTCAACGTGCTTAAGCAAACTACCACAGCCCCATCAGCTGCACGTTCAGAATTGAGGATAACAAAGCAGAATTAGGCATTTTCAATGCAGTTCTGTAGATAGAGCATCGCAGATCGACCCCGAAGCACTCGGAGGCGCACGTTTCAACTTCAGGCAGTACCCGGCATCTGCATGCCAAGGAAAAAGGAATGTGCTCATATGGAATCGGTTAATGATGGCACCAACAAACCGGCGGTAGAGGAGGATCCACTTCTGATAGCGCTGAGCGATGGGCACAGCGTGCCGCTCGGCTTCCCGTGCACACCCATCAGCCCCATCGATAGGTGCGAGCGGACAGCAGCTCGCAGCCGCACGAGTTCAGAGCAGCCCGGTTCAGTCCTCACGGCCGCAAACAAAGGAACGGGCTCGGGGTTGGAAACGTGGGGCTTCACCTGCAGCCCCGACCCCAGCATACGAAGAGGAGGCACGGCTGCGCTCGTAATACACGGCGAACACCGGAGCGAGGCACGGCAGCGGAACGCCAGACGCCTTTCCTATTCGCCCCTTACATCTCTTCCATCTAAATTGCTAAAAGCAGCCAAGTTCCATCGTGCACGCACAGCACTTGTTTGAGAGCGGGCAGCGAAACAGCCCGGAGCGCCGAGCGCCGCCGGCCGCGCCGCAGCTGGATGTCACCCCGGGGCCGCTCTAGCCCTGAGTAGCCCCGAGCGCGGCCGCGGGCAGCGCTCTGCACGAGCCCGGAGCCAACGGAGCCCCGGCCGCCCCTTCCCTCCGCCCGCGGGGGCCGAGGGGCGCGGCGCTGGAAGCCCCGGGCCTGCGGCCGCCCGGACCCTCGCTCCCCGCACCTGCCCGCGCTGACGTCACCGCCCGCACCGGGCGGCGGAGCAGCACCTGGCGGCGGGCGCGCCCCCACCGCCCGCGCGACGCTTACCGGCTGCTCCCGCGCGACGCCCCCGCCGCCACCACCGGGAGCCGCCGCTTCAAACGGCCGCGGCCATTCCGCGCGCGCGCACCACCGCAGAGAAGAGGTGGGCGTGAGGGAGGGCCCGCCGCCGCCGCGAGGGAGGCAGCGGGGGTGCGGAGCGACCCGAAGCCTTCACAATAGGCACGGGGCAGCGCGTGCGGGAGGAGGGGCCTGAGCTGGGGCGGGCGGCAGGCGGGAGGCAGGGCTGTTTACCCGGCGGCCGGAGCGAGCCGCCCCCGCCCGCCGCTCGGGCTGCTCCACGCGCCACCGCCCCCCGTCCCCGCCGCGCCAGGGAGGAGAGCCCACCGCGCTGCCCTCCCCCCCCCACGGGCGACAGGTGGTACGGTCCGGCCCGTCGCCCCCCCCCGCCTCCAACAGCCGGGGTGGGCAGTCCGTCCATTGTGACGTATCAGAAGCCGGCTGCTGAAGGCCAATCATGGGCGGGGGGCGGGGCGTCCCGGGCCCGCGGCTGTCCCCTGGTGACGGCGGCAGCGGCCCTCCCCCCCCCTTCGAGGAGACGGGGACGGTCCCCAGTGAATGTGGCGGCGCAGTGACCTGAGGGCTGCTCCTCCTGCCTGCTTGCCGCGGCGTAGGAGAGAATAGCAGGCCGCCCATAGCGAGCGGCAGTGGCGAAATCCCCGTCCCCCCCGTCTCGAGCCGTCGCACAGCCCCCCCCGCGCCCAGGCCGCCGAGCTGGGCCGCGCTGCATGCTGGGTATTGTAGTCCCGCCCGGCGGTCCTGGAAGATTAAGAACAGACAGCAGAAAAAAGAGAGGAAACCCGCCCCAGACACAAGTATATCCCATAAAACACTGTACTTTGTACTATAAAACGTATTTAGTGTTTTACTGAGATACCGTTTACCATATCATTCCACCCGACACGCTCTCTGGGTAAGACCCACGACAAGATCCACGTAGCTGCCAGGACCCGCCCGTCCCCGTCACCCCCGCGCAAAGATGTCGGCGGCCATCGCCGCGCTCGCCTCCTACGGCGGCTCCGACTCGGAGCCCGATTCGGAGCCCGAAGCCGATGCTGGTCCGCAGCGCGCCGTCGTGCTCGCCAGCCGTGACGCTGTGCTGCACCTCCGGCCGCCGCCCGCAGCGCCCCCGGCCCTGCCCGTGGACGCGGCCCCGGAAGTGGCGGTGAAGGTACGGGAGCGGGCGGGGGCTGAACCCACCTTTGGGGTCTCGGGCAGAGGGTGGGGAGGTGTCGGGGTGTTGTTGCCGTCTGTGTGTGGTGGTGAGAGCTTGCCCGTCATTTCCTCCGGATTTTTTGTCTAATTCTTTAGAATTAGAAAGCTCTAGGCAGTAAAGAAGCACTGTTTTGAGTGCAGGTCACAATCGTTCTCTGAGTATAGTTTGAGAAAAACAGCGAGTGAGGAGAAAAGCAGAGTTATAGTTCATGAGTATCACTTCACTTGTGCAAGTGCTGTTTTGACACGAATAAGGGTCAAGTACTCCTGAGTGCACAGATAGGTAATACACAAGGGACGGGAAATGCATAAAAAGAGATGGTGATAGGAGGGGAGGCTGAAGGATTAGTCAAATAATGTGAATGGCAGCCACACGAGTGCTCTTCAGGCTACTGAAAATGTCAGTCTTAAGTATCCAGATTCCTCGCACTGATCCTAGTCATTGTACCTGTTCCTGGTTGAGAATTAAATCTTAACTTGCACAGACTTCAGACTCGAATGTTAAAGTTGAAGGTGGTGGAGGGTCTCCACGGCAAGGTATGTGGGAGGGGGCTGAGGTCCCTTGGTTCGTTCAGCCCAGAGCAGAGAAGGCTGAGGGGAAGCCTCATGGCAGCCTGCAGCTCCTCACATCTGAAAAATGGCACTGTAGAAGAGATTGAGCGAAGTTAGTTCTACTTTGTGAGAGGTTAGGGAGCAGGCCAAAACTGGGAGGGAGATGGCTGAGGTGAAAAATGTGACTGAGACCTACGAAATCTTTGATGGCAGAGGGGATTGAATACTCATTGCCTCTTCCAGTATAGGAACTCTAAGCTAACTGGTAGGAGCCAGTTTTAAAACAAATGGGTGCAGCTCTTCAAGTGGCATGTAGTAGGGCTAATCCAATGCCAAGGAATTGCCTGTGCCAGAAGTTTACATTATTATAAGTAAAGTCTGGACAAGTGCTTGGAGAAGATTTGATGAAGGAAGAGGTGTTAGTAAATACAAAGATTGCATCAAGCTCACCAGGTCTTTTGCACTGCAAATAGTTGGAGACTGGGAGGGTGCGGAAAAAGTATCCTCTATACCTGCCCTGTTCTTGCTTTCCTGGAGGTGCTGAGTAACTGTAGGGCTACTGCTTTCTTTTGCAGAAAACATGGATAAATTAGTCAAGATATTTTCTTATCTGATCTCTGATGGTGTTTTTTGAGTAAGCACGACAGTGTTGTTGACAAAAGCTGTTTTATGAAGGAAAGGGAGCACAGCTGCCATTAGCTGGGGCTGGGAGCTGTCTTCTCTGCGGCTGCAGTCACCCCAAGGGATAGCACACATAACAGGACATATCTAATGTGGGTACCCTCAGCTCCTGCAGCAGGTGAGTGGAGATTCACCACTTCTCCATTCTGTCAAAAGAATGGCATTTCTTTCAGGGAGAAATCGGGTCCTGTGAATTCCACAAGGCCTTGTGTCAGTTTGTTGGATTGTTGACATATGTGCTGCTCTTGTCAACTCCTTGCTGGCAGTTGCGTTTCCTGCAAAGGAGAAGGTCCGTTTCTCACTTTGTGTCTGAGATATGGCAGGTCCCTGCACTTGTGGCAGGAGCAGAGCTGCACAAAGTGACTCCACAGTGACTGCATTGGCTGAGCAGACACCATCCTGCTGCGTTACTTGAGGGGTTCTTATGGATGCTTTTTCTTTAACCGGTTTCATGGTGAAATTCCGTGCAGTTACGATAAGAAGCAGGTACCACCTTTATGCAGTACCTCTTGTGAACCACCCTCTTGGCATGACAAGCAAGGTTCTTAAAGCAATCAGTTCTGTGAACGGGACTTCTGAAGCTGTTCCAATTAACACACTGAGGAGAAGCGCAGAATATGTTTGTCTAATGGAAGTCTGATGATCTGGAGCCCACCTGCTGTTAGATATCCAGAGGCTGGCTAAGTATGGTGTCTATGCATTGGCTTTTTTTGAGTAGGGTGAATTAGGTAAATTAAGAATGTGGTGTGAAACAGTCGAACACAGAGGCTCAATTACTTGGTCTTTAACACCAGCTTCTGTTGATACAAAAAAAAAATTCATCTTATGGTTGCTTGCAAACTTGTGAATTAGGGAATTAAAAATGCTGAAGGAAATGTAGGAAATTGCACATCCTGTGAAGAAATCAGTTTTACATGAAATGTTGCAGTTACAACTATTGCTTTGGGAGAGAATATTTATTCTTTGTCTGATCTGCATCAGCTCAGGGTGAGACTTGGATGGGAACAGACATTTCCTTATTTATCTACAGTGTCTCATTCCCTGTTTTCAGGAGAAGGATGCTCAACAAGTTGAAATCAACTGGGCTGAGCCACTGCAGAAACTGGAAGTTCTCTGTTTAATGTAAGAAGGTGTTGGGAGTCTCAGGTCTATTTTTTTTTTTTTCATGTTGAAACCAGTTTACCTTTGGCAGTATGTAGGTGTCCAGAGAAATATGACTCCGGGGGAAAAAGTAGACTTCGTTCGCATTTCTTAGTGTTCTTTAAAGTCTAATTTTTGCCCAGTTGTGCGGAGGAAAGGCACACAGTCATTGTGTGACCATGGGATAGCAAGAATCACAGAATCACCAAGGTTTGAAAAGACCTACAAGATCATCCAGTCCAGCCATCCACCCACCACCAACAGTTCTCACTAAACCATGTCCCTCAACACAGCGTCCAAACGTTCCTTGAACACCTCCAGGGTCAGTGACTCCACCACCTCCCTGGGCAGCCCATTCCAGTGCCTGACCACCCTTTCAGAGAAGTAGTATTTCCTCACGTCCAACCTGAACCTTCCCTGGCGCAGCTTGAAGCCATCCCCTCTACTCCTATCACCAGTTACACGAGAGAAGAGGCCGACCCCCAGCTCACTACAACCTCCCTTCAGGTAGTTACAGAGAGCAATAAGGTCTCCCCTGAGTCTCCTCTTCTCCAGACTGAACAATCCCAGCTCCTTCAGCCGCTCCTCATAAGGCCTGTGCTCCGGACCCCTCACCAGCTTTGTTGCCCTTCTTCCAGCACGCTCCAGGGCCTCGATGTCTTTCTTGCAGTGAGGGGCCCAAAGCTGGACGCAGTACTCAAGGTGCGGCCTCACCAGTGCTGAGTACAGAGATACAATTACTTCCCTGTTCCTGCTGGCAACACTGTTTCTGATTCAAGCCAGGATGCCATAGGCCTTCTTGGCCACCTGGGCACACTGCTGGGTCCTGTTCAGCTGAGCATCAATCAATACCCCCAGGTCCATTTCCTCTACACAGTCTTCCAGCCACTCTGCCCCAAGCCTGTAGCGTTGCCTGGGGTTGTTGTGGCCAAAGTGCCACAACATGATGATAACATAATGAAGTTTAATGACTTGTGGAGTGATTTGTTAGGAACACCTTGACTTCTTTTAATGTGTTTTTGTGTGTTTTTTTTTCTATCTGCTGTCACAAAATATGTTGTATGGAATGCAAGGTGCAGGATATCTAGCATAGCTCAACAAAACCATTTGACATCTGCTTTTCTTGCCAGTCTAATTTCATTATTTTCAAGTCATTGGGATGAACACGTACTGTTAGTCATTCTACTCATTCACACACACTAAAAGCTGGTAAGAACCAAAACTTCATGTTGGTGCCTTACTGTAAATGTCATTCATCTCTTGGTAATAAATCTGAAAATCTATGGGAAGAGAACACACTGTTTACCTGACAGCCCAAATGGTTTATGTAAGAACGGATAAATAACAAACTGCTTAAGCCTGTGCAAATCATGGGGGGAGCCTTAATTTAGTGCATTTTAATTTAAAAAAATAATTAAGCTAATTAATTTCTATGCAGTGTGGACCGTACTTTTTAGCCATTTGGCTAATTAGCAGTGAATTTACTTGGAGAGAAGGAAACACTGGAGGTTTATTGTCTAAAATGTGCAACAAAAAAAGACAGCCCACTTATATATCACAACTTCTTGCTTGTAAGATATAAAACTGAAAAGCTATGACTTTTGCTTCTATTAAACATCATGTTTAGACAAATGGTTGAAATTTAATTGTCAGATTCTGCTTCTTAAATACATTGACAGCTCTCATTAAACTTGAAGGCAGCCACATGCTAGCACAGTGGGGATTATAACATTTGGCTGAAACTTAAAAATGCTGTGGATTAAAAGGATTGTGAGTTGCGCTAAGCAACGTTATCTTCTTACAAAGGAACAAAATGAGCTGCATCCATGCTGTAGTTTGTTGCTTTTATTTAGGATTTTTCTTCAATGGATTCTTCAGGGATTTGATCTACGTTTAAATCAAGAATATTTTTATCTTGCAAACCTATAAAAGAAACTTTTAACATGCATTTTTCGGATTTTTTTGTTATTATTATTGAACTGTCTTGCATTTTACAAACCAAGTGTCTTTCATAGATTGTAATGGTTTTGTTTGATGGCACTCAGGTAGTTTTTTCCTGAAGAAGGCCTGTGGCATGTGCAAGGAACCCATAAAAAGGAAATCTAATCCTGTTTGCTATATTTATAGTTTAAAATCCCTTCTATTTCCCATGCTCTTATCTCTGCTGACTTTAAAGTGGCCAAAGGGTCTTTATGGTAGGATTTAGAAAGGACACCTTGGCAGCAGCTAGACAGTCTGTGATCTCCGGGGAGCTGCAATGAAGCACTTGCTTGTCTCTGCTTAGCTTCTGTATGCCTCCAGGTAGATTCCTTGGGAAATGCTGATGCTCCAGAGTTCAGCCCTGAGTGCCCTTCCTCTGACAGCACGTGATGTAGTGTTGTGGGATGAAACACAGGTGAAAGGGGAAAGCATTTAAGAATCAAAGCATTTTTGTATACCTAACCAAATCTGAACTATTAATCAACCTGATGTTGCAAAAGTAGATAGTTGTGTTATCAGAGACAAGGAGAGAGAGAATGCGCTAAGTGCTTCACTGATGTCATCTGTTCCATTTTTGCCTTGTGTCAAGGTTGATGCCTCTGTCATTCTGGACACACACTCATTTAAGTTGTATTTACCAAGCTTCAGTAGATCAACAAACTGCAATCTCGGTGTTTTGCTGTAGTTGCTTCTGTTAAGTTCTATAATCTGAATCCTTTTTTTTTTTTTGGCCAAATCATGTTGGTCAATTTTTTCTTCATGTCATATTTTCTTACGCCTTCGATTGTTCTCGATATTCTGTTTTGGACCCTAGTAGCGCGTGTCTTACACAGTACGTAGTGCCCAGTGTTGCCACTGCACACAGCTCAGCTTTTGTTACCAGCACGAAGGTAGGCAGAGAGAACATGGAGACCTGGAGTTTGCAGCACCATTGGGTTATGTCTTTCAGAAAGTCATTTTCAATAAAATGTAACTCCCTAAAGCTTTTCCCGCTTCCTCGGTGTCAGAAGGGTGAGTTCAGCTAAAATAAGGTATGCAGGTGTGCCCTGTGATCTTTGCCATCTGCAGAGGATGGGGCTTCTTGTTGCTGTTGCATTCTTTGCTCCCATAGAAAGAACACCCCCAATGCAGATCGCTTGCCACTTTGTGAAATGATTGGTGGTCTAAGTGAATGATGGTGGGTCTTGAGACTACACACGTTCAGTGTTTGTTACCTGACTGTCCCGTAGTGTTGTTCAGGCTGACATTTATCATACCTTGACCAAAGGATGAATGATTTGTCTGCCTTGATTAGTCTAACATTTCAGAATACATTGTATCAATACTTTGCTTTACTCTGTGGGTTTCCACTGCTTAAAATATTGAGCAAGTGAAGCTGGGAGGTTGGGACACATTCAAATTGTCATATAACTTAAAGGGAGATGGCATCACAAAAAAGACAAGTGATGTGCTCTGGCAGCACAGTTGCAAATCATCATTTGGTGCTCAATGGTATAAAAACGTGAATAAGGCTGCAGGTCCTGGTGAGCATAGCTCTGATAACTCTGACACATGCTTTGCTTTCAAGGCTCAGTGGTTTTCAGGCAGAAGGGATATGCCTGTGGTGGTCTCGACGCGAACATATTGTGCAGCTTCCAAATGACTCAGCGCTGTTCCACCAGCAGTGAGGGAGATCCAGAATTGCTATAATCATCCAGCAGAGGATCAGCTTTCAAGGCACAATCTGTTTCTTTTCTCATTTACCAAACGGCATGTAATAGGGCTGAACATAGAGAAAGGAGGAGGAAAAATAGCAGAATGGAACAATTCTTGGCGTTTTTGCAAAACTGGATTTCTCTGACTTCTGAAAGAGCAGGAAAAAAACCCTATGCCTTAATTTCTAGTACCCTACTAACTGTTTAAATGTCACTGACGGTTGGCCAGATACATTTTGCCACATTATCAACATTATTCATTTCTTCAAATGATAAGACTGCTGCATAAGATGTGAATTCTACCTGGCAGAGCAAACTATGTAATGTGACTTGAAACAGTTACCTAGGGAAAAACCTCCTCGGGCTGCAGAGCTGTGCAAGGAAATAAAAGTGTGTAGGTATTGTAGGTTGGGAAATGGTTTTGAAATGCTCCTATTCCAGCTGGGTGCGGAGGCGTTGTCTGTCATGTTGCTGAATGACTGGATTAGACCTGCTGTGCTGTTTCTGGGCAAGTTCACCACGTTTGAACGTCAGGGCTGTGAATGTGGCAGGAGCTGTTGTTATATAGGCCCGGTGAATCAGGAAGTTTGTGGGACATCAGAAATGGGGTCAAGCAGAGAGCGGGCAGTGCTATGGCTCCAGTGGGAGCAGCACAATGGCTGGATCTGCCTGTAAAAATAATTGGTATGTGGTAAGGGTGAAGCTGTGACTTGCAGACGCATTTGGATCCTGTTGTAGCTAAGCACTGATGAAATATTGATGCCAGGCAACCTTCAGGATAATTGTTAGGATTATTATCAATATACAAGCACATTATAAATGCCTTTATTCTGGAATAAAGATGCAGGAAGCAATGCTCGTAACCATGCCACGGAATAACATTCTCCTTTGTGTAATTTAGCCCTTAATTGGGGGTGAGGGAAAGCAGCATCAATTTAGGCTCAAAGTAAATGAGCCTTTGTAGAACTCTTTGAAGCCAAGTCTCTTTGAGTGCTGCCACCTAATCAGACTTTGCTTTCCCATTTTATCTCTTGTCTTCCACTTCAGCTGCGTGTGCACTTCTGAGTTTCTCCCTTTGGGTTGTTTGAGAAGTTATGCTTCTGGTTAGCCCCTCTTTCTTCATCTGTCAAGTTGAATTGTCTCAGCAGGCTTGGAGACATGTTTTAAAACTGAAACTGGATTACATTTATACCTTTTGGTAAAAACTTGGGGACGAGGGGTCATTGGATTATCTAAAACTTGCTGTTATGTGTATGTTTGCTCTGGTGTCTGATTTTGTTTTTCCAGCTGTTTCTCAAAGCAGTTACTTGTGACTTCTGCCATTTTCCTTTTGTAGAAATCTAGCTTTCACAATTTGATATCAAATTGGTGACCATTTTACCTGACCCTTCTTTAGAACTTCTTTAGAAGGTCTGGCTTTCAAACATCCCGGGGAAAAGAAAGCTTACTTCTAATCTTGCTGCTGTCTTTAAAGCGTATGCATGAAGTCTTTATTTTTTTTTTTTTTCATTCTTTTAAGGAAATAATATACTAATAGACATGTACAATTTTTGAAAGTGTTCTTTTGCCATTTTTCTTTTCTTTTTTTAAATAGCAACTGTGGCCAAACGACGTTTCTCCTTCTGTAGCACTGAAAGCGTCAGCCTGAAATCCAGCATTAATTTGGTCTGACATGGAGTAATACACCTTTAAAAATCTGAATGTGAAAAATGATGTTTTTATATGTCTGTTTCATTTCAGGAAGATGTGGAAACAGGAGTCCATCTTGATCCTGCTATTAAGGAGGTTCAGTACAATCCTACTTATGAGACCATGTTTGCACCTGAGGTAAGAAACAATGCTGATATTTACAGCAGAAATGTATTTCGCTTAGAGGCTCTGTAAATCTCATGTGGAAGTCAACTAAGACGTATCTTCTTTGAATGCCTGCTCTAGTTAGGAATTTAGTTTGGGCAAACTATAAAAAGATTATATATAGACGGGTACATAGGTGCTAATTTTAATGCTTGAGTTTTAATATTCTGCAGAAAACTGTTCTAAAAAACAGTGATTATCAGGATGAGAACTATGAAAATTTAAAGGTGAGGCTTGGAAAACGTTATAAAAGCATCGAGTAAAACAAACAGCATTGAAGTAGCCTCTTAGCATTTTCACATTTTTCCTATTTACTCATCACGCTGCTTAGCAAAATAAATCGCTGTAAATCTAGCAGATATATTGTTTATAAGGTTTGAAATAAAAATCCTAGTTACTTCCAGTATAACTATTCGCATCCAGTGTTGTTTCAGTAAGTTAAGATTTTCTAATGTGTAGGGTGGAAAACCACTTTAGGCTTAGGTTTGATAGCCTAGTGCTATGTGAACCACTTTCTATTTTATAACTGATAGGCTACCCGAAGGATAAAAATAGCTGTTCAAGCATTTAACTTTTTGCAGTATTTAACTTCTTTGTACAGTTTGTCTGTTGTGAGATCAGAGGCCAGCATTCCAGGTAGATAAAAGCCCATCCGTTCCTTGAATTATTCATGCTGTCTAAGATGACCCTGCTTCAATCTGAAATTTCTGCATCATTTGTACTTTACTTGTTTAGAAAACATTTTGTGAAACCACATAAACTGATTCTTTCATAGCAAGGTAGCATTTTGCAACTTCCAGCAGGTCGTTTCAAATCCGTAAGGTATGTGAGGAAAAAATACTGATTTAAAATTACTGCAGTCTTACCTTGTGTAAGTGTTAGAGAAGCCTAATGTGGAACAGTCTCAGGTGGCTGTGAACGTGATTGACAAGCACAGCGCTTACATTTAAATGTAGTTTGATATTAGTCTGTGTATTGTATGTGTTTGCATTCACGGTTTCAATACTTTTGCTTGTCCATGGTATGTTCAGGAAGCCTTTAGCATTTGTCATCTTGCAAGAAGGACTAGAGGGAATGGCTTCAAGCTGTGCCAGGGAAGATTCAGGCTGGACGTTAGGAAATACTACTACTCTGAAAGGGTGGTCAGGCGCTGCAATGGGCTGCCCAGAGAGGTGGTGGAGTCACCGATCCTGGAGGTGTTCAAGGAATGTTTGGACGCTGTGTTGAGGGACATGGTTTAGTGAGAACCATTGGTGATGGGTGAATGGTTGGACTGGATGATCCTGTGGGTCTTTTCCAACCTTAGTGATTCTATGATTCTATGAAGAAGAAAGCAAGGCAGAGTTTCATAAGTGTTTATTCTAGAATAATACAGCAAGTCCCTAGTTGCTTTTTACATGCATGAAAACACTGTTGGAAGTGTAATTTCTGTATGAGCTACAAGAGTTTTATAGGACTTGTTATCTCCTTGGTATCTCATCCTTATAAGGAACAATACACTGTAGTTCTGTGTTCTGAATGTGCTTGAACTGACCACGTACCAAATAAAAGTCTTTTGTCAAGTAGCTGATACTGATTTGTCTTCTGTAGTGGTAATATAGGCTAGAAAGGTCAGTCATAAAATAAGCTGTTCAGGCTGTGATAGTGATCACTGTGCAAAATAACAATCTAAGACTGATTCAGTGGACTTAAAGAAATAGAAAGAAACAGAAAGCTGAAGTGGTTTAGCGTTACCTTTTTTGAAAGACAAAACTATTCTTCCCATTTTTTGTGTTTCTGTTTTGTTGTTGTTTTTGTTTGTTTTTCCCAAAAGCACATGCATAAAAATAACAAATCAGTAACTCTGATTTACTGCTTCTAATGTTATTGTTGTAGTTTGGGCCAGAAAACCCATTTAGGACTCAGCAAATGGCTGCACCTAGAAATATGCTCTCTGGATATGCAGAACCAGCTCACATCAATGATTTCATGTTTGAGCAACAACGAAGGACATTTGTAACCTATGGTAAGTCCTTAACAGCGGAATCCATATGGGGAAAAGTCTTTCAATGAGAATCCATATTGCTGTAGATCATAGTATTTACTTGGGTGATCTCATTTTGTAATTCCCTTTGAAACTGTAATCAAGTGCACAATCTTTTACAAAAATGCTCTTAATGAATCCCTTCGTTAGCTGAATCGGTGTAGAGAAAACAAATCAAAATTTTATGCTTTTAATGTGAGAAATAATTGAAGATCTTTTATGCAAATATATTTCTTCATGTGATTTTAACTAAAGGTAGTTTCTCACAAAGCTAAAAGAAAGCCATATTAAGTTGAATAGTTCTTCAGTGGTTGCTTGTTGTAGATGCAAGTTGGATGAATGGGAATTGGACTTAGTGAGAGTGTGCATCTGCTGGAGTGTTTCTAGCACCGACGTGACCAAAGGTGTGTCTTCATGTGCATGATCGCAGTTGCTGCTTTCTCATCTTGAAGAATCTTTTCACCTGTAAACTGTTGCATTTGAAAAATGAAAGATTTAAGTATTAGAGGAGTTTGAGTATTAAATGAATAGGCTTTTTATGGATTGTATGAAAAATGTATTTTCTTATAAGGAAAATATTGAAAAGTATGTATTCTAAGCATTCTTTTGGTCATGTCTGAAGGAATGAAACCACCATGTATTGACATATAACTGTGATTAATTTTTCTTCCGTGTTGCATTATAAGCTTTTATTTCTGTTTTTCTTTAAACTTGACTGCAAATGCTTGTCTTGCAAACATAAATCTTTGTTTTCAGGTGAAGTCTGACTTTGTATTCTTCAAATTCAGTCTACTAAGCAAGTTCTGATGCTTGCTGTGTAGATTATAGTGTCACAGAAGTCAACTTGGGGGCACAAAAAACCTTGCGGTTTTCTTTTTTATTTGTATTTGTACTCTGCAGAGTATTCCCTGCAGACTCATGTCTGAAAAACTCCTTCCTTTATTGCTAGCATCAGTGGGAGCCATGTACTATACCTAAATTTGGAAGAAAAAAATTACCTAAAGTCAGAGGCTATAACATACTCAGTTTCTCCTTGTATTTGAGTTTTATTAGAGATTATCCTGTAAATGCTAAATATAAAATATTTTTATTTCATTTTGTATTTATATCTTTACACAATTTTAGCTACTAAGTACTTCTCAGTTGTTAGGATGTAGAATGTAAGCAAAATGCAGATATTGAGAAACGGATGTCTCCTTCTGTAGCATAAATTTAAGTTGCTATACTGCAATTTTGATGTTAGAAGTTGGCAGGCAGTGCAGGTAGGAGCCTACTCGGGGTCTGAGGCAGGTTAGTTTTTGGTCACTGAAATTATATGTTGCGCTGTGTGAGTTGTGCGTTTTGTGTGTGCTTTAAATACGTATTGGAACAAAGGGTCTGTTGGCATATATTGTTCAGTTGATTGCTTTTGGGGGGCGCAAGCATTGCAAAGTTTAGTTTGGGGGAGAGTAGAACTAATAAAACTGCTCAAAGCTCTTGCTGTTGATTTATGTTTATATAGCGCACAGCAACTGCTTTAGAGGCTTTGTTACATGAGCATAGAAATATTTTTAAGACTGATAACACTGGCAACTGTGCAACTATCATATTATCTTTCTAGAAATGTTCAGCAGATAATGATCTCAGTACAATGAAAATAGAGCTATGAAAAGGCTGAGGTAGTTTAAATTGCAAGAACTAGCACTGAGAAGCTAAAGTTCAAACTAGAATGTGCAGCAAATGATCGTGTTTTCTTGGGTCACTAGAAGGTCTTTTGTGAGCTATTTAAAAACAGTATTTGCTTAAGTTGTCAAAAAGTTGTCTGTTAAAAATATCAACATTCTCTTTTCCATTTCAAAAGGAAGTCATAAATACCTTCTTGAAAAAGATAAGAAAGTACAGAAACACAAGTATAGTTGCTGGGCATAAATCTAATTCATTTGTATTTGTAATGACTAAATCTTAGCATATTGGTAGAACAGAAAGTACATTTCTTAATTGAAAGCTGGAGATCTTGAGAGCTCTGGCCCCTGTTAGGCTGCTTGATGGCACTGTGCTAAGGCAGGAGGCCTTAAATCTGCAATGGCTAGCATGTAGGTAGTCAACAACTGTGAATGAAGGACAACTGTGGTACATGACAGAGAAGCTGATAAATGAGATCATGTATCCAATACGGGTCAGTGCTGCAGTGTCTGCACCTTTATATGGGCATTTGTTGTTGTCTTATTATTTTAAGGTAGGGGGCTTGTTTGTTTGTTTTTTGAAGGTAGTTTTACATGTCATCTTGAAAGGTAATGTGTCTTAGGTGGGAAACATCTATATTAGTCACAGACAAAGCCCAAGTATGTTATGTCTTTCCCATGTACTTCTCCTGCAGTAAATACTTCCAGTTGTAAGTGCTTTTTTCTGTGGATGATTGGATAGATCAGAATGCCCATGCTGTAGCTGAATAAGGGCCAGAATGATTCTCAGTCAAGATCCTCTTAGACAGGTGGGCAGCAATGGATACCTAAAGAGGAACAAGAGAAAGGCAAACGAGTAGTAGTGTATCTGTGTTCTTTTTGCTAATCAGTTGACCATGTAAAGATGTGGGGTGTTTTCAAAGTGTCTTTGAGGTACCCTGTAATCAGTCTAACTCAGTTTCATAAAGATATCCATCATTTACAGTGAGGGTGGTGAGACACTGGAACAGGTTGCCCAGTGATGTTGTAGATGCCCCCTCCCTGGAAGCATTCAAGGCCAGGCTGGATGGTTGAGCAACCTGTTCTAGAGGGAGGTGTATTGAGTCTGTTTTAGGTAGAGTTTTTATACGGGAATTTGGCTTTAGATCTCTTGGGTGAACACCATCTGGTCCTGGTTCTTACCACTCATCTGACTCTTTAGTCTCCTGACCTGTCACTCTGAAGTAATACTTTGTTGTGTTACCTGTGAAGAAAGGCTCTAGCACAAGAGCCTCCCCGGGCTCCTCCATACAGTGATCGCGTTCGTTTATGTTGTGGGGTTTTTTTGTTTGTTTTTTAGATCACTTTTTTTTTTTTTCTATGATACTCTGTTTTCATTCCTGGATCACCTGTTGGCCTGCATGCAGTCTGGTGTGTTTCATGACAAAGGGTGATGTGTTACTTTCTTATTCCTTGTGTGATTTGCTTCTCACTTTGCTAGAGAGGGAGAAGTGGGGGAGGTGGGAGCTGCTTTACCGTAGATTTTACTTTAAAGCTACTAGAGTTTGGTTCTTGTGTTTTTCACATATTTGGATGCAACTTCAGCTCACTGAAGAACGCTTTCTAATAGTTTCTTTTTACGTACTGTACTGTTCAGTTGTGCTCACTTCCCTCTCATCTCTTTTAAGTCTTTTAATAGCTGCCAGGCAGTAGTTCTTTTTCTCCAGCACACTGTCTTTGAAACGTCCCTGCATTCAGAAGAGGCTCTATCCTTTGGGGCTTACTTTCTGTTCCTTTTTAAAATCTTCTCCGTTTTGTATAGCTCTCCTGGTTTGAGTTTAAGATCATTGTAGTAAATGTTTTTATGGCTTTCTTTGCTTCTTCAAAAATGT
The DNA here is from genome assembly GCA_016647715.1 of Pavo muticus. Taxonomy (NCBI): domain Eukaryota; kingdom Metazoa; phylum Chordata; class Aves; order Galliformes; family Phasianidae; genus Pavo; species Pavo muticus. The sequence continues at coordinate 177,130 of JACDJE010000551.1, read as the reverse complement.
TGATTTATTCTGTATTATAGTCACTTTTAAAACGTGTATCCTTAGCAAAAATGTCTTAAAATCAATCTTCCTGCACTGCTTAGTTGACTTTTTTTCTTGTGAATCTCTAAAACGACTGCTTCATGGGGCAGGTATGTTGTGTAAGAATGTTGTTTTCAGCCCATCTTAATGTAACTGCACAGCCCAGTACTGTGCCAGAGGTACCAGAGATATTTCAGTAATAATTTTTTATTTTTACTGTGGTTCTTTGCCTAGCACCTTTGTTACCATCTCATGCTTATTGTCTTTTCTGGCTGAGCAGTCAGTGACAGTGTCCTGGCAACTTTACTTGCCGCTACCTAAGCCTGGAATTTCAGTCCAAAGGATTCTCTAATGCTTGTTAGCACTATTGAATTGTTAATCTGATTTGATTTTAGCCTCTCTTCAACATGTAGCATGTTTTTTCCCTGCTGTTGAGACAGTCTTATTTTTACATGCTCGACAGTGCGTTCTGTCCAATTATGGCAGTATTGTTCTGCCCATTCTGAATTCTAAATTCTGAATTTAGAGCAAGATGTTCAGATTTCATTGTTTATTATGTTTTAGCTTCTGCTATTTTGTATGCATGCTCAGGTCTTCTGATTCTCTGGGCCCAGTTTAAGTAGGATCGTGTGCTTATTGCTGTCCCTCTTATCCGAGTTTTCAAATTTCTGTGCTATACCTTTTGCTTGAGGATATATCTTAAATTTAAGTTTTTGTCTCATTCCGGATTGCTTATTTTTCTTTAACTGTTGTCTTTCCCCAACTGTTTAATCACGAAGCGCTCTTTGATTCTTCACAGTGCCAGTAACCTGTTTAAAGTAGATAAAATCTACCCATCTTACTAAGGTTCACTTCATTCCAGAAACTTGGGAATGTATTATTGTCACAAGCACCGGAAATGTTTTCCAGTTTGGGTTTGAAGATTGCAGCTTCTCTTTGCAGCGAGCAACCTGTTGAGAATGATCTGCTCTTCTTTCACATGTTTTATACAAATTCAAAAATGCTATAACCATAATCAAGTCACTGCTCTGCAGCCCATGGAAAACAGGAAAGCATACTGAATGCAGTTCTCAGGTAGAATAGAAGAATAGAATCGCTCAGGTTGGAAAAGACCTTAAAGATCATCGAGTCCAACCACAACCTAACCGTACTACCCTAACTAACAACCCTCTGCTAAATCGTGTCCCTGAACACCGCATCCAAACAGCTTTTAAACGCATTCAGGGATGGTGACTCAACCACCTCCCTGGGGAGCCCATTCCAGTGCTAAACAACCCTTTCTGTAAAGAAGTGTTTCCTGATATCCAACCTAAACTTACCCTGGTACAACTTAAGGCCATTTCCCCTCGTCCTGTCGCCTGTCACCAGTGAGAAGAGACCAACCCAACTCTCGCTGTAAGCACCCTTCAGATATTGGAAGCCTTCTTTTCCCCACAGCCCCAGTTCTCTGACAGAACCAGATCTCTGACAGATCAAGCTGACTTCAGCTTCTTTATCAAGAATGTCTCTATGATACCAGCACTTAGCAGTCAGATGCCTGTCTTTTTAATACAGAATGCTGTTGTTCAGCCATATAACATGCCATAGCAAACATCAAGTCTTAGACTGGTTTGGTAGTTCTTTATTTTTTCTTCACAATTGATCTTTAAGCTGTCATTTTACCCCTGAACCGAGGAGGTTATTCGTAATGCAAGCTTGCTTCTCCTATCTTTCAGACTCCCTGAAAGTAGTCAGGGGATGCGCAGGTCAGATATCTACAGAAAACACCTTGAAACCAGGGATCTAGTCAGATCTTTTGATCTGAGTCAAAATTGCTTTGAGGTCTTTCATGATGCACTTATCTGTCCTATTTCTATACTTTTTTTTTCATGTTTTTAAAATCTACAAACTTGCAGGGTTTTTTTCATGAGTATAATAGTAGAGGTTTTATTGATACCACCCTGAGCCTTCTGTGCTGCAAACTTTAACTCCATCTTATGTTTCTATCAGTAGTCCTGTCAAGCCGTGGGTCGTTGTTGCCTTTAATGTTTCACATATCAAAACTACCTCTGTGTCCATCCATTCTGTTCTCCTCTCTTCATCCCTTTCTAGACTGACATTTTGCCTATCTCTGCTAGGCCTTCCTCCAGGGCCATTCTCATTCATATTACAGTTTATATGTACGCTTTCTGTGCAAAGGGTTACGAATTCTTTTTACGTGTGGCACACAAACTGTTCATTAGTGTGAACGTGCCTGGTGGGCATACCCTGTGAGGAGAGGGTGAGTACACTGGGCTGTCCAGCCAGGAGAAAAGGAGGCTTAGAGGGGACCTCACTGCTCCCTAGAGCTCCTCTGAGGAGGGGAAGCAGAGAGAGGTACCTGGCTCTGCTCCCTGGTACCAATGGCAGGATGGGAATGGCACAAAGCTGCACCAGGGGAGGGTCAGATGGGCAATGGGAAACATTTCTTTGCCACGAGGATGGTCAAACACTGGAACAGGCTGCCCTGATAGGTGATGCCCCATGCCTGTCAGTGCTCAAGAGACTTTAGGACAATGCCCTCAGAAACATGCTGTAAGTTTTGATTTGTCCTGAAGTGGTCAGGCAGAGGTACTCAATGATCTTTGTAGTTCAGTTTGAACTGAACAATTCCGTTCTATTCTTAATATGGTTAAAAAAAAATAATTTCATACCTATTTCAGCCTCTATAGTTATGCTAGAACTGAACTACTTCATTCATGCAGCATTTAGCATTCTAAAGCCTCTCTTTCACAAGATATTAATGTCTTATTAAATAATAAGCAGTCTTCTGTCCGTGAATTTCAAAGCTCTTTATGAGTATTCTGTAACTCTGTTAAAAAGGATTAGTGTATCAGTAAGATTGATACTGTAAAGCTTAAAATGACCTGAAAATTACACTTCTGTGTTTTTTTTTGTATGCTCACATGCATTGCCTGCAGTCACTGTTAGCTTTTACAATTGCAGACGTTTTATTCCCAGATTGCTTTATTCTCAGGCGAGTTCAGTCAGACTCAGACCAGCTATATTGTTTCACGTATGTGAGCTACCTCGAGTTCCTCTGTGCTGCATTGCACAATACAACGTAAACTTACTTGAATTAACTGTCATTCTGGAATGCACTTTGAAGCCTGATTATTTAACCAACCATTTTCAGATGCACTGAAAATGGATGTAGGTGGAATTGTACCTTTCTGTGCTAAAGTGTAGCATGAAATATCTCCCTCCTAAATGAAACGGGAGGAGACGTAGGAGTGAAGGCACGTTATATATACCAGCTGAGTAGGATAAAAGCAAGCTGTCTTTTGCAGCTGCGTTTAGGAGTCACAGCCAGAAAGAAAAGATTCTCTTTCACATACCCACTAGAAAGTAGAAATTGTTCAGAGCTTTTCTATGACAGTGATGCTGGATCAAATTCAATCCAGCTATAAGAAGTCTCTACTTCCACGGGAAGCTGTGCTTGGCCCAGGGTCCCTTATTCATTAGAATACTGTCCCTCTTTTACAAGTACTGAGCAAATAGAGTCCCAGAGTCTGTCAATACAGTTGGAGGACAAGAAAACCACTGTATTGATTTTGACATAAATCCAAAGTAATATCTCTTTGCTGATAATAGAAACCAAGCTATAAGCTTGGAAAAGAACTCACTGATATACTGCCTTAATAAAAGCAGGCAGTTAAATTAGTGCAAGTCTGATTACAGTGTCTGCACAGTTTGGTTATCCATGTAAGTAAAAATCTTCTAGGACAGCGATGTGTCTGAGAAGTGGCTGGGGTTGGTCTCCTTTGACTATTGGGCTGGTGTTGATAGGTTCTCAATGCGTTTGCATCGAAGTGTTTTTATAAGCTATTGGTCTTTGGGATAATCTTCCACTGCTTACGATTTTCATAACTGTTTCTGTGAATGGACAGAAATGTAAGAATTAATAAGATTTCTGTGGAGTTGTGTGTGGTTACTTCTACCACTGCTAAAAGTTGCTTCTCTTTCATTGCTTCTCTTTCCTTTTTGTTTATTTTTGTCTTTCTGAGACAGAGGAATTCTCTGTGGGTTCTCAAGAGGCAGTTTGTCATTTGAGTCATGTTTAATAAAAAATGGTGCTGTGTCCACCAGGGTGCAGTCTTAAACAAAACAGAACAACAAAAAAAAGCCACAGTGGTCAGTAAACATTCAGTACCCCTCTGCCTTGGAGACCACATGAGGTTATTTGTATTTCACGGAAGCTTGTGCCTATCTGCTTCAGGAGAAATGGAGAGAAAAAGTGTAAGGGATGAATATTAAAATGAGAATCTCAGAATAAAAAAACTGTGAATTATCCTGAATATCTACAAAAATGCTAATACATTTTATAAATTATTTATAAGAGTAAATGCAGCAGGTTTTCTTTTTTCTTTGCTTCTTAACGAGACTCAATAGCGGTAATCAGGAAATGATTATGTGAATGCTTAATTCTTTTAAAAATTAAAGGCTATTGCTGCTGCTTCTGGTATGTTCCATATTAGTTAAAGCAACTGTTTTCATGTGGAAGGAACAAGCTTTCCCAGCTTTGACATGAGGATGAAATCATTTCTGCGGGGGGACACAGAATATGCACCAAGCCCTAGAAAACTTCAGTTGCATCATTCCTATTTCGTATCCCCATCCTCTTCCTTTTGGCTGGTTTCAGTGCGACTTACTGCCTTTGCCCTGAACTAAAGCAGCACCCAATTAAAATCATGTGTTGCTGACAGTAAATTTAGAGTTAAATCTTTCCCTTACGCCAGAAAACAAAAGTTGACTGCTGTGACATTCCAGAAAGTAATGTTTTGTATTGTAGCAGGCTGGTCTGAGTTCAGTGTTGACCTTACTTGGAGTAGGGTGCTGGGCTAGGGGCCTCCTGGGAGGCCAGAAAGATTCTGAGGCCTTACTCTTGTGATGTGAACTGTTGCGCATTGTGTGTATTCTCTCTTGTGCAGATTTAAGCATTCTGGTTGCAATGCATGCACTGAGACCTCGTGGCAGGGGATTTAGACTAGATAATTTTTAAAGGCCCCTTCCAACACAAGCCATTCTGTGGTAATACATTGTACTAACTACAATACTGAGGTTAAGTGAGTAGTGAGTGCCAAGTGGAAATAATTTCATGGACTTAGTGGGAAGGCGTACAAAAGCTGTACAAAAGTCAAAGGTCCAAAATAACGTTTGTTATCTTGTTCCAGGTTATGCATTAGACCCCTCTATAGACAACCCTGAAGTTGCTACCAAGTATATTGGCTCTGTAGAAGAAGCTGAAAAAAATCAAGGTATGTATTTCAGAATCTCATATAAATTGATGGCTACTTCCATCATTTCTTTACTAAGAAATGGAGTAGGTATTGGCAGAGGAAGGAATTGTGAGAGACTTACCAATGATGATGTGTTGCACATCAGAGATACAGGGGGAATGTTTTCCTGAAGTAGCAAATGTATCAGGCTATCTTTAATCTTATTGAAGTTTCAGGTTTGTAGTTAGAACCTCTTAGGTGTCGTTGAACGAATAGGGCTGATCTGTGTATATGGAACAGAGCTTTTTGGTCATCTTCAATTCTGTCTTGATCCAGGCTGTGGTGTGTCTGCATTAGGATGTTGGTATGTTATTCTAACTAACCACTTAAACTACGCTACTCAATAGCAAACTGAGGGTTCTGTGAGCCACCTGTAGCTCTCCTGTTGGGGATTGTAAGTTATCTCTGCTAAGCGGAGTTAAACTGTTTGGAAAGGAGAAACCATTGGAAAGTTGCCAAATGGTAAAGGCATAGCATTCCACTGAGAGAACTGACTACTGGAGGCATGAGGCTTGTAATTCATACATTGATGCAAGATATTTAACAATGAAAGTGACTTTGTGATATTTTTTTAAACTTTTTATTTGCATGTATATATAGATTCTTTATTTCTCTGTTCTCGTCCATGGAATATGTAGAAGGTTACCTCATTCATTCCTTCCAAAGAAAGCAATCAAAAATAGACTTATTTTGATATAGCAGTTATATTAGATAGAAATGGCTAAGGCTAAATCATTTCAAAAGTAAAATACATTCTTTTGATACTGCAATTTTTGTCATTTATTTTAAGAAAACTCCTGACTGCATTGTACCAATCTCTCATATACGACCATTGTTTTTAACTTCTACATTGCCTATTTTCCTTTGTTTACAAAAAATCCTTCTTGTCTCCCTTGCCCTAGAGGAGTATTACTCATGCTGTAGGGAAAGCATTATGTGAAAACTGCACACTGGTTTTGATGGATGAAGTTCTGAGGGCACAGAATTTGTGATAAGCTAGCATTTATACAAAAGAATAGGATAGCGTTCAGTAATAGATAACTGAATTTTAACTGAATTAAAACACACAGTTGTAATTGGGATTTGGGGAGATTTTTGTGTTTGGTTGTTGTTGTTTTTTTATTTATCTATTTGCTTCCTTGTGGATTTTGTTTGAAACTGAGAGAGGTAGGTGGGGGGGGGGGGTCAGAAGCCAGTTGTTCAGGCTGTAATTTTTCAAAGTCTGCACTGCTTAAAGTATGAAAACCAATACATTCATGCAGCCTGCAGACTTAATGCTACAAATGCATGGGCACGTGTTTGATTAAATACTAGTTTAAGTGGCTCTTCTGCTACTGTACATGGCTAGCAGTGTTCATAATTTAATAAGTCAGCAGTGCTTTGGCCCCTAAGTGTGTTCTCCGTTTTCCTGTGTGTGTTGGACGGAGTGATGGTGATAGTGTTGTTGGTTTTTTTTTGTTGTTGTTTGTTTTAGATTGATGTGATGAGACCTACGATGTTGAGGTGTGTTATCTGTGTGAGCAGCTAAGCAGCGTATTGTTTCTTTCTCTAGGTTTAACCGTGTTTGAAACGGGACAAAAGAAAATTGAAAAAAGGAAGAAATTCAAGGAGAATGACGCATCTAACATTGATGGTTTTCTGGGACCGTGGGCAAAGTATGTTGATGAAAAAGAAGTTGCCAAACCTTCAGAAGTAAGTACTACTTTAATGCTGTAAATACGAACTGCTAGTGAATTGTGGTGCGATAACATATTATGTGGTGGTTTTAATAGAGATCCAGTGTGTCTCAACCAGAAGGTGTGCTTGAGGGTGATAGAAACATTTCCAGTTCTAAGTTTGAATAGGGTGCATTCAGTCTGCATTCAATCATTTGAAAGACTGGAAATAAAATGAATTGTATCTATGCGTCAAATGTAGAGTCTGAGAAAAGATCCTTGTAAACAGGAGCAACTTGGAAAGAACTGAAAGTAAATTTGTATTTATTTATTTTAAGAAAAAGGGAAGTTGCTTTTTTTGTTGGTTTTTTTTTAAGAAGCAATGACCCAACCAATAAATGTCATTCACACTGAGTCAGTGATGCTTAGCCATAGTCTATACGTAAAAAGATTACATTTAATTATTTTCAGCGTACTTAGCTTTTCAAGCTAATCTGCTTGTGATAAAGGTATTTTATTGATGCTTAAAAATATTTCTGATCTCACTTAGCAAATAAACAGTAATGCAGTTTTGGATTTGGTGACATCATTCTGAACGTTTAATTTTTTAAAAGTCAAGATCGTGTTTTATTTTTCCAGGAAGAACAGAAGGAGCTGGATGAAATAACAGCTAAGAGGCAGAAGAGAGGAAAACTAGAAGATGATAAACCTGGAGAGGAGAAGACTATATTACATGGTAATGGCATCTTCCTGCCTGTTCTCGTTTTCCTGCTCACTGTGTTTTCTTGCCTGCTGTGTTAATTAGTAAGGATGGCAGACAGCCTCAGCAAAACTGCTGAGGCACCTTGATGTTTCTGTTTTGGAGATAATAGCACTCACAGCCATAAGCATAAAGGGCAGGGAAAGAGATAAGCTTGGACCGATTCCACATCATACTGTGAAGAGCAGCGTGGAAATGTCATCTTTCAGGGTTCTGGTTTTATTTATTTATTTATTTTTAATCTTACTAGGTATGCATATCTTCTTCCTATTTTACAGAGCAAAAAAAAACCTGAGATTATGTGCTTGGTTTAGTCTGAGCTTCAGACTGACCACAGTTTTGTCTTTTGGTACTTTAATCAGCAAATAGTGCCTTGCATGACAAACATACAATTTAGAAAATCTCTTGGACCCCGTACTTCCTCAGTTCTTAATGTGAGCATTCTTGCTGTCATACTATGAATAATTACTTATCAAATGATTACCCTGTTGAGGCCTATAGCATACGATACCTTCAAAGAAAATCATAAGAAAATGGTAAGTAAGTAAAATTAAGTGATTTTTGGAAACTGTTGTTTCATCTGTCTGTATGCAAAGCAGTCCTGCGTGGCATTGCTTGGCACAGGTAGTTAGCACCTGTCTTTGTATACCATTTCCTAAAGTTCCACGGTCAAAGTCCTTTCAAGATAAATTTTAATCTTCTCAAACTCAAGCCTTCCAGAAAAAAGCAGTTTTGTAGACACCTTTAAGCATTAATGCTGAGCAGAAGGTCATTTGTACAAACAAAACTGTCATATCAACATCCAAGAAACAGAAATTAATTAAATCAGTGCACAGCTTAATGTCATTGCTACTCAACAGAGAAGTCTACTTTGGAATATCAATTTATAGGACAGTGCACACTGCATGTGTGAGCGTCCAGCCAATTCTGTGAAATGTAGTTAAAGAAGAGGTGTTAGCTGCTGACTGCTATTGGTTGCCCAGTTGGTTGACATCGGTGACGGATCTTTTTTTCTCTGGTTTGCAATTCTGTTGAAATGACTGTTGAAGCACGGAGCTGGGTGGAGTGTAAATCGCAAGCAAATGCCAGCTAGAGTGCAGGTTATAATCTGTGTAGAGTTAGTGTAAGCAAACCCCTTATTGTGTTCAGGAACACTTGCATTTTGAGGTAAGTTGGGTAAGGGGGAGATTGTTTTGTTGAGATTATCAGATTCCAAGCAGATTTGCTGAAATGGTTTAATTTGAGCACAACTGATGTCAAATAAGTATCCGTATCCTCTGAAGTGGATTTATTTTCTTCTCATCCCTCTTCCCACCCCGCTTCAGAGCAAGGCAGCTGTGTTGAGAAAAACCTTAAATATGTGTCAGTTGAATCTTCCTAAGATTATTACCTCTTAAAATACAATTACTCTGATTCTCTGAATTCTCCGTTTACCTTTTTAGTTAAGGAAATGTACGACTATCAGGGGAGATCTTACCTTCACGTTCCTCAAGATGTTGGAGTTAATCTCCGTTCTACAATGCCACCTGAGAAGTGCTACCTTCCAAAGAAACAAATCCATGTTTGGTCTGGACATACAAAGGTAGGAAGTTTCGGAGCGTACCTCATAAAAATGCACTTTCTTTTGTATCTGAACGTCTATAAAACTGAAGCATCAGTAGAAGAAACAGATGTTTTTTCTCCTTTATGACATTGTGCACACAGTTGGCAGCATTATACACCCACACGAGGTGTTCACATGGTCAGATATGATTGTTTGTGATATCTGTGTAAACTTTTTCATGAACATAGTGACTTGCCAACATCTTTTGAAGGGATAAATATTCTTCATTCACCTTTGTGGGATTTTGAGTTATTTACTAAATTGCCATATGAATAAGAGCAAGACTAATTCTAGAGATAACTGAAAACGCCTTTGTACAGTAAAAGTTCTTAAACACTATTTCACATCAAACCTATGAAAAGTTGAGTAGGTTTTGTGATTATAATACCTAAGCATTACAGGATTCCTAAATATGATTATTAACTTGTTCTCAGTTTTCCTTGATGTTACTTCATGTTCATTGTTTCTTCTTGTGCCAGACAGTGTAACTAAACACAAATACCTTAAAAATTGTTTCACTGATCAGAGTCATAAAGCCTATATTCAGTTTGCTGCTTCCATCTCTAATTTTCAGTATTATATCAGGGAATATACTGCGCTGCAGTGGGCAGCACCTTAATGATACCGAAAAGATGGAAGAAAGGAGACAAGGCTTTTGCCTTTTTTTGTTGAGTCATAGCTCTGTGTTTTTCTTTAGTAACTACTGCATCAAAGAACTTGTAGTTACAAGTATCAGTGTTTTCGGGAATAACATCTCCTCCCCAAAGCTCTAGTCACTCCTTTGCCTATTATCCTATCAGAACAGACTGATGCATAGAAAAGGTTTTGTGCTTTTTTCCTTCAAACAACCAAGACAAATAACGGAATGGATGAGAGAAGCAAATGGAAGGAGGACTGAGAAAGATAGAAAAGCTGGCGAATATAAAGAACAATGATAAGGAGGGATAGAGAATGCAGCTCCAGCCAGAGTGAGAGGAACTAGGTGGAATAAGAACAGAGTAATTGACATATTATGGAGAGAAGAGATGTCAAGCTATGAGTACCTGGCAGTTCTCTAGATGTCCTTTGTAAAGATGACCTGAAATACAGACAGATGGGAAGATACTGTGCCCAGGGAGTCTGGTGTTCAGTGGCTACAAGCCAGTATATGTAATAAGTGGAGCTGGCTAGAAATTTTTCTGTGGAATACTTCCACGTGTCCCACCTGAAAAGGCTATTTGCTAGTTGGAACAATCAAACAGGAACACCAGAAGAACAGGGCCCTCAACCTGCATGGTCCTTCTATCAATTTAAAGCACGTATACTAGCCAGCCCAGGCACGGCAGGTTGGCTGGTGGTTTTTTGTTTTGTTTTGTTTTATCAGAGAAGTAGCACTCCTATTACTTGGGAGAATACTGCAGGCCATCTGAGTAGAGATACAGAGACACCACAGCGTTTGCAGCTTCAGGACCTGTGAATGCTTCTGGGGATGCCTGTGTTGGAAGTGGCCTCAGGGACTACTTTAATACACCAGTGGCACTGCTGCCATGATGGAACTGCTGCCATGTTGTATTTAAAACAAACAAAACAGGACTTGTTCAGAAAACAGAATGTGGCAAAGAAAGCAAGTTGTCAGGAAAGGATTTTATTACAGCAGCGTCTGTTTAAAGCAGTCACCTTAACCCAGAATTTATTTGATGTGATTACCACAGTAATGGTGTGAGTGTTGAGAAGGGACTGTGGAGAAGCTCTAGGGTGTATGTATATACAGATATTGAAGTGAATCAATTTGTTGCCAGTAACAGTTGTTAAAAATGCATCTGTTTTTAAAGTGGAATGGTAGGATATTTCTTTTAGATATACAGTATCTGTATATTTTATGAAATTGTATTATAGCTTTTTGCTTATAAAAAGAAAGAGGGCTGGTGAACTGAGAGAAAACATAGATGCTCCACTTACTCTTTAATTGTCCTTATTTACAGGGAGTCAGTGCAGTTAGGTTGTTTCCTCTGTCTGGGCATATGCTGCTGTCTTGCTCTATGGATTGCAAAATTAAGGTGAGTTATTCTTCTACTTTCCTGTACGTATTTTATTCCAGCATTGAACACAGACCCTGCATTTAGAGTATGTAAATGCTTGGTAATTCTACCAAGTTACTGTTGCTTTTATTTTCTCACTTGAGTTTTAAATTACAAGTTCTTGGGAACAAAGATAGAATAATACACAAGATGGTGTGGGTGTTAGAACAGTGTTAATCACTTAGTAATAGAATTTAGAAGGGCTTGAGTTGCTCAGGTTACTGCCTTTGCTATTGTTATAATTTTCTATGAAGCTTAGTTTTGCAGCTAGCAATAGGCTTTTCATCAAGTGGTTTACTGGAAGTATTTGTGGCTTTGAAGTAATCCCATTTTAGTCCATCAGTGTCATATTAGAAAACTGACTGATTAATTTTTTTTTTTTAAATAGCAAAACCTTAGACATTTAAAAACTTACATTAGATCTTCTTTTATTGTACTGTGGGTTTTTTTATTCAAGGGTCTGGTTGGGTTTTTTTTTTTTGCTAATAAGATGGCATTCTTGTAAATGACTGGATAGATATGTGGGATTAATCAGTCGATGTCTTAAATTTGTAATCAGTTTCTTAAAAGCTGGTGTCATATATATTTGTACTTAATTTCATTGGGTTTTTTTTAACTTTTGATATATTTTCTCTCCTCTTTTTTTCTTTCAAGCTGTGGGAAGTATATGGCGATCGAAGATGTCTACGGACGTTTATTGGTAATCGCGCTTTATTTTAAACTGAGCTCTTAATATACATATAAAACAGCTGTGTGAATTGACATGTTATAGGTTAGCTTATTGCTTTATCTTAGAGAGGATCTGTAAGCTGCCAAGGCAAATGGTATTGAGTATAACGTTGGCAATGAGAATTGAAAAAGGTGCAACTTTTTAGTGAACCTTTGGCGTTATTCCAGGAAATTTAATGTCAACATATAACTCTTCAAGCCCTTTAAAACAAGACATTAATGTACTGTACTCATCAATACTTCATGCAAAACTTCTTTCCAAAGGCAAAACTGTGAAACTGAATTGCTTCATATTGAGAACAGCAGCCCTCTGTAGGGAGGGCATCTTGTGGTCTGTTAATCCCTCTTTAGCTAGGTGGTCTCCTGTGTGTGCTGAGTTTCTTGTGCAGACACATGGGAATTTCTTCTTATTTTGTTAGGTTCTGGTGCAGTCTTTGTTTATGTAACAGGTTTTTTTTTTAAAGCAGATGAATGAGAGAGAAATATATGAACTTCACAGCAGTCTTTAATGCAGAACAAAAGTAGCTGATTCTTCTTTTGAGATGGGAGCATATCTAGAATGCACTTTGAGTGAATATATGTTGAGTAACAACAACAACAAAGAAGTCTTTTTATCTGATATTTCTGATGACAGCAGGGTAGCAAAGAACTGCTCAGAAAAGGTTCTCTAAATAGTCTGCTCATTCCGAACAGTTTGACTGTTCTTCTCAGAAGGTCCTTGACATTAACCAGGTTTACTTGCTATTTCAATATATAGCAAAAGCTTCTTGTAATTTTATAAATATATATATACATATTTACTTATTACTTACGTATATGTCTTATATATTTTTTACATATGTTTTTGTATATCGTTTCTGTGCCAGTATTTTAACTAAAGAGAGCTACAATGATCAGCTGAAAGTATTGGGGTGAGGGATAGCAAGATAAACATCAGAAGACCTCATATTTCCAATGGTTTTGAATTATTTTGTTTTTCATTTTAAATGTTTCTCCTTCAAATGCATCCCAGGTAGTGTTTGTCTCTCCTGTTTTTTCCCTTAGATGTCAACATTGGTTTGCCCGTTGTTTCTGTGCAATACTGTTGTTTCTCTCTCGGGTGCTTATAAGTGTAGGGCCACAAAGATGGTGAAGGGCCTGGAGCATCTCCCCTATGAAGAAAGGCTAAGTGAACTGGGTCTGTTTAGCCTTGAGAAAAGAAGACTGAGAGGGGACCTGATCCAGGTCTATAAATATCTAAGGTGTGGGGGGCAAAGTGGCGAGGCCAGACTCTTTTCAGCGGTGTGTGGAGACAGGACAAGGGGAAACGGCCAGAAACTGGAGCACAGGAAGTTCCGCACCAATGTGCGCAAGAACTTCTTTACGGTGAGGGTGACGGAGCACTGGAACAGGCTGCCCAGGGAGGTTGTGGAGTCTCCTTCTCTGGAGATATTCAAGACCCGCCTGGACGCCCACCTGTGCGACCTGGTGTAGGGAACCTGCTTTGGCAGGGGGGTTGGACTCGATGATCTCTGGAGATCCCTTCCAACCCCTACGATTCTGTGATTCTGTGTTTGTGGTTTGTGTTTGTTTGTTTGTTTTAATTCTCATTAGCCTTTAGGAGTTACTTGAGTCAGGAGTTCTTTGTCACTTGAATCACTGTGCTGAAATCAGGTTTACTGGTACTCAGGAAGAGTTTCAGTAAGCAATTTCCTTGTTCTCTATGCTTTACTGAAGATTATAGCAGTTAAGTGGAAAAACGTTCTCCAAAAAACCCCTAATTCTAAGCGCAAATTAAAGGTTTATTGCATCTTTTCTGTGTTGTAGGACATGGGAAAGCCGTCCGAGACATCTGTTTTAATAACGCTGGCACTCGATTTCTTAGTGCTGCATATGACCGCTATATTAAACTGTGGGACACTGAAACAGGTAGGCCTGTAGTTGTGCACACTGTGGTTAACTAATAGTAAATAACAAGGTATATCATCAATCAGATTGTTTCTAATTATCCTTTATATCTTTTCCTAGTTCAGTGTTCAGGCTTTTATTACAGGACTAGTAGTCTTTTTATTCTGAATGTTTTATTATCTATAATAATGCAGTTGAGAATACTCTAATATGCTTATTCATTTGAGAAGTCCTTTAAGTATTTGTCATGACAGTACAGTTTTTAGTTAAAAAAAAATAACAAATTGCTTAATTGTATGTTTACATCTAGAGACATTAAAAAAGCAATGAAGTCACACTTCAGACCAAAATTTAATGTGGAAGAATTATTTCACTTGATCTTTCAGCTTGCTGAATGCTGATGAGAATCTCTCATCTTGAAAAGCATTCTGAATAGGAAAAGATGGTGGAAATTGAGCTGCTGCTATAGGCAGTGGAGGATGGGTCTGACGCTTTCTCAGAACTGGCTGGGAAATGTTCAGTAACATTCTGCCCCAAGTGGTTTCTTTAGTTAAAAAGATACGGGGTAAATTTTGCAGATATTCTTTGAAACTAAGGGTGTTGGAAAGGAACAAGTTTCCATCATTGAAAAAGACATTAGCTTGCTTGATTAGCAGCAGCAGTAGTCTCATTCAAGTGTCAGTCAGAAAGCAGAAGTCAGATTGTCCAGGCCTGTGTCAGAACTGAGGTTTTTTGGACACTGCTGAGCTCTTGAAATACAATAGGCTCCTGGAAGTTACAGATAACCCATTTATTGGTCAGACTGTGAGAGAAGATCAGTGGCTTGTTTTGTGGTTAGATTACTGTTACCATTTTTTACACTTAGGAATAAGAAATTCTTGCCTGAGTTCCAAGTCTTTTGTCAGGAAGAACTCCAATCCTAATCAGGTGATGTTTTGCAAAGGCTCTGGTCAGCTTGCCATGTCTTGACTAGTTCTGATGTCCTTGAGTACCTCCTGATAATATGTAAGCTACAGAGCTTACAGTTGCATTGTTTGGAAAGCTGTAGTAACTGTATGGACGAATGTGTTTGTATGTCTTTATACAGGTATACGCTTACAAACGTGACAACTAATACGTAGGGTAAATTCTATACTCTCATTCTCTCAGAGGCTTAAAAAAGGTATTTTCTGCTGTTAGTGAGATAGAAGTAGAATGAATGTCTCTATTAATATATGTAATGAACTAATCAGCCCTTAGAACTTCTGGCTTGATGGATATGAATGGCTTTGTCTGTTTCAGGACAGTGTATTTCCAGATTCACAAACAGGAAGGTTCCTTACTGTGTCAAGTTCAATCCTGATGAAGATAAGCAAAATCTCTTTGTTGCAGGAATGTCAGATAAGAAAATTGTGCAGGTATGTCCACTTTATGTCTTATTTTCTCCTGATTTCTCTTCGTAAACACTCTGCCTACAGCTCAAAAAATTGTTAGCTTTACTTGAATTTTCTTATTCAATTAGAATTTCTGAGCGTGTTTCTTTTTCCTCCTACTTTTTCCTCCTACTTTCAAAGACTGTTACTAGAGGATTTGCTTTCTTGCCTGATATTATTTTAAGGCTTGAAATTATAAAAAAAAAATCTGATATTTAGTAAAATCCAGCATCTTACTCTGACTTATTTAATTGTAGTGGGATATTCGGAGTGGTGAGATTGTGCAGGAATATGATAGACATTTGGGAGCTGTCAACACCATTGTGTTTGTGGATGAAAACAGAAGATTTGTGAGTACATCCGATGACAAAAGTTTAAGAGTCTGGGAATGGTAAGTTAAAAAATGCTAAATTTTAGCCTAAAGTATATGATAAACAAACTGAGAAGGCAGTGTATTGTTAAAAGTGTACGTAGCAGATAGGATGCTGAAGCATACCAAGTTTATAGCTAGCTGAGGAAGAGCTGAATTCAAATTTCTGCAAGTGTGTATGTAATCATGTAGTTACTAATCCTTCACAAGAATATAGAAGCAGAACAGTCTGATATGCTTGTTGCTAATTTCTGATAACTGTTGAAGTTGGGCATATCCCCTGCAAATTCATGTGTTCTGTCACTCAGTCTAGTACGGGCCCTAGTTCTTAAATATTGTTCTCCAGTAAAATGAAACATCCATTCCACAATCTACTTTCAGTGTCTTGGAAATCATTCTGAGTGTCTGATAGTGAATTATTGTCCCTACATTACTGACCTCCAGTACTGCAGTATTTGAAATCTATTTTGAAAGTCAGCAAAGTGAAATATCTATTTAGGAAAACCTCCTTTTATTGATGCAAATTTTATATGGGCATCAGGCTGTATTTATTATTAGCATTAATGATTAATAATGTATTTTAATGTTGTGTATTTCTCAAATCTCTAGAGAAATTATTCTGATCTTTAAAACTAGTTGTTTCCTATCACACTGCTGAATACTAACCAACCTGTTCTGGCTTCATTCCTGAGACACTTCATAGATTTCTCTTCCTCCAAAGAAAGCACAAGACAGCCATGTCAGCCTGAAGCATGCTGCACCCTATTAGCAGTCTTTGTTATCTCTGCTTTCCCCAAGGGTACGGGAGCCCATAAATAAGCCTTTTTAGAAGAAGCTTGCTATATTATGCTGGTGTTTGTAGCTTTTGAATGCTTTGAGCTTTGATGTGTACAATATTATTTAATATTTGGCCAACATACGAGGTAACAATCTTGGTGTAGCTTTGTCTCTGCTCTTCTGGTAGTCTGCTTTTTGGGCCATCGCTGATACAGTATGAGTACAATAGATGACAGAAAGATGAGAGTCTCTCCAAGAAAACTCATACTAAACATTTTCAGTGCCTTCCAATTTTTAACGTAGCTGGGGAGAAAACAAATATCTTCTGTTTCTGAAACCTTTCCCATAAGATTCTAGGTCTTAAGACCTTCTGCTTAGGACTTGAAGACTTCTCTAGGACTCCAGACTCCTTTTGAAATTATTAATTCCATATCTTTAAGTATCCATTTCATTTTGTCATTCACTCGTGAAAGCTGTTGCACAACACAGACATGAGTTTGACAGCTCTGTGACTAATCAGTTTCTTCCCAGCTTCTTTTATTTTTTCTTTCACCTAGACAAGAGGCTCCAGTCTGTGGTATTTGAACGTCACCCAAAACCCACAGTGTGTCTGTGATCTGTTGCTATCATTGCCAGTAGCAGCAGTGGTAATGACCAAAGTCTGGAAGCCCAGGCTTAGACTTATAGGCACGGAACACTGTCTCCAGATGTGACTTCCAGAGAGCTTCTGTTCAGTTTTTTTGTAATTAGACTCATGTATTTACTGAGCTCCTCAAAGTATTTACAGTATCGTGTCTGCTAAGGAATGTCTCCTCTCTGGTGAGTAGGAGGAGGATGTCACTTGCACAAGTCTCTTATTTCCTTGAGATTGGATTGCCCTTCTTCTGTGAGCTGTGTGTTGATGGCTGAAATAAACAGCGAAGTGGGTGGATTTAGTCACTCTGTGGGGAAAAGCAGGAAAGGCAGGAAGGTTCTGGTATGGGAACATCACAACCTGATTGTTACAGTACCAGACTTTTTTTTTTCTTCTGAAGCAAAAAAAAATATGTACTGAGCATTCTGTACACTGAAAAAGGGTTCCCTTGTTCAGATATTAGGGAACTCAACTGTAGACAGTGTTCTGCCACGCAGTCTTTGGAGAGTTTTTTGATTTTATATAAAGTAAATGTTGTCCTTCTAGCCATGACTTGAAAAACATTTGTGCATAACCTGCAGTTGATATGTGGTAACCAGTCTGCCTATGTACATGATTTCAATATCCAGATTTTTGCAGCGCGTTAAAACTGTTAATATATTCAGCACATCAGCTTTCCATATCAAACTGTTTCATACCATGCCTCAAATCCTTTTTTTTTCTAAAGTTCATAAGGACAATTGTTACTAAATCTAGGGTAACTTGGTTACTGACTATTTCAATGTATGTCTTCATGTTCTTCAGCACAGTATTTCTTCAGTATCCTACAGAAACAAAGCAGCTTTCAAAGTAATTACGACCTGAATATGGCCTTAAAAGCCAGTAATTAAAGCTGGTCTAATTGCTTGGTTTCAATTGTTTAGAGAAATTTTGTAGTGGGTTTTATAAATACTTTGACTTGGCCAGAGCTGGTAATGGGATGTCACGTCAGACTTCATTACAGTGAGCAGCTTCACCCCTGAGAATGTAAATGTCCTTTCCCTGAGAGTTCAGAGCATGCTCATAGGTTTCACAAGGGCAAACTTAAAGATCTGGCAGTTTGTCCAGGAGTCTTCACTGGAGTGCTTTAAAATTTGCCTGCTTTGCTCTTGATGTGATCGTCTCTTTACAGCAGTGATGCTAAAGTTGACACGGGTGTTATATTCTTTTAGAAATGCAAAACGTTATTTTCTCTTGTGTGCTTCTCATGCGTCTGATCCTAATTGGATAAACAGTGAAATGATTTGGGCAACTCATCTTGGAAGATTTTATTTCTTCATACCTTTGAGTCAGCTGGCAAAGCAGGAGCAGTACAGCAGTAACTTAGTTCTTATTTTGCCAAGCTTAGGAGGCTTGTTGTGTCTGTTACTCTGTACCTCTCCAGCAGGCCTCTTCTGTCCATATTTCCTTATAAAGATACCTTTGGCACCTGAGAGAGATTTCATGAGATACAGTGGGTTGGTTTTCTTGGTGTTCCTTCTTTTTCTTTCTTTTTTTTGTCAGCCAACAGTTTGTTTGTTTTAACACGGCCTCTGGTAGGATTGCTTTCACCTGGAACTGAGGACTGCAGATGACTGGTGTGCTGAGGGAGTGTGGGCTGTTAGGGGTTGCAAAGGATCAGGCCTTGCCACAGTAATGACTTTGCGTCCTGTTCCAGGCACGATTTGAAGCTGTTTGAGTACTCCTCTAAAAGAATGAAATGGAATTGAGACCTGGGAGTTCACAGCTGAGTTCAGCTATGAACATTCAGAATTGGTTGGCATCCCATCTGGGGAGATCAGGAGGAAAATGGCATTGTCAAAGGGAATAGAATAAAACTGCTTTCTTTAATGTTTTTTTTTTTTAAGAAATTGGAGGCAATAGAGTATCCTTGTGTTACAGTTTCCCGATTGGAGTCAGGATTCTGCTTTAGACTGTGGGTCATTTGGTTTGGGGTAAATTCATGCTATCAGAGATTATCCTGTAAATGGTTGCACAGCTGGAGGTGAGCACCCATAATTTTGAGCTTATCCACATTCTTCTTCAGACAGCACTGCTGTGTTCTCAGTAGCTTAGTAAATCAGCTGTCTCCAGGCAGCCCTTTGGAATAATGTCTGCATGTCTTCCTAAAACACATACTTCTTCCTTTTGCAGGGACATTCCTGTAGACTTCAAGTATATTGCTGAGCCAAGTATGCATTCGATGCCAGCCGTCACGTTGTCTCCAAATGGTGGGTTAACAACTGCACTGCCTTCTCAGGCCGAGCTGACATAAGATGTCTCGCTAACGATAGCTCTTTAATTTTGCCATCTTCTACCTCCCTGCTCCCATACACAACCTCACTTCCCAAAGACGTGTGTGCCCTTATTCCAAGATCAGACTGAATCTGGATTTGATTTAAAAGTTTTGAGAAGACCAAATATGTCAAAATGAGGGGTTGTTACAGGATGGCTGTATCGGTTTAAATTTAGACCTTCCTCCAAACAGAGTAAAAGGGCTCTTTCTTTTCACAGAACTTCAGTGTCTTCTTTGCAATATTTAAAATATTAGGAAAAACGGTGTTGGGAATTGACAAGGGCTGCAAAGTACTGAGCAAGTTCAGCAGACCTTGTGGTATCACTGATAACGCAAACACTGATGTTTTACGTGATCCTGCTGATGCTGTTTCTTTGTTCTGAATACAGCACAAATAGCATTTGCTCAAGAGAAATTCCAAATTATCTCAGTGTTTCTGTATGTTAATGCTTCCTTAGTGTTTATGTTCTTCGGTAACAACCAGACTGCAGGAGGGCAAAGGCTGAATGCCTCCAGCACTAAGTGAAAAATCATTCTAATAGGATGAAATCTCTTTTATGTGTGTTGGCCAAAACTAAATAGCTTTATTTCCAACGTTATTGAAGCATTATAAATTTACAGTAAACAGTCTCATTTGCTGAGCAGTGGCTGATCAACTTGTATAGGCAGCGCGTTAAGCCAGCTATTAGCATCAAATTACAGTTCCTTTGCAGTGTTAATATTTCATTCTTAACAATAGAGGCAGAGCCTTAATATTAAAAGGAAGATTCTGGAGAAAGACAGTTAAAATGAAAATTTTATGGAAGGAAATTTTCAGTTTCCTTCTGAAGGATGCAGAAGATAAGGTAACAGACCTTTTAAAAACTAGAAGAGAATAACGTGATTGGGGTAAGCACACTATTTATTTCTCTGGGAGGCTGAACTAAACTGTCTAATTCCAAGCTAGAAGCTGGATCAGATTTAAGGACAATTCAGCACATTTTCTGTCATTGTTGTTCAAATAAGACACTGAAGACCATGATAATAGAAAGAGCTCAGGGCAGAAGTCTGTTGTAAACTGTTCTGTAGTGCGTTGCCTTCACTGGGTTCTCAGGTAGGAATTAATGCAGTGACAAGACACAGAGTGAAATGAAGATTGGAAGAGCCTTATTTGTTTTTTTTAACTCAAATGTCTTGATTAAATCATATTCCATTATGACACAGAGAATTAAATAGTCTCAAAAATATAAGGATTCTGAACCTCCTTAGTCCAGGTGTGACCATCTTAGAGTACCCGCAAAAAAAGTTATCGAATAGATTACCTGTTTTTTTCCCTTCATCTGAATTACTTGATTGAGAGTTTATAATATGCGCACCATAAAAACTTAACTTACTCAGTAGCTTAAAAACGGATCAATTCATTGTGGGGTGAATGTAACAGGCAGAGCTTTTTTAGAGTTCTGAGTGCATTTTGTAGGAACAGGCTTCCCAAATCCCGTCAAGCATAATTTTCTGTCTTCTGATAGTTGTAACAGGTGGAAACTGGGTTGGCCATCTTCCAGAGCCTGTGATTCTGTGAAGTAATATCAGCTTCTACCAAGAAACTTTATTACATAATAAGAGAGATTAGATTTAGGCTAGATATAAGGAAAAGGATGACGAGGCACTGGAACAGGTTGCCCAGAGATGTGGTTGATGCCCCATCCCTGCAGACTTTCAAGGCATGGCTGGATCAGGCCCTGGGCAACCTGATCTAGCTGTGCATGTCCCTTTTCACTGCAGGGGAGTTGGACTAGATGTCATTTAAAGGACTCTTCCAACTCTAAGGATTCTATGATTCTGTAAAGAAAATCTGAATTAACACAATGCAGAAGTTGTTACGTGTGTCTCAAACTTTCCAGTCAAGATTGTTTCTTCATGTGCGGCACTCTGTCATCTCCTCTGTTCATTGCATTTTTAGGGAAGTGGTTGGCTTGCCAGTCAATGGATAACCAAATTCTGATTTTTGGAGCTCAGAACAGATTCAGATTAAACAAAAAGAAAATCTTCAAAGGTCACATGGTAGCTGGCTATGCTTGTCAAGTGGATTTTTCACCTGATATGAGGTGAGTTTTGTGGGAAAGGGCTTCATCTTAAACTCACGAGCACAGACACCAGATTTCTTTTCAAATCCTCTGCAACATTCATTGATGCACAGCCATCCTATTAACTCAGTAATAGGACAGAGCTCTCTAAGACAAGCAGCAGAAATTAAAGTTTGCTTTTCTTGTTTGACTGGACTAAGTGAACTCAACAGTTGCTACAAGCAACAGTTAAAAAGCAGTCAGCGTAGTCCAGATTCCCCGTTCCTTAAAGAAGTCTTACATTGCTGTGTTGAAGTATCCAGAGATTGCCCTTATTTTGCCCAGTCCTGGTGCAGCACAAACCTGCATGTGGCTGTGCTTGCACACAGTCAGCAGCAGTCTCCCCAGAGCCCTTCAGGTGCTATATGCACCTGTCTGGAACACCTGCGATTCAGACTTGCCTGGTTTTTCCTATTCACAGGTCTGGTGTGGTGTATCCTCATTTAGCTGTTCAGAGATCTATCTTTTTCATCCTGTTTCCTTGGTAACATGCCCATATATTTACCACTGTATATACATAAGCTATGCATTGCTATAAAAAGTGGAGAATAACCTTAGCAAAACCAGAGGAAAAAGCAGAGAGAGTGTCTATAACGTGCAGGTGAACTTCTGGCACTTTTCTCTTTTCCCGACATATTCTCTTCGGTCCCAGTAACACTGTGTGGTATAATCACATTGGTTAGCACATTTACCTCACAGCTGATGCATCACCTTCTGCAGGACTACGTGTGCCACAGAGCACAGCATGAATGCCAGTTCCCAGGCAGGGAAGTTTTCAGACTGTCAGGTGGGAGGCTCACTGGGTGCAGCTCTATTCCATTCCTCAGTATAAGGTGTTACAATACCAGCAGCCCTTGCGCTTAACACAACTTTTATTTTAATCCCTTTAATGCAGCTATGTGATATCTGGAGATGCAGATGGAAAGCTTAACATCTGGGACTGGAAGACCACAAAACTCTACAGCAGAATAAAAGCACACGATAAAGTCTGCATTGGCGCAGTCTGGCATCCACACGAAACATCCAAAGTCATTACGTGCGGCTGGGATGGTCTCATTAAACTGTGGGATTAAAGAGGCTGCTGCAAGGATCTGAAGCTGTAAGCCCTGAGATCTGAGGTTGGAGTGCATTCTGCTGTAAGGACAGGTAGATGTTTTATGATATAGCTGTTGGCAGCTGGCTGTATATACGCTCTGAAAGTGGGAAATCTTCAGAATGCTTGACTCAAAGGATATTGTTCTAAATGCAACACCTGGCTATGAGAATGTGAAGAGTGCAGCATCGAGTGTTAGTTTGTCCTGTCACCTTCTGCACAAAATACTCTTGTAAAATAAAATAAATTGAAGAAAAACTATTTTTGTGGCTCTGGCTGTCAGAGATGTGGGGAGTTAAAGGAGAAAACCAGCAATTGTGTAATCTTCTTCCTAAGAAGAAATCTTTGATACCTACTGTGACAGAGCTGGAAGTAGAGCATTTGTTTATGTTTTTTGGATGGTATTTTATCCCCCCTAAATAGTTCTACCTTTCTAGAACACAAAATCAGTTGCTAATGATGTCTGTTAATTCACAGTAGAAATGAAGAACTAATCAGAAGTGCACAGCCCTCAATTAGACCTTATCAACT
This sequence comes from Pavo muticus, assembly GCA_016647715.1. Taxonomy (NCBI): domain Eukaryota; kingdom Metazoa; phylum Chordata; class Aves; order Galliformes; family Phasianidae; genus Pavo; species Pavo muticus. Next base: position 153,888 of record JACDJE010000551.1, on the reverse strand, counting down.
GAAGCCTGTATTCATAAAATCTTGGTTTGTCTGCGTTTAACAATTGCATCGTGCTGGTCGCCGAGTGTCATCGTTACAAGTACCCCTCAGTTCCCCTGTAAGGGCTGGGTACCAGGTGTTTTTCTCTTCCCATTTGCTGTTAAGTTCCAGTAAGCACGACATTAAAAAACAAACAAAACAACAAAGTGGGTAGGTTGTATTATAAGTCCCATGCTTTGTTTGTGACAATGCACTGTATATACATGCCACACTTTCTCCTCTTTCAAAGACTTATTTTTAATAAATCATTTTATAAAGAAACTTTGCTTATCTTCATTCACTTCTTCCATCCACCACTGCCCACATGAAATATTTCTTATCATTTGGCATTTTAATTTTCAGTTGTACCAGAATTCAGATACATAAGCTCATTTTCTTGCCCCGCTCATACAAAACTAATTTAAGTTGGAAGGAAGGGGAAAAAAAAAGTCCTTTTAACACCGTCTGCTCTTCTTTGGAGCTCATAATGGAAATAAAAGTGTGTAACAAATTTATCCATTGATTGGTTTTAATTACAGTTTTGAATTACGCTCCGTTGCTTACTATAAGTCAACAGCTGCTCATCAATTAAACAATAGCAAAGGATTAATGGCTATAATTAGCAGTAGGATGGGAGATAAGGCACTTCAGCAGCTGAGATGCAAAGAATCTCAAACTGGAAGGACTTTTTTCTAAGACTTTATTTGTATTTTAAATCTGCTGTTCTGGAAGGATTGATTAACAAGACCGTTCTTTCAGAGAGCACTTGTTGAAGTTAGGCCTCTGTGAGAGAACTTGGAACTTAATGGATTTTAGACCAGCTGCCTAAAGCTACATTTCAGAGTATTTCCCCTGTCCATTCGTGCCTTCAATATAGCTGCACCAAATTTACATGTTTTCCATTTAGTTTCCCATCTCAGTAAACATGGGTACCAGAAACGCATCACAGACCGCTTTCACAAGAGGAGCTCTGGTACCAACTGTATATATTGTCCAATCTCACACCTGTGTAAGTAAGTGCTGGGGCAGGAAATGTGGAAATGGTAGAATTTAGAGAGAGAGAGAGAGGAGGTGGTGAGTGTCCTGAGGATCACGTAGGGAAAGAAGAGACTGTTCTTCTTCCTGGACTGGTAAAGATATGAGTAGGAGTGAGCTGCTGCCATGGTGCCTGAGCTGGGTGTTGAGCTCTGATGTGCCGTGTCTGCTGCTTAAGGAGAAAATTGGCTAAAATAACTTAATGGCACTTTTTTTTTTTTCTTCACATACATTTTCTAAATGGATATAGAATCATTAAGGTTGGAAAAGACCTCTAAGATCACCTAGCCCAACCCCAACCCCAACCCANNNCCACCCCCACCAGCCCACCAAGCACATCCCTTGGCCTCCAGGGACAGTGACTCCACCACCTCCCTGTGCAGCCTGTGCCAATGCCTCACCACTCTTGAGAAGTTTTTCCTAACATCCAACCTGAACCTCCCCTGATACAACTTACTTAAGGCCATTCCCTCTCATCCTAGCACACAGCTATGTGCCCCAACATTAACAGCATGTAAGCATAGGGATCTTGGGAGGAAAAGAGGAAATAAATATAGAGCAGATAAATTGCTTCAAAAAAGTTTTGTATATTAACTTCCCTATCAGAAAAATCCCAAATGCTTAGAAGCATTTAAATGACGGTAGACACAAGTTTTGGCTCTGCTGTTCATACTGCATTTCTCCATTCATTGCCTACCCAGCAATACTTGATTCATGTGCATGCGTATGCATAAATGTGTATAAACTCATGTAGAGGTGCACTGCCTGTTGTCTCTGGGGAAGAAAACCAAGAAGCATTGACTCAATAAATTCTGGAGTTGATGAGTTAGGATTAAATGTGTGCAACAAGCCCCAGATCGAAATTCCACTGGAAACTTTCAGATAGATCAACTCCTTTGTCCTTCGCTGTTGGTCACCCTGTTAATCCGATGTGGAATTCCTCACATCTGCATTGAAGCCTGCGGGGGGAATTTTATGAGGATAATTCCTCCCTGTCAGCTGTAGAGTTGCAGACTCCAGAGCTGGCTGCGTCAGCGATTTTGCTGTGCTTGGAAGAGGCAGTGGGTGTCTGCATGGTGTGAGTCCAGACTTGTCCTTCCTGCAGCCACCTGGGAAGGGACCCCTGGCCAGGCTAATGAGCTCCAATCATGTTGTTCTCTTTGCCTCCCAATTTCATGTTATGCCAGAAATTGGTCTCCTACAAATGCTGGCCAGAACAAGTCTAGACAGACCTCTGGACTGACAGCCTGTGGGCAGACAGAGCAGGCCAAGGCCCCAAGCAGTGTCCCCTAACACCAAGCAAATCCAAAGAGGCTCCTTGGGGGCTGGAGCCTGTTGCACTGCCAGGGTGGAACACCATTGAGTTGGCATGTAGGGCTGCAGTGATAGCACTGTGGTTTGCGTCCCTCTCTAACTCGAGGAAATGATGTGGCAGTGTCTTGCCACTTATTATTAATACCAATTACTGTTGCAGCAGGGGTTTGTGGATAAGTGAACTATTGCCATCATTGCTGAGTTCTGCCTTGGAAACCTCATTGTTCTTCTGGCCTTGTGCCACCTCCCTCATGGACTTTCTTTTCACATGTGAGAGGGGGGAATATGCCGCATGTCCTTGTGCAGCTTGCCAGTAGGTGGGAAGGCGGTCTGTCTCGAGGCAGATGGTTGTGGCATCTGTCTCATACAGAGCCTGTAACAGTCCCCAGGAAGACAGGTCTGCACATCCCTTGCCCTCATTGCAAGAAGCAAACATCTGAATTACCGTGCATCCAGAAGACTCCAAGATTGCCTTGGAAAAAGCCAGTTTTTAGCAAAAGGCAGATGTTCAATGCACCATTTAAAAGTGTGGTCTTCAAAGGCTCATTTAAACAGTAAAGCCTTGCAAACCTGACAGCACAGTACCACTGTGTATTTTCCTTCTTGCTACCAGCTGGTCGTTACAGAACCTCCCTCCTCCAGGGTAGAAAGGCTCTGTACAAGGAGCAGCCTGTGAGGGGGGCAAGCAGGGCAGAGCAGTTTGCTTGCATGACTTTAAGCAGTTGAGTCTATTTACCAAAAAAATCAGCTGACAGGGAGTTTGTATTTCTGGGCACTACTGAAAGACTTGCTCCTGTGGGCTGACTTCATTGGCATATACTCAAAATTTAAGTTATATTTTGCAGTAAAATAGATTTTTACTGCTAGGCTAGCTAATTAAAACAAACAAAAAACCCCACAAAGCCACGTGCACCACTGCTGTCTTGCAGCACTTGGGAGAGAACTGCCTGTGTAAGGGTTCTGTTTGCAGAAGCTCCCTGCAGAGTTTAAAGCTCTTACAAACAAGTTTAGATGATGCTCACCCAAGCGTGGACATGAGGTACCCTGGCAGTCTGACCTCAGAGCTGCTTGTTACCTGGTTACGCCACAGAACATATTTAAAATGTTCTAAATGTGGAAGCATTGGGCCTTTGCAAGTCCCTGTTAACTCACTGTGCCTTGCACCACCGGGAGACTGCTAAAATCAGGTGTTACCGCAGATGTGTTGGGTTTGTCCTTTGGGCCAGGCTCAGTCCTTAGGCTAATCTGAGATGTGTCAACATTGAGCTGCGTGCCCTCTGGTTTGGAAAGGAAGAAAACAACACAAATCCTCTGGGGAGCGATTTCAGCCCTATGAAACCTGCTGGGCTCCCCAACCACTGACAGCCACACAGACACATCTCTGGGAGCTGCAGAGCCCCCCCCACCACCACCATCACCCCACAGCCACCATTGCTGTAATTCACCACCTCAATGCTTCCCCTGTGGAGTTTGGTGGAGTTTAAACTCTTATAAAGCAACACTGGGAGAAAACAAACAGAACAACCAACATGCACTATAGCTGTACTGTGAGCACAGAGCTTACCTTAACAGCGTACAGTGGAAATTCAATGCAAAGAGTAGTGAAGTTCACAGTCTGTGAATATTCTTTGGTTGCTGCAGAGAGAAGCATGGATATGGCTCTGAATGTGGGTCAGCTCTGACCTTCCACCACCACTGAAACACATTTCTAGTGACTGCAATTAACTTTCACGTTGTGTTAAAAAGCAGCAAGAAATCAGGAGTGACTTCTTACCAAGTAACCCTGAGGATCCCTTCAAGGGCAAGAGAGCAGCTAATGGAGCTCCCAGAGCCTAGGCTCTGAACTAACTAGATGGTCTCAGCTGTGAATTATTCACCAGAGAGAATGAGTGTATTTTCTTCAGGTGTGTGACCAGGTGATGCCTTGCTGACTGCTGCCAAGAAAGGACAGACACGTTCAATTTATGCTTTCTTCAATCTTTCAGAATTGAGAGGTGCTCCTGACCAGGTTAGATATTAGGAAAAATGTTTTCTCAGAAAGAGTGGTGAGGCAGTGGCACAGGCTGCACAGGGAGGTGATGGAGTCACCGTCCCTGGAGGTGTTCAAGAAACATGTGGATGTGGCACTGAGGGACGTGGTTAGTGGGCATAGTGGGGATGGGCTGACCATTGGACTAGGTGATCTTAGAGGTCTTTTCCAACCTTAAGGATTCTGCTGCAGAGTTCAGTACATCGCATCCTCCTGATGTGTTCCCACCCACTTGATGACCTCTGCAATGCTCCTCCCTGCTCCCCCAGAGCTGCTCCTGGAAGTACAGGGCTCCTGTGAGGAGCTGGACCCAGCAGCGAGGCTCCAGTGCTGCCAGGTGTGGGCTCCCCTCACAGACAGCAGAGGGGCAGCGCTGAGCTCTGCTGTGACAGCAACAGGGCCCAAGGGAACGGCATGGAGCTGTGTCAGGGGAGGGTCAAGATGGGGTTAGGGGCAGGTTCTGCATCAGAGGGCAGTGGACAGGCTGCCCAGGGCAGTGGGCACGGCCCTGAGTGCCAGAGATCAAGGAGCGCTGTCCTAGCACTCTTTGGACATAGGGTTTGAATTTTGGGTAGTGCTGCACAGAGCCAAGGGTTGGGCTCGTGATCTGTCCAACTTGGTCTCCTCCAACTTGGGACATTCTGTGATCCCATTCCTTTACACTGCCAGCTCCCACTGTCTGGGGCTCCTCTCTGGGGCCAACGCAGACCGCAGTGCATGACAACTGCAGTCAGACAGCCTTTGCCCCGCAGCAGTGCAGCTCAGAAGCAACCACATTCCTTTTACATAAAGCCCAGCCATAAAGAAATAGGAGACGGATTCATTAAGCTTTGCTCCTTTAGGTCAAAGAAGCCAATAAAAGCCAATGGGTGGGAGCACAAGAGCTCAGAAAGGACGGCTGTGCTAACTCTGCTTTAAGAGGCGCTAAGTAGAAAGGCACAGAGCATAAAATGAGAGCTTTTCCCTTTCCCCATAATATCACGTAACTGCCTTAGGAATGATGAATGGCTTTTATCTATCCTGCATCTTATATAAGGTTTCTTTAATTGCCATAGTTATTGGAATTTTTGCTTTCAGAAGATGTATTTGCTAATGCCTAAGTTGCTCCTGATGCTACTTAGCACTCCTGAGCAAAGACTGGGTGAAGATACACTGAATTCTGACCTCAGGTCCAAAGACAGACCTCCAGCCCTTTCCTGCAATTTCCATACACAATGAATTTACATTTCTTCTTCAGGGCAATACATGATGAAAGGTCTGCATCCCTTTGGAATTTTAACACCTAAAAGAGAACATCATTTGGTTTTTAACCACTATATAACAGTCTACCAGTCTGAGTACTCCATCACTTACCAGGAGGAAAAGCCAGTGCTATACAGCTCCAGCCTATGCTTTCATGCTTAATTAACGAAGCAAGGCTCACACATGGCCTTTTGCCATCCCATTATTTGAAGAGTGGAAGTGCAGCCATTCCCTGATGAGCTGTCTGACTGTTCCAACAAGCAGTAGCTCGGTTTAGGAGATGTGACACCTTCGTGCATTTCAGCAGCTCTCCTTCAGGCCCTGCATTGTTGCACAGCCTCAACATTTGGAGCACAAGGGTTTGCAGAGTGTGGCTGCCACCAAGAAGGCATCTCCTGCTCGGAGCGCTTTGCCCAGCAGCTGGGCTCAGGGAATCCAAGCAAGCAGCAACATGGCATCAATTCCAGCAGCTCTTCCCTTGGATTGTTCTGTGTCACTGCAGGAAAGGGACCAAGCACACTGATACCAGAAAACAAAGCAGTACCAGACATGTTCTGCTCTGGGTGTCCCTACTTGGATCAGATGGACCAAGAGGCCTTGCCAACCTCAGCCATCCTGTGGTTCTACACTCCTAGCCCTGGGAGGTTCCAAAACAAGGTGGCTGGATCCAATCTGTCCTTGACTTGGGCTGTCTCTGCGCCTAGGAACAGTCTGGGAATGTCCCAGATGGCCTGAGCCAATACAGTGCCAGGGAGCTCATTAATGTGACCCGGCAGCCATGCCCAGAGCCTGTGCACACCTCCTGCGCTGCTCCATGTAGCGTACAGGCACAGCTGGGAGCACTGGCAGGCCCGGTCTGTCCCCTGCGTCGTCCTCCTTCCCTGGCTGAGGTGTTCAGTGCACAGAAGCCCACACAGAGATCCCTTAGAATTAAACTCCAGTTCAGAAAATCCCAGTGCCACTAAAGTGGATGTGCTGGTATTTAAAAGGAAGTAAAAATGCCAGAGAGGCGGTTAACTCACTTCACACAGCACAACAAGGCACTGTCAGCAGGGCTGAAAGGCAGCAGATTGAAAGCCAGCGTGCATTTCTTAAAATGGAAAGGGTCTGACATTTAACCACAAGTTAAAATTTCCAGTGTGATTTGGAAGACTGATACACATCCGAGTGTGAGAGGGCACAGAGCTGACTTTCACTGAAAAGATTCAAACCCTCTCCAGTCCCACGAGTCCTGCACCACCCAGGCCCTCACCATCATGGCAGGGAGCTTTAAAGCCTCTTCCAAAGAAGCCCGAGGTCTGCAGCCCCTGTGGCCAACTCAAGGCCTGACTCATTCAGGCATTTCAAGCCCTGCAAAGAACAAGAAAGACATGAAAGTGGTGCGATCTTGTATTTCAATGCAAAGTTTAATGTCAAAATTATTCATAAAAAAACAATAAACCACCTGCTACATACTTTTTAGCCTCCTCTCATTGCTTAGCTTCTCAGGGAATGGCTGAGCCAGGTTGCTGGAAGCACCCTGCACCCAACTCGCATGCCAGTGCTCAGAGCCCACAAGCAGAGCAGGACATGTCCCCGCATCCCCAAGGCCAGAGCCACCACCTCTGCAAGCATCTGTGTGCCCCTGGCAGGGAGAGAGGCAGGGCCAGGGAGCTCCATGGCAAGGAGCCAGCAGGCAGCCAGGTGCAGTGCTACAAAAGGCACTGTGGAACTTCACCTGAACTAAAAACAAGCCTAAAAGACCAGGTTCTCCTTTCAGCTCTTTTGACAATGTTTAAAAACAAAAGCCAGCCCATTCCACCAGCAATCGCTGTACACAAATTTGGCAACTTCAGCCAGTGACTGTGAGGTCCTCTTCAGTAATGTTACGGGACAATGGCTCACAGTCACACATCGTAGATTCCCTTCTGCTATTTCCATCTTGTATTCACCCAGCTCAGTGTGTAGCAGCTACTGGCATTGAAGGCTTCCTTTTTCAGAAGCATCTGTGGTTTTGATAAGTCTTTGTAGGTATGGAAAAGCCTGAAGTCCTTCAGCTCCAGTTCTCGGAGCAGACTGTACCAGTACCGCACCACAGTGCTGTCATTGCCGCTGACCTCAAAGCCAGGCCAGTGGATGTGCACCTCAAAGACCAGCTGCCCTATCTGCTCAACAACATCCTCCAGGATCAGGTTTTCCAAGATTTTCCACTCCGCGCTCTCCACATCTGCCTTGAGGACATCAATCTGCAACAAAAACGTAATTTCTATGTGAAAATGACAGGCTTCGCAATTATCATCACAGAATCATTAAGGTTAGAAAAGACCACTAAGATCACCTAGTCCAACCAACCAGCCCATCCCCACCATGCCCACTAACCACGTCCCTCAGTGCCACATCTACACCTTGAACACCTTCAGGGACGGTGACTCCACCACCTCCCTGTGCAGCCTGTGCCACTGCCTCACCGATCTTTCTGAGAAGAAATTTTTCCTAATATCAGCAAGATCCAAAGCCAGGCTTTCCCAGTTTACAATACACACAATCGCTCTTGTGTATTTAAAGATAATATTTCGTATTTAAAGATAATCATCTCAGAACACATGGGCTAAGACAGACAGGGCAGTACCATGCCTGCCTGCTCGCTGCCCTTCTCCTCCTGCCTCTGACACCTGGTCTGAAAAGCTCTGTACTTGATGCTGATCCTACAGCCAAATTGTGTTATTGGCCCTTCATAGATCTTGTGGCAGCACTCATTATACTAAACAAAGATACTGATGCCTTACTGTTCCTTAATTCTCCATCACAAAAATCCTGTAACAGAGCAGAATTTATTCATAGTAACTACTTGCACCACAGCAGAGCAGGGTCCAATGTGTGCCATGTGCACACATTGATGGTTCCAGTCCTGAGAATCTGACAGTGCAGTGCATGAGGAGGCAGCAGCTGCACAAAGCACGCACGTGCTAGAGAAGGGCAAAGAGAAATGAAGGCTCTGAGCAGCACAGGTCATGAACCACCCTCTGCCAAGCTGCTGCTGGCAGTTCCTTCAGCATCACGCTCAGCAAGGAGGATGAATTCAAGGGAAAAGTATGCAACGACTGCAGAGATTGATAGGCAGCTCCTCTGAACAGTAAGGGATGTCAGGAAAGATGCCATGGAAAGAGTGCCTCGATTTGGTTTTAGGCCATTGTTTACTTATGCAGTTGTATATTCAGAAAACCAACTTCTCACAGCTCAACATAAGTACGGGTTGATTTTGCTTAGAGATGAGCTGGGGGAGGGGCTGTATCTTCTAATAATAAAAAGACTGTTTCATCAAAATATCACACCTGGTAAGAAGCAACGTCCTGCAGAGGCGCACACGAACTGAAGGGCACTTCTCCCTAGGGCAGAGCAGGTGCAACTCCCTGGGGAGCGCGGTTTGCCTGCGCCGGTTCCACCTGAGCTGCTGCTTGTGCCCATCTGCTCACACTCAGAATGTGTCTGAAGTGAAAACTGGAGACTTTAGAGTCAAGAAGAGCATAAAAAGAAAAAAAATAACTGAAAAATTGGCAGAAATGTTACAAGTCAGCAGGCAGGCCCCATTACAGCTGATGAAGTGCCATTAGTGAGCTGAGGCAGACTCTGAAGAGCCTGGATTTAAGGGCACAATAACACAGCTGTACACAGAAACACCACTGTTACGAGAGGCTGCACTTACTGTGCTTCTCTGGGAGACTATTAGGAGACAAGAAGACAGAACTCAGTCCAACCAACTGCTGCTGGTTCCTCCCTAAAGGCCCATCAATATCCTTCAAGAGTCTAATGCCTAGGGAGCGGGGCTGTAAGTAATTTGGCCTTCCACAGGCATGTGCTGCTCAGAGGATGAAGGCTGCCTTATGCAGCCACATTGCTTCTCTCTTTCTTTTACTTCCCTTACCTTGGGAAGCCAGAGAGCAGGACCAAAACCACAGGGCCAAAGGAAACTGGACAAGAAGTTTTAAGAGTAGAGCAATTCCCAATTCAAATTCACCACGATCTTAGAGTTATGGAATCACAGAATCATTAAGTTGGAAAAGATCGCTAAGATCATCTAGTTCAACCATCAACCCATTCCCACCTTAAATCAGTGGGCTGATTTTGTCACTAATGGGGACAGTGAAGCAAGGCAAACCCTCTGACCCTCTTTGGTCAGGCACTGGAATGGCCTGCCCAGGGAGGTGGTGGAGTTGCCGTCCCTGGCGGTGTTCAAGAGGCGTCTGGATAAGGAGCTACAAGATATGGTTTAGTGCTTGTGGTAGCAACGGTAATGGGAGGATGGTTGGACTAGATGATCTTGCAGGTTGCTTCCAACCTTGTGATTCTATGATTCAATGATTCTATACACAGTGAGTCCCAATCTGCATCAGAACCAACCCAGTGAGCAATAGGCTGGCGGTGGGGCTGGACACAAAACCTAACCCAACCCTAATCTTACAAAGCAAAAGTTAGCAACAGTAACTGTGTGGGCTTCCTACACAGGAGGTCTCACTTTATGGCAGAAGTCCTGCAGCCTACCTGGGCCTACATGCTCTGGCCACACCTGGATGCCCAAAGCTCTGCAGTCTGTGCTCCCCGATGGTTCAAAGGACAGGCCAGGGCAGGCAGAGAAAACCAACGGAAGGAGAAGAGCTTGGTGCCTCCCAGCTGCAAGCTCATAATCCAGCAAAGGGAAACAAGAGGAGCCATGGTGTCCCAAACCCACACTGCTACATGTGGTTGCTTCGACCTTCCCTTGTTCTCCAGGTGGCCAACTGCAGGCCCCAGCTCTGATCTGAGGCACACAGTGCTCACAGCCATGCCAGGCGTCAAGGGCTGTGCTCCCCCTACCTACTAAGTGGGGGTGTCCCACTAGGGACACAGGGTGACAAGAACTGGGAGATGTTACATGCTTGACGTTTCTGGTCGCAAATATGCAAGCTGAGGGTTTTCAGCCCTTAAGGGTGCGAGGACTGTGTCCCTGAAGTCCTGTGAGGCTTCAGTGGGGCAAGCTATAAATCAGCTGGAAACAAAACTCTTCAGCAAGGTCCATGATCACATACTTAACAGCACACCAAGCTGCAGGGATCTGCTCATCCAGGCTACACTGTGCCTCCTCTGTGCTGATGGAGGCGGGGGTCTGGTAGAAAATGACCACAGGACTACGGAATTAAAGCCTGTGTTGTGGCTTATATGCATGGGGAGGAGAGACAAAGGTTGCACAGCCAACCTTAGCTCTGGTACTTCCTTGCCCAACTGCAACAAAGAGCCCATCAGCATGCCCTCACGTGGGGCAGTGAAACAGCTTTCTGTAGAGCTCCTCTGGGTTCACCAGCAGGCTGAATGCAAATGATCCTGCTCATGAAAGTCAGCTGAGTCCTACTTCATGGTTGAGCTCACTTGTTTCCCTTTATACATTTAAATCAGTTACTTATTTTTCAGATAGCAACACATGGCTCTACCTGCAATGCAATTTTGAAGGTACTTTTGATCTTATATGGGTGCAATTGCAACACTTCAGAAGCCACACATTTCTGTATCTGATACTTCAGCAACTTTGACTAACAAATTATTCAAAACTCCTCTGGGGGGGGGGAGGAATAGCAGGGGGAGGAGCTGTGAATAAATGTTTCTAAGTGTTTGCTTTTGTTTTCCCATGATCTGGCTTTATGGTATGACATCTTTTTCCTCATAGCAGTTTCCACTCATCATCCCCCAGGTTTGTTTGCTTTTTCTCTCAAGCTTCTGGGGCCTATCAGCAGGCATCCTGCATGCACTATGCTGCATTCACAAAATTGATCCAAAAAGCAGCTGCTAACCAATGTGCCTGCAGGACAGAGAGAGCTGCCTTGTACTGAAGTGGTCAGAGAGCAATAGGGCGCTGACAGGAATGCGCTGGAGGAACACAGCAGAGGCTCTCTGAGGCTCTGGGTGCTGTGCACTACTCACAGCCTGGAAGAAGGCTCTTTCTGTACCACAACCTCCTGTGACTGCCTTCAGGACACAGTGCCCACCTCATCCCACATTTTCTGCTGCGGACAGTTTAAAATGAGCACTGAAACAGCTTGTGTCAGAGCATCTGAGCACCTAACAAACACATCCTGCTAGCACCAAACATGAGTTTTATGAAGAGGTATTTATTTCCTCCCAGCAATAAGAAATGCACTCCTAGTAAGAGAAGCACTGCCACCTCCAAGGCCTGTTGATGCACAGTGCCAGTGAGAGGATTACCACACAAATCCCTAAATGCAGAGCTCCAGCTCACCCAGGAGCACAGCTGGAGTCAGCTCTGAGGGGAAACCCAGGGGTACATGCCAGAAAGAGAACTAAGACCTGTGGTGCCCTATGGCATGGGGTGGCCGTCGGCAGCCTGCAGGCTTTGTGCACTACCGCTGGATCCTCTTATCTGCCAGAAATGCTCTGTCAAAGACAGAGAGGTTTGCTTGTCATCTTCCAACAGAAATGGGTCCTGGGTCACTGTCAGAAAGAGATTAAGTTCGACTAGCAGCCTTTGGTGTCATACTGCCCCCACTTACATTTCTCCCCTTTAAAAAAAGGCCAATATCAGATCTCACAGGATTGAGCTGTGTACCTGCACGGTGTGCGATCTTCTCTCCTGCTCAGAGAATGAAACACCTGGCTCCACTTTTGGCACAGGGGCCTCCCATAACCCACCACCACAGGGTTAGGGGCTGGGGAGGGAGCAGAAGTGAAGGTGGGGGACAAAAACAAATGACAAGAGTAATTACAAGACATCTGTTCTCTTTCTCTGTTTCGAATAAGCCAGCCTGCCAAAACGTGCGCAATTAGAACTAAGTAGCTTATCACTGAAAAGTAGAAAAACGTGTCTTTTTAATCATGTTTTCTCAATACTTAGCTCCCCTGTAAATATACCGCAGCGCTGCACCAGTCACACTTGGGGAAAAAAAAGGCCTTTCCTCATGCACAACCAAGCATACAAAACAGCTGAAAAAGAATGTGTTTTAATTAGTGGAAGTTACCACGTATGGTATGAGCACTCATTTCTTCTTTTCAGGGTAATGACTTGTTACAACTGTGCATCATTTCCCAAAGTGGAAACCAGAGCTCCGTTCGGCCTTCATCATTTCTGAAACACCAGGGTTAGCGGGATCTCAGCTCTGTGGTGCCCCATGGGCACATTTGAAGCTCCCTCTGGAGCAGAGTCAATCAAGAGCAGAAGTCGAGGAAGCAATTTGGCCACATTACTGCTAGCAGCAGCTCAGCATGGGGAAGCAGAGAGCAGAGCAGGGGAGCACAGAAGCGCTCCATCCTTCTAAATCGCAGCTCTCAACTAAGGACCACACCAGCAAAGAAGCAACAGGGTTCCCTTTCACTAAGTGCAAATCTGTATTTTTAGCAGATAAAACTCCAAAGAACGTGTTGTTTGAGCTCCTGAACTGACATACTGGGCATATTTTCAAGTATCTGTTGAAGGTATTAATGCAAGTTCCCGTACTTGGTTGCCTACATCGTCTTTTGTCTTTTAACACACTACAGGGGTGACTGCCCCTGAAAGTAACTCACAGGATACACAGCTCACTGAACAGCTTACCTTTTCTCCAAATTGGAAAGATATGCATTTGATGGGTGGACTGTTCAATGGACAAAGAACTGGATGCAGGACCGAGTCCACGGAGTGGTGGTCAATGTCTTAATGTCTGGATGGAGATCAGCGATGAGTGGTGTCCCACAGGGGTCAATGCTGGGGCCAATACTCTTTAACATCTTCATCAATGACACTGACAGTGGGATCAGTGTGGGAGCACACCCTCAGCAAGTTTGCTGATGACACCAAGCTGTGTTGTACAGTCAACACACCAGAGGAACAGGATGCTATCCAGAGGGACGCAGACAGGCTTGAGCAGTGGGCCCAGGTGAACCTCGTGAGGTTCAAGAAATCCAAATGCAACATCTTGCATCTGGGTCAAGGCAACCCTCACTACCAATACAAGCTGGGGGATGAAGGGATTGAGTGCAGCCCTGCTGAAAAAGACCTGGGAGTACTGGTGGATGAGAAGCTGGATATGAGCCCCAATGTGCCCCTGCAGCCCAGAAAGCCAATCATATCCTGGGCTACATCGAAAGAAGTGTGGCCACCAGGTTGAGGGAGGTGACAGGTTCTTTAGCAGGGTCTGTGGTGACAGAACGAAGGGAAATGGCTTCAAGCTCAAAGAGGGTAGATTTAGGTTGGATAAAAGGAAAAAATATTTTACGGCGAGGGTGGTGAGGCACTGGAACAGATTGCCTAGAGATGTGGTTGATGCCCTGTCCCTAGAGACTTTCAAGGTGAGGCTGGATCAGGCTCTGACCTGACCTGACCTAGCTGTGGTGTCCTTGTTCACTGCAGGGGAGTTGGACTAGATGACCTTCAAAGGTCCCTTCCAAATCTAAGGGTTCTGTTATTCTATGAACACCTGCAGGGAGTGAAGGCAAGCTTTGTGGCTCTGCCCTTACTGTACCTTTGCAGCCTTGGCAGTTAAAGAGAAATATTTTCTCCCCAGTTTCACTGATGTGCCTCCATGAAATTGCTGCAAAGCAGGGGCAGGACGTAACAGACACTTCATATTTACTGCATAAACTGAAATCCACCTGGAGGATACATTTCAAAATCATATCACAAAAACTTAATTAAATTTCTCTGGTGGCCAGTTGTCAATACAGCAAAGCTTGCTCAAGCAGTGCTGGTCCCAGGCAAGCAGATGTACCCAGGGGGCCCAGCAAAAGCCATCACTGAGTGAGCACTGAGTGCTCAGAGCCCCACCAGCTCTTCAGGACACGGTCCCATGTCATGGTGACATGCTCCCACAGCCTGTGGATGACCCAGCATTTTTGTTTTCCACATCTTCCAACAGTTTCTCATGCCTGGACATTTCCCACACACTCGCTCCATCTAGAAGCAATTTCTCTCTGGAGACTCACCACGGAAGATGAGACAACCCATCTCCCCAGCTCAGCCCAGCCAAACCATGTCACTGACTTCAGTGGACAGGCAGAGAAGGGGCCTTTTAGCTGGCAGGAATTTTTCCATTGTCACTTCACCAGAGGACAACCAACCGCCACCTGATTTAGGACATCAGGATGGCCTGAAATCTTCTCTCCCTGGCTGCATTTGGTCAAGAGGCTGCCACGTTTCATTTGTGGCTTTTCAATCACTGCAAACACCTTTTCTATCATGGAATTCATTCTCAGCAAACTCCCACCCTCGCTCACACCAGGCACCATACCAGCCAGAAATGTCAGCTCACTTGGTAATCACTTTCTGGACTTGAAATACACATGTCCCAAAGCCTGAGCTGATTTTCAAACAGGTCTGATGGATTTAGATAGCATTAAGCTATAATTACCTTAAAGTTGAGCTACTATGCTTAACATCTTGTCCAGCTTGCTACCCAGCAAGACCAAGGCTCCTATGCAGTGACCTGAAGACCAGGATTACAAACCCCAGCACAGAGCAGGCTGGCACCACACGTAAGCAATCCTGTCACAAACACCTTCAGCACCTTGCTCCTCTATCTCTTTTTTGGAAAAGAGGAGGCTCAGGAGAGATCTCATTGCTCTCCATAATTCCCTGAAAGGATGCTGTGTCGAGGTGGGGGTCGGCCTCTTCTCCCAGGAACAGCAATAGGATGAGAGGGAATGGCCATAAGCTGTGCCAGAGGAGATTCAGGTTGGATATTAGGAAACATTTATTCTCAAAAAGAGTGGTGAGGCACTGGCACAGGCTGCCCAGGGAGGTGGTGGAGTCACTATCCCTGGAGATGTTCAAGACGTGTAGATGTGGCACTGGAGGATACAGTGAGCGGGCATAGCGGGGGTGGGTTGGTGGTTGGATTAGAAGAACCTAGAGGTCTTTTCCAACCTTAACGATTCTGTGATTCTATGAAATGGAGAACAGCTTCCAGAATAGGCAATGGGCAGCTCTCTGCTTGCTCTAAGTGATGCCTCCCCAGAGCAAACAGGCCACCTTGAAGACATGGGGACTTTGTAACACACCCCCAGCAGCGAGCTCCTTGCCTGCACAGAGCAGCAGCACTTATCAAGTGCAGATCCCTGTACTCCGCTACATTTTCTGATTTGCATAGCTCTTCCACCACCCTAGAAAGATCAAAACGCTATCTCATCAAGTCCCTCAATCCCACAGCTCAATTGCTGAAGTGGAGAATTCGCACCAGGCAGCTCCAGAAGCCCAAATCTTAAATTATTTACCAGTCTGATCGTCAGCAAGAGTTCTGCCCACCAAAGCTTACAGGCAAGCATTCTGAATATTGCAAGGATTCCCAGGATTCCCCCAGCGGCCAGAAGCCCAGGCTGGAGGCACGTCTGCTCCACACACAGCCCCAGCCAAGCACACAGCTTCCTTTGGAAGGAGCACATCCGTCCATCCCATCCCACAGGGAGTATCCCTTGCTCATCCCCGAGCCTTTGAAGTGCTGTGCCAGACGCTGCGGGAGGCCTGTGGGAACGGATGCGTGCTCAGGGGAATAAATGCTGTTTGTCAGACCCTCCAACCTCACCACTGCCTCAGCCATCTTGGAAAGCAACTGCCAGGAGGAGCAAGAGCTCCATGGTGCCAACGTACCTCTCTTCTCCTACGGTTATCATAGAATCATAGAATGGTTTGGGTTGGAAGGGACCCTTAAGATCATGTAGTTCCAACCACCCTGCTATAGGCAGGTACAGCTCCCTATAGACGAGGTCGCTCACCGCCCCATCCAGCTTGGCCTTGAATGCTTCCAGGGAGGGGGCATCCACAGCCTCACTGGGCAACCTGTTCCAGTGTCTCACCACTCTCACAGTAAAGACCTTCCTAATACCTAGTCTAAATCTACCCTCTTCCAGTTTAAAACCATTTCCCTTTGTCCTGTCACTACCTGCCCTTATTAAAAGTCCTCCATCTTAAGGAAGACAGTTAAGTTTGCCCGGCTGTCCGCCCCTGCTGTTTGCTTGCAACAGCAGCAAAAAGAAAGCAGCACATTCCTGAGAACATGAGGGGCAGAAAAAGGAATGCACTGAATGTCCTACTGTTACATGCAAGGGCATTAGCCTTCACCTGGGATGGGTAGTGGGGAGGGATGAATGCTGCTGAGGCTTTCATCTTTGGATTTCAGATTTTGGGGATTGGTAGAATGCCTTAAGTTGATGTCAGGCCAAAACTGAGACCGGAAAGGGTCTGGACACTAAGGTGGAAAGATATCCAGTCCTAAAGAAGCTGTAAGCAGTGACAGAGCAGGGAGAACAGGCCCCTGGGAGGAATTTGGGACAAACGTGGGGAAAAAAAAGTTACATATTTTAGAAAATTCTTAGCTGTTCTGGATAGGATGCTTATCTAAACAATCTGCTAATGTCAATCAGCAAATCATGAGAAAGATGGGTAGTGGAGAAAGACCAGGTTGCTTACAGTAAGGAGGCTGCTCTCAATTCTCATAAAGCCAGCATCGTGTTGCAGTCTGTCACTCTGAGCAGACACTCTCCACCTTGCCTGCATTAAATCTGTGCCAGTTGATGTTACTGTACCTAAATGAACACATCGAGTCTGCTGGGAGCACAAACATGGGGCTGAGCTCTGCAGGTGTCTCGCATCTGGCACCCCTTGCGATGCTGGGGCAGGGCACCCAGTCTGCTGAGCAAAGCAGTGGGAGAAAGGAGCTGGCAGTGCCCGGGCTTTTACAGGAGCAACAATAATATGCTTTGAGAGTTGTGGGTTCTTGTTTGGTTTGTTGTTGTTTTTAAAAGAAGACCTGAATAATTTGTTCAGCACTGAAATACTTTTCATTACAATTCAGACATTGCGCTAGCCTTTTTCCTAGGGGAAGAAAAGGCTATGGGTTGCATCTCATCCAGGCAATGCTAGCATTTAAAAGATCTTCTCTCCATGCCTGATAATTGCATACTAAACAGCACCTGCTCCCTAGAAACACCACTACTCCTATCAATATCTTGAGGTCTGGTGGAGAGAATTTAAAAGAGGCGAAAAGAAATGCAAGAGGCCTGCACAGGAATGCAGATGATGTATTTCTAGCACATGATGCAGATGGTAGGAGAGGTGGTGAGCAGTAAATCACCAAGCAAAGACTTTTGCTTGCAGAAATATGAGGTTGTCAGGAGCATTTCTACTTGCAGCCAAACTCTTCAATCTAGTTACAATGAAAGTACCATACGCAGCAGCAGCCACAGCTGACTAGGCAAATAGAGAGCAATTACTACCTTGATTTCATTATCACTGAAATTAAAAAATACATGCATCCAGGATACAGTGTGTCAGGAGATTGTAGATTGCTCTGGGGCAAGCCTGATAAGGTTGTGGAAGGCAGAATCCCCTCATGCAGCTGGAAATAGCTGTACCAATTCAACTGCCATTTACTTTTCAGCAACAGGAGTATATCCCCTAATTCATTGATGCATCTGCAAACAGAAAGTCCACACACACCAACAGGGCTCAAACTGCAGCTCTGGTGTAACTCCAAAGAAATCAGTGACGTTACACTGCCAGTGAGTTGGGTCCAGCATATACAGACACAACCTCAGTGAGACCGAATGTGTGTGTTCCAGGCAATAAGTCTCGCCTGAACTCATGAATCAAATTACAGAGCTAGAGGCAGATGCTCATTGTTGGATTAAATGTTTTCCAGCACTCTGAGCTTTTGCTTTAATGGCATGACTTTAAAAAGGTGCTACTTTACATTTTCTAGCTAGCTCGCCCGACGTTATCATCTCTGGTGCTCTTCCTTGCAGCACAGTGAGAACAGAGATCAGGGTGTGAGTCATCTGCAGAACTCGTAAGTCTGGACCTCAAGACTGATTCTCAGACAGATGCTGAACACACAGCTGGGTTTGAAATCACCACCACAGCTCTTCATGCCCTACAGCGTTTCCTGTTGCCATATGCGCAGCCTAACCTCTCTTGTCTTTCAGGTCCCACACAGAAATACCAGGCTGGCGCTGGAACAAACAGACAAACAATAGCTAGGGGGGATTCAGATAGAGAATTTTTAAGGATGCACTCACTCTCTGTGCCCTACTGAAGTCCCCTTCGCAGCCCCACCACATCTGCTTGCACTGCACTGCTTGTTCACCGCACCACTCCCACAGCACGGTAGCAAGTCTCCACTCCTTATCTCCTCTGCTTCTCCTGGATCAGTTACACATGCACACATTATCAGCGTGGCTCAGGTCACATCTGCTAGTACTTTCTCACTGTTTTCTTAAAAACAAAACAAAAGCCCAGATACACACACACTGTGTATGTCACTATACCAGAACAACGCTGTTCACAGCATTGGTAAACTGGCTTTCAGCAGTCACCATCCTATAGCAAATACAAAACTGCAAATTGTTTTCTTAATTAAAAACAATTCTAACTATCACAACTGAGAGCTGCTGGGATAATTCTCTGCCAGACAGAAAAGTGGGAACTACGTACTGTCCTGTGGGTGTTCCAGTAATTTAATCTGGTTCAGATGAGAGAGAAAGTGATTCTTGCAGGTCTGGAGGATTTCTCATAGTGTTTGACTCCAATGGAATTTTCTTACACTTCAGCACTTACACTCTTCTTTTGATGACATTCTGAAATGTTTTTATTTAAAAAAAAGAGAAGAACGGGAAAAGGGAACTGCCTGACTCAGCTGGACTGTGCCTCTGTGATACTGGGGCAAACCACTCGAGGTGGGATGCACCTCACCCAGCTTTAGACAGGTAAACCCAAAGCAGCTGTCCAAGCTGCCTCTAGAGACCACAGAGAGGAAGAAGACCTTCTGATGGGCAATTCAGGATGTGCAGCTCACACCATCCAGCCTGTTTTAAGCAGCCCTCCTTGCATGAGATGATCTGCACCTTAAGGGTTTGCCTTGAGTTTAATGAGGAGCTCTACAGTTGTCCAAAGTAGGCATGTAATTTAGTGGAGATAAATTCCACAATTCTTCACCCCTCAGCAGGTCATTTATTTAGATTATAAGCTCTTACATGTATGGCTTTTTATCTGCTAGGTGCAAAAGGGTCCTGTGCTAATGTGTGTCTTTCCTCTTCTGCAAGGGAAGCAGCCATACACTAACAAAATGGCATGAAAAACACAGGCTCTTTCCTGTCAGAGGAGACTTAGAGGCCAGTATGATAACCCTAACTAAACAAAGACTGTTCTTTACAAATACACCCAGGGAGTAAAACAGAGCAGCAGAAAAAGGGCCACTTAAGCCTAAAGATCTGAAAATAGCAAGGCTAAAAATTAGATTAAGGATGTTTTTCTTCCTTTGAGAACTGAGATTCTGGAAAAGCCCCAAATAAGCACAGTACAGCAAAGACAAAAAAATCAAACTCTTTTCAAGATAGAACTACAAACATTTACTTAGGGATCTGCATGATGCAGTGATTCAAGAGATCCGGTCCCATTTGGCCTTCTCTGACACTACACTAAATGGAGCAGAGAGTGGATGTGAACTTGTGCTCCCAGCCCAGCGGGTTGAGCGGAGCCATCCTCAGCTGCAGTAGCAGAGGCCAAGAGGACACAGCTCTGAGCTCCCGGCTCCTCATCCTGAGCTCAGCGCAGAATCAAAAACGCAGAAGACTGCTCTGGTCCCTGTATACCCAAGGAGACAAGGTAATGAGCAGCTGCATAGATTAGGTTGCTCCGAAACTTGAAGGTGGGCTTTTCCCAATCTGGGGAGTTAATTTTTTTGTTTTGTTAAAATCCAATCTCCGTGCTCAATGAACTTGATCTAAATCTTTTTCCCGGGCTTTTATTTTGTATTTATTGATGTAGTACCAACAGAGGTGATTTAAAATCAAAATGGTAAATCAATTTTCTTTAATCTTTGCTCTTCCACACCAATTTTCAAAGAGCTGAAAGTGCAGCATGAAATAGACTCTGCAGTACCTGCTTTAGGAGATGAAGCAAGGGATAAATCACTTGCCTAGGAGGAGATGAGGTCATTAATCAGTATGGCTGCAGGGTGTAAAGTTTTAAAGTTGTGTTGAGTATTAAATAGCAGGTGAAAGGGAAAAGGTTTTTGCTTTTGAAACCTTTAAACTAAGCCCATTCTGAAACATGAAACGGACATCTGCTGGCCAGGTTGTCACACAGTCCTTCATGCAGAAGCCAGTGTAACTTAAAGCCTCCAAATCAAAACTGGGACTTAAAGATCTCTCTGCATTTCTTTTAATAATCTACAATGGCACAATATGGTCTTTTTGAGACAATTTGTTCAAGAGGACTTGAATGGAAGGAGTTGAACACAACCCTACTGGTAGCAGCACACAAAATCCGACCTGCAGAGATCCAGAAAAAGGCAAGGCAAACTGCCACTGAATTAAGAGCTTGCACAAATGAACATGCATGATTGAAACAAAAGAGAACGAACTCTCCTTGCTTCTGCAAGATGAGTAAGAAACTGGTTGGATGGTTGGGCTCAGAGGATTTATCTGGAAGTCAGTTACAAGCACAGGGTCTATACTAGGATTTGTCTTGTTGACATCTTTATCAGTGATCTGGAGGAGCTGATGAACTTCACCCTTGCCAAGTCTGTGGCTAACACCAAATTGGCTGGACCAGCCAGTACGCGCAGCCAAGGGTAGAGCTGCCATCCAGAGGAACCCAGGCAGGCTGGAGTGATGGACCAACAGAAACCCAATGAAATTCAGCAAGGGCAAACTAAGTCCTACAGCCAGTGAGGAAAGCGGCCCCGCAATAATACAGGCTGGAAATCTGCCTGGCTGGCTGGGGAGCAGCTCTGCAGAAAGGCCCTGGGGGGGTCATGGTGCAAAGAAGGCCAACAGCGTGGGATGCATCTATACAGACAATGATAAACTGAGGTAAGCTCAGCAGGGAGCCAAGCATGGTTGTTGACTGGGAGCAATTACCCTGAGAGGAGAGGCTGGGGGAATGGGGTTTGTTCAACCTTGGCAGGAGATGGTTTTGAGCAAGGGGAATGGTCACCAGCCTTGAGAGTCTACGAGGAAGTCCTCAAGAAGAAAGCAACAGGCTCTTCAGCAGTGCATGGAAGAAGGACAGGAGACAGCAGACAAATTGAAATTGGGGGATTTCAGACTGTATATAAGGAGAAACTCCTTCCATGACTAGGATAGCCAAGCAGGACAATAGCTCGCCTAGACAAGCTGTGCAGCCTCTAGTTTAGAGAAAACTTGGTGCTTTCCAAGACCAGACTGCATACAGCTTTGGGCAGCCTGACTTCAGAGCTGGTCTTTCTTTGAGCTGGCAGCTGAGCTACAGGCCTCCCAAAATCCCTTCTGACTTCAGTTATCCAGGGATCCTATATGAAGGGAGTTCCCCATTCATCTATCATCTATCCAGAGGGAACAGCAGTACCTTACCACCCCCACCCTAGTAGTCTGTGAAAGAATATGAAAGAGCCAGTTTTCACAAAGCTGTACTCTACTCAAATAAGAAACAAAATTTTATGCATTCGGTGGCTTTTCTTCACTATTCATCAGCAGTATACTATAGAGTGTCCATAAGCAGCAAAAGATTAGCAGAAAAAAAAAAAAGATGAGAAAGATCAATTTTTTACATCTTTATCCTCTCCCACTGCCGATCAAATACTATTCTCAAAAGATATACCATTATACTTTCAGCTTAGATTTGCGTCCAGGAAACAGGACTCTCTACAGCCTTTGGAGATTAGTCCAGCACTTAAAAGATTTCTCTCTTTCACAAAGGTTCCCCAAATACTCTGACTGCATGTTTCCTTTTTCAATCTCATCTTATTATAGTATTAGATGATTCCTCCACCTCCGGGCTGTTTACACTCCTCACATGACTAGGACTGCTATGTCACATAGTGTTTTCAAGTTCTTTTAATGCTTTCTCAAATCCACTCTAACAGCAAAAGACCCGCTTGTGTTTCTTGTCATGATAACACTTCTGTTGAAGGGGTCCCAGCACCAACTAAACAATAGCAGTTGTGCTCTCATCCAAGCCACAGTGGGGAAATAAGCCTGTGAAGTTCTTTGATGTCCTTGCACACAAGCCCCTCAAATTGCCCAAACTGCATGGTTTCTTTTCAAGACTGTAGTGGCAAGAACTGCAGGAGGTCTTGTCTGTCCCCTCTTCAACAGCCCAATCCAAAGCCCCTGACGTCAGTGGAAAAGTTCTCATTCACTTGGAGGGTCTTGGATCAAATCCCAGATCTTAAAGAATAAAAGCAAGGGGAAAAGTAGGCATTAACTTCAAATGATGTTGCTTGGAATTCCTGCCTTGAAGTGGTAACAGAGCAGCTTTGAGGGTAGGCTTAAGGATTTTTAAAACTACAAAGAATGGAATGAAGAACATGTTTTAAATTTCTAACTGAAGAAAAAAAAAAAAGTACTTTGGAAAATATTCTGGAAACTGTTTTGAATTAGCTTACTTATTTAATCATGGGAACATTCCAATTGTATTCACTGGAAGAATGAAAATGTGAATGACACAGTTTTTACTTTGATGTCTTTGTCATAAATTGGAGCTTACTGGTGTCTTAATGCAAACAGCCTCTCAGGCTGCCCTCCAAGCAGAGAGAAACCAAGTACGGTGATGTAAGTGGAATAGATTTCTTTGGGTATTTCCCAAATGTGAAGTAGGGATAGGTGTCCTGGGAGTATAGGGATGCTGCTAGGCTGTGTAGGGATGGGGTTAGGCAGCCACAGCCCAACTGGAACTGGGCTTGGCAAGGGGCGCAAAGAAGAACAAGAAAGGCTTCTACAGGTACATCAACCAGAAAAGGAAAATCCAAGAATGCCTGCTCCAGCTGGCAATAAGGGCAGATTGGTTAGCAGTGGACAAGGAGAAGGCTGAGGTACTCAACAACGTTTCTGCCTCAGCCTTTACTGGCAATTGCTCTTCACACACCCCTCAAGCAGATGGGTCAAAAGGTGGGAACTGGGGGTGCAGTGACTCTCCCATTGTAAGCAAAGATCAGGTTCACGACCACCTGAGGAACCTGAACATCCATAAGTCTATGAGTCCCAACAAATGCATCCAAGACTCCTGAGGGAATTAGCTAATGTAGCTGCCAAGCCACTCTCAGTTTTATCTGAAAAGACACAGTGGTCAGGTGAAGTCCCTAGTAACTGGTAAAAAGGCATTATCACAACCGTTTTTGAGAAAGGCAGAAAGGATGACCCAGGGAACTACTGACCTGTCAGCTTCACCTCTGTGCTGGGAAAGATCCTCATGGAAGCTATGCTGAGGCACATGGAAGACAGGGACGTGATGCAAAACAACCAGCATGGCTTCACCAAGAGCGGGTCCTGTCTGACCAACCTAGTGGCCTTCTATGATGGCATACCTGCATTTGTGGACAAAGGAAGAACTACTGATATAATCTATCTGGACTTCAGTAAGGTGCCTTTGACGTGGTTCTCCACAATATCCTTCTCTCTAAATCGGAAAGATATGGTTTTGATGGGTGGACTCCTCAGCAGGCGAGGAGCTGACTGCAAGATTGTACCCAGAGAGTAGTGACCCATGGCTCAATGTCTGGATGGAGACCAGTGATGAGTGGTGTCCCACAGGGGTCAGTGCTGAAATCGATGCTCTTTAATACCTTCACCAATGACATCAACAGTGGGATCAAATACACTCTCAGCAAGTTCGTGGATGACACCAAGCTGTGCGGTGTGGCTGACACGTCTGAGGGATGGGATGCCATCCAGACAGACCTAGACAGGCTCCAGCAGTGGGTCCAGGAGAGTAAATCCATGAGGTTCAACAAAGCCAACTGCAAGGTCTTGCACCTCATGGCAACCCTCACTGCCAATACAAGGTGAGGGATGAAAAGATTGAGCGCAGCCCTGCCAAAAAGGAATTTGGGGTACCAGAGGATGGCAAGTCGCATGTGAGCCAGCAATGTGCCCTCACAGCCCAGAAAGCCAACTATACCCTGGGCTGAATCAAAAGAAGTATGGCCAGCAGGTCAAGGGAGGCAACCCTGCCCCTCTACTCTGCACTGGTGAGACCTCAGCTGGAGTACTGTGTCCAGATGCAGAACCCTCAGAACAGGAGAGATGTGGATTTGTTAGAGCACACCCAGAGGAGGGCCATAAAAATTATCCAAGGGATGGAACACCTCCACTATGAGGTCAGGCTGTTCAACTTGGAGAAGAGAAGGCTCTGGGGAGACTTTAAACAGGCCTTTCAGTATCTAAAGTGGGGCTATAAGAAAAAAGGGGAGGGACTCTTTAGGAAGGCCTGCTGCGATAGGACAAGGGGAAATGGTTTCAAACTAAAGAAGGGGAGATTTAGATTGGATACAAGAAATTTTTTTTTTCATTAAGGACAGTAAAGCACTGGAACAGGTTGCCCAGAGAGGTGGTTGAAGCCCTGTCCTTGGAGACATTCAAGGCCAGGTTGGACAGGGCTCTGAGTAACCTCATCTAGCTGTAGATGTCCCTGTTCACTGCAGGAGAGTTGGACTACATGGCCTTTAAGGATCTCTTCCAACTCAAACAATTCTATGACTCTGTCAGAGGACTGTGAAGTATGTAATGGCTGTACACTTGCTGGGGAAAGTCAGCTCATGACTTCACTAATGCCATAACTTTGCACAGGGGAGCATCCTGAATGATCACAGACTAAGAGGCATGTGTGGTGTTCACAACATGCCAACGCACTAAACTAAACTCTGTGCTGTGCAGAAAACCTCGATCCCACATGTCGTGTGCACTGGTTCTGGAATGCCCTCCAGCTGGCTGCTTTCATGTCAGGCAGTTTTCACCCTGAAGGCTATAGGCTCAAAATTCATAGCTACACTCTTGTAATTCACAGCAGGTCTCACAAACACTCTGTACCAGTCCATGATAAACAATCAGCTGTTCCCGGCAAGGTCTGCTATACCACAACATTCACATGCTTTTTCTGGATCAGGTCATTAATCATTTTCTTTGTGACTGATTCTTCTAAAATCAAAACAATCGATGTAAGGCATACGTCAAAGGAAAGCCATCTCTCTCTCCCCAGATGTTTCACTAATGCACAACCTAGTACAATTACAGAATGACTAAGAAGCAGAAAAAAAAAGCTGCTTTTTCTGTTCTTCTCTTCAAAATGGTTCAATCAGAAGAGCTGAACCAAAAGAAAATGCTAAAGAAAAGCAAGAAATGAACTGAAAAGGACATCTTGAATTTTATAATAACAAACCAAACAAATGTTGCACTTCTTGCTCTCTTTGTAAATACTACAGAAAAGCTCTCTTTAGCTCAGGCTGCCTATTTAAAAAATAAAAACAAAAAAACACCAAAAAACCCACAAAGACATGAAGAACTAGCTGCAGGCAATGAAGTATATTAGCATTTCAATTCATACTAGTATATCCTCTGAGGGAAAATCTCTCTTGAAAGCAACCTAATCCTGTGTGTCAGGAACTTCCTCAAATGTCTTTTGGCAATGGTTATTTGAGAACCTAACATTTCTGGTGTATTTACAGTTCCTTAAAAAAAAAATTAGAAATGTTAAAAAAACAGAGTGCTGCCGACTTCAAAACAGGATGTTTTTGTTGATGACTGTAATTAGGATTAGTGACCCTGCAAACGTAAACAGCCCATCCATTACTTCTTCTAATTGTTGTTACAAATATTTCTTCTCTTTGTAAACTGCGCAGCATGAGTAGTTTAGAACTCTTACTCAAGCAATAACCAGAACTTCCACAGGACTGGAAAAATGAACACTCAGTGTCACCAGTCAGCTGAACAGAAAAGCAAGGGAGAAGAAGGAAAGTATTAAACAGATGGCTTGCAATTTAAAAACAAAGTGGCTGTTACCAGAGCTAGGAAAAAAGCAAGACAGAAAATACACTTCAGAAAGGAATGCACTGCAGGTATTTCTGAAGAAAACCTATTGTCAGGAGATCACCTGGGAGAAGAGCACCTGAGCTCCTGAGAGAACAAGAATCACAGGATCACAGGAAGGCTGAAGTTGGAAGTGACCTCTGCAGGCCATCTGGTCCAACCCCCTGCTCCAGAATGAAGCTCTGCAGCTTTCACCACAGTCAGAACCATACCACCCGAGTCCTTACCTTCTGATGTCCAAATTCATTCAATATCGTGCCCAGCTTCTTTGTGTTGCTGTGAAGTTTGTGTGCAGCAATGGCTGGGTTGGGATCCCTCCAGTCAACGGACAGGCGATGATACCAGAGGTGCTGACCCTCCTGGATGTGTGCTGACTTAATGCTGGGGTCGAAGCGATGCACCTCGCATCCACTGTTAGCCATGCTGATCTCAAACTGGTTGTCATCATTGCCCAGTCTACAAAACAAAAAAGATGCAATCATTAATGCTGCAAAAAGACCTACTGGTGAGTAGAACATCCTGAGGACTCGTGGGCATGCAAGAAGGGAAAATCCAGCCTGTTAGTTTCTGAAGCAAAGTGGAGGAGCCGTTGTGCTGCTTCTTTGGATTTATCCATGACACTGAGCACAATCTAACCCTAATTCTGATGAGATTACCAGAAACAAAGCTGATGGACTGCAATGATGTGTGCTGAAGATTTGGAATAAGTACTTAGATAAAGGAACTTTAAAGGAACAGAAGCGGAAGAGCAAATATAATTAAAATGTATACAACACCGTTTTGTAAAAAATCAGACATATTTTCTGCCATGCCAATACAACTGTGTGACACAGCGGCCAACAACTGGGACAGGACTCAAGAACCAAATTTCTCTCTTTCTCCATGTGCAGGAAAATTAAAACGTAAATTTAAAACTACTTCCTTCCCAACAGCACAAGTGTTTTTACACTCAAAGAAAGATTAACGCTAATTTCACAAAGATCCCCAAAGAAGAAGAAAGACAAACAGCCCCACTGTATAGAAAAAACGTGTCACTGCATTCCCTGTCTCTGCAAGGAAAATATTTGCTTTATGAGGCTATTCCATATTCCCGCCTCCTACTGCAAAATGATTCACACAGGATTCAAGAAATCATTGCCATTGCAATCAGATATCTGGCCTGCAGGCACTCCCCACTGTGTAAAATGTGATGTCCTCTTCACTGCTGCCCCTACAAGTTTGTACCAAGCACGGTTGAAATCATGTGCTAAACCTTAAACTTAATCAAAATCATGCTGTTGGAAACACACACAGGTAGCACGGGGAGAGGTAATCAAGTTTTTTAATCAGTGCTTCAACCAGTCGTACTAATTGAGAATATCCACTCCATACTAATAGCATGGCCTTTACCCACCAGAAACAAACCACTGCAGGGCAGTATTTTCCAATGTACTGCCAGAGGATCTGCTAGACAACAACACAATTATACTTAGGCATTTATCTTAAAAATTGTTTGAATCTGAAATAATTCTGGCTAATTGCATCAATATATAAAATGTGATAAATTTTACATCGCACATACGGATACGACATTAAGCCAGCACTAAATGTTTTGCATAGATGGTATATTGCTAAACTAAAATGAATCCAACTCCTAAAATAAAGTTGCAAAGAGAATATGATTTGGAAGTTACTAATATGGCATCACATCTGCTTTAATACTGGCCAAGCCCAGGTCAACAGTGCCCCAAAAGAAGGTTCTTTACTGAACCATTTCCCCTCTAGGAGTCCTGGGCAAGCAGAAGGATATAAAGACTGCAAGAACAGCACAACATGCTTTTAAGAACAATCGTATTTCACATGATTCCAGCCTATACAGATGTGTAGGAGGGAAAGAGAGCAGTTTTCTTCTAATACATTCAAAATACACCAGAAAAAAAGTTCCGAAGTTAACCAAGTGAATTGGCACGTTTGTTTGCATACAGCATTCTACAGAAGGGACACAGATGAATGAAGAGCAGTGTAATCCCTTTGGAATGAGAAGCCGGCTGGAAATGAACAAAATACAAATTGTTTGGGACAAATACAGCATCAGAGCGATAGCCTACCACCAACCCATGGACACATGCGTCTGTGACACACTGCTAACAGTTACAGTTGGTGCAATCCACAGGGCCAGATGCTTCTGATGCAGGCAGACCTCAGGCTGCCTTTGAGCAGATTGTTATTCACATGTGGACTGCAAAGTGGTGCAAAACAGAACAAGTAATAGTTGAGGGTGAAGAAGGTGCTGGTATATCATCTGACACTCTGGCAACAGATCAAATTTATGCCTGAAGAGAGATCTAATCAATCACAAATGTTTATAAGACAAAAGAAGGTCATATCCAGAAGATTTGAAAAATGCAAGGCTCACGTGTGATCTCACCAAGTGACAACACAGCACGAGAGAAGTAAACAAATGAGGTTTCCTGAGGAAGACTTTGTGTTACTTGAAAAAGATGAATAAATAAAAGACGACGACCTTAAAAAATGTCACAGAAGAACAGAGAGGCCATCAGGAGGGACCAGCTGCTCTCTCCAGTAACATAAATCAAAAATGCTAGGGAGACGAACCTGCTTTTCCTGCAGAACAGAAGACAAAACTCATCTCCAGAGACAAGGGTTGCAGACTGACCTTGCAGCAGGGGTGAAGGTGAGCCTTAAAAGCAGCAGAAAATGCATCCTGCAGATGGGCCCCACGTGAGAGGAGCAGGAATGCTTGTGTCCCCACAGCCAGTTCCCATGGGGTGCTCCAGGTCCCAAAGGGACCACAGGACAGAGGTGTAAGAGCATGTATATTAGGGTCCAGCTTTCCCTTTTCTGGTCTTATTGTTTTCTCTCTTTTTTGCTTTTCTTCAAAGGCAGACAGGTAACCAAGACCTGCAGTTCATAACAAAAAGAAGCATTCCCTGCCTGGATTCTAAAGCCCCTACACATTAAGAGCCTCTTAAAATAGGTTTCAAGTGGCATTGCAGTAAGACTCTTTAAACCTCTAAGGTTACGTTTCTGATATCCTATTCGTTTATATCATCCCAGCTCCTGCCTGCCTGCCTGTTGTGTTTGTAACAGACTTAGCTTAATCTAAGCAGATTTAGCCCTAATAACTACAGCTCACTAATGCACACTGCAATTACATATCACACCAGGAAATTGTGCCCCCAAGCTCAAACACTGCTGCCTTCTAGTCGTGGAAGCCACTAATGCTCATCTGAAAAAACCTCTAGAAATTACAGACACTGCTCACTCCCATTCACAAGCAACCTCCTCTACAGCATACACAAAGACAACATCTAAGCAGCAAGTTTTCTTCAATATCTAATGATTTATGGATTTAATTCAGGATTCCCAGTCACACTCACACTGAACTTTCACATTTGTCCTCCATCCATCCCTTCTGCTAAGGAAGTTCCTTGTTGAGAGCAGCTGCTCCCCATTTGCTCTTTATGAAGTGTATGAGATAACAAAAATATTTAAAGGGGATTTTTGTCTTGCTCAGAACAAAATTATTTTTCTGCCTGTCATAAAGCTAAAGGAAGCGAGTCTGACAGAAGACTCATGCAGTAACAAGCTCCAAAGGCTGCAGAAAGAATTTGAAGGTTGAAAAACTGCTCCTCCTTAAGCCCAAATATTTCTCTACTTTTTAGCTGTTTCACGAGAGACATCATGGCTGGTTATTTACTGCACGTGTGTACCTGATGATTTATGGGAGAGACAGCATCAGTTTCAATCTCTGCTAAGCCTAATGCGCCACTACTACAGAAAGTCTGGCACTGGGGCTCCCTGTACTGTATCAAGAGCAGCTCCACATGAAGTACTGGAATATGCTCACTAGCTCAGCTCTGTTCACAACCATCAGCAAGTTATCTTAGTGCTGGTCAGCTTTCTGTCAAACCTGCATTTTCCAGAACAGATTAAATCAACTCTGCCTTGTGTCTGGCTGACTCAACGAAAATATCATTCAAAATATCAGAAATATCAATAAAGGCACGTTAGCACCAGAGCTCAGGTCCAATATTAATGAGCATGTAATGTAGATGTTACCCTTCAAGTTAATTCCACTGCACAATGGGTACTTTGCCAAGACATCTGAAGTCAGCAGTCACATCAGACTTCCTCTATTCTCAAAGGAAAGCTACAGCTGCCTCCAGAAGGTTGCTCAGCTTACCTGATTTTCCAACCAAATGCACCCACCTCTCCCTGCACAATACCAGAAGGAGCCTGAGGCAATGCCAGTACTGCAGCTGAGCAGGTATAATCTGGACCTAAGTGTGAGATAACACAGCATCTCTCCAAACTTTCACGGCAATGGGAAAAACTGAGAAAAAAAAACCTCATGTAAACCTGTATTCTGCACTAAAACCAAGGAAGCATCATTTGAAATGGATTATAAAAAACACTCAGAAAGTAATTCCTCAAGAGGAGTTTGTTCTCCGTAGACAGGATTCAACCTAAGGGGCGTGGCACTGTTATCTGCTACAGCAGTATTCATCAGGTAGAGCTGAACAAGAGCTGAGAGCTCCTCACTCTCTAAGGCAGTGACCCTCATAGCTCAGTATAAACTCAGCCTGTGCTGGCTCAAGAGAGATGAAGTCTTCCAGCACTCCCCAAACTAAAGCTGGCTCACAGGACAGCAAAGTTGTGTGGGGCAGCAGTACTGTGGCCACAGGTCCTGCTGATGGCCCTCCTGTTGCACTGGTGCACAACGCAAAGCGCCAGAGGCCTGACCAACTCCCTCATCCTTCCAGGAGGCAGAGGTATTAACGGCAGGGAAATAGGCTGCCGTTCTGTCAAGAGCGATGACTTCAATCTCAGGTGCTGTAAACAACATCCACACTACAAACATTTTAAAATAAAGCCAACGACTGCTTTCATTATTATCACTTCAGCACACATCACCCCTGAAGCGCTCAGCAAACACTCTCTCATATGGAAATGTACAGTTTCATCCCAGGGGTAGTTAATGAAGTTTTGTAAGTAATGCTGCTGAAGTACCTGGCAATTATGCAAGTCACTTCTGCTCAGGAAAGATGCTGTACGCTTCTCAGTTTATCTCACTAATTTCCATCTTCTTCTGCTGGAACTACCACTTGCTACTCGCCATTAGGCAATTTGGTTTCATACTGACAGAAAAGTGAAGGAAAATGAAGACCCTCCTGCAGAAAGGTTTCTCCCTAAAAAGAGTTTACAGAAGCACATCAGCACACAATAAACACACTCGAACAAAGCCAGTATTTTAACAGCCAGCTTTGCCGCAACCTGTGCTGCATTTATAAGGCTTTTTGATGCTAGAATGCATCAGGGAAAGATGTGCTGTCTGTTAAATTGAGCACTTACCCCAGGGAATAGAGACGGCACTGCTTGTTTCTGAGCCGGTGGATGAGGCTAAACCTCTCATCAAGACAGACTGACCAGGGCCTCTTCATGGCTTCAGAGTTGCCCCTCAGGCTGCTCAGGTTCATGTGCTCACATGAAATCTGTTGAAATCAAAGAATGTTTCATCTTAAGGCTTACCCTTTAATTTTTTAATTTGCCTTCTGGGTAAAGAGTGGAGAGAAGTCTTGTTTAAATCTGCCTGTCAATCTGATGCACAGCTATGGAAACTGGAATACTTTTTTCCCTTGTTTGTTTGTTCTGCTTGGTGAAATTCAAGGCTTACATAATCCCCCAAACAGCAACACAGTTTAAAAAGCAAATAATTAAGCATTAGTATTATGCCCTGAAATCAGTTTTCCTGACAAGACATTATTACAGCATTAAAATGTTTATTTTTTTTTTCCCTTTCAAACCGTTTTGCAGGTTCTGCATTCTGAATCATGTTGAAATCCTGTAACAATTCAACATGGCAATCACAGACTGCAATGTCACTGCAATGTATTCTGCACACCACACCTGCAGGGTCCTGGATCTCCCAAAAAGATTTAACCGTGACCTTGCAACAGCCCCTATCCAATAACAAAGGGATTTTGCTTAACTAAACAGAGGAATCACAGCATATGCTTCTGTACTCTGCTGGCTTATGTTTCAAGAGTCTCAAGTCAGAATGAAAGTACTGCAAAAGGAGAAGGGATACAGACCCTGCAGGAGCCCAGCCAGGCCATCGCAACTCACAGAAATTGCTCTCTGAACCCAGCATTAACTGTGCCTGCAGTGATGGGAGGTAGCCCTGTCAGGCAGCCAAACAAAAACAACAAAAAAAAGTGGAAATTATGACAGCAGAGACAAGAGCAGGGGTGAGAACGACAGCTGAAATCCAGCCTTTGTTATGGTAGGCAATCTCCACCTTGGGCTTCATAATAAGTAAATAAAGCTCTGATTTTTTAAAGATGCTTAAGCTCTGAAATATCATTATCTGGAGCATTACGTTCACAGAACTGCAAGCTGCATCACCACCTCTCTACTCCAGCTTAGCTCCTAACTCTCATGGAAAAATCATAAAAGCTAATAAAGTACCTATTCATGCTGCTCTCAGGATTTGCTAAGTTTTAAGTGATGATCTGCACTGCACCCCACTACTCATTTCCTTTCAGTCACATAACAACCAAAGAACAAACAGCACTGTGACAACAAGCACTAATTTCAAGACACTGAAGAATAATGTGCTCCCTACGGAAAAATAAAAGATCCTGCAATGCTGCCACTTAATAGACTCATGGTATTATGAGCAATTTCAACACTCAGAACTTGGACCGATTTTAACAGCTCTTGATATTAAAATGAAACCTAAAATCAAAAGACCGGAACCTTATCTTTAGTACCATCACCCATCTGTTGCATGATTTACAGATGCTGCAGCACAGAGCCGCGTCCTGTTCTGGGCTCCTACTCACAGCTATCACACAAATAACAGCACATGTAAGGTGGTTTGTCTGGTCACCAGATACCGGCAAGAAAAAGCTTTCTGTGGTCACACCTTGATTTGCTGACATGCCATCTCCTGATGTCAGCTGCTCTGTGCTATGGCAGGAATCTGAACTTCGGCAGAGTAATTAGCTGACACCTGATAAGCAAGCAAAGATAACAAGTGCCTCCGCTCGTCTACGCAAGTGGGATCCATTTCCAGAAATGTTCCTATCAGCCATGGTGCTACCCCTTCAGCTGTTAATCCTGCAACATCTGCCAGGTCAGAAACAAGAGTTTCTCTTTATTTTTTGTTTTCACTTACACTTGTCCCCAGGGTCAGTTACTCTGGGAATGAAAGTTCTTGATTACTGTGTCAGAATCAATAAATTCTCTGCTAACTGAAGTCCTTGTAAGTTTTGCCCCAACCAGTGGAATTTAGCAGCATCTGCCATTGTTTATTAAGTCAATGAGACGAGGGCTGTTTTCAGCTTAATGTGCCTCTTCAGACTGAACTTCTGCACTGTAAACCAAGCAGCTCAGCACAGGTCTCTCACTGTGTTTTCTTTCTGGTCCTCTCAGTGCCAGGCAGAGATGTCCTCTTCATGTTTCTAACCATTTTGCCAGTGGTATCAGAAGCTGGAGGGTAAGACATTGCTGGTACCCTCCCAGGGACCACTTGTGGGCGGAGCAGAATATTTTCAGACATGTTTCAGGCGACTCTACCGTCTCAGCTTTGAAAGCACTGCACTGACAAAGAAATTCCTTTATGAATGACATTTTGGTGACCTAAGGTTTTTTGCTGCTCTTCAGCATAAATGATGGTGTGGTTAAATCTGTGTTCAAGGGCTAATTAGTGAATATCTAAAGCAACCACTCAGTGAGAACTGTGGCCTTCCAGCACTTTTTCTGCTTTTATTATAGGAAATAAATTCATGTATCATACATGTTGTTGTGCAGAACTGATGTTTCTATAAAGAACTCACATGGACACTTTCTACCCTGTGTTTTGACCCTCACATTCATGTTGACCATCACTGTAAAGTTGAGCAGCTTTAGAAATAAATTTTATATCCAAAAGCAATTGCAAAAAGGGTTTGATGTGAGCTTAATTCCTTATTTGCGAAGGAACAGACTGTATCAGACAGAACTGAAATAAAAACCTACTTGAGAAGTGCTAATGTACTTCAGGAACCTCAAGGCTTCATAGTTCAAGGAAGGAGTTGGACTTGCCCATGGCTGCAGTTCAATGTGCCACCTTACAGTCTGCAAAGCAAAAATAAATACATAAATGAAACAAAACAAATACCTTAAAGGAATAGTATTAATTTCTTAGTACAAGCATAAAATGCAAGAGCTAACAAATTAAGGAGATTTCATTTCCTAGGGGCTTGTCTGTGCTTGAAAGTTATTCCAGAATAAAGTAGCATTTGAACTACCGTGAAAGAGCACCCAAGTATGATTTATCACAATCAAAAGCAGACGTAGTTAATTCAGAAAAAAACGGCTCTTTATCAAAACACAAGTGTTGGCACAATTATTCTGGGACACCCAGGTAAGTACTAGCGTATATAAATGAACAAAGGAAACAAAACTGAGTATCCAAATCCTCTAGCAGGACATCTAAAAAGAGTGAAATTTCTCCCTTGTATTTTGCATCTCATCTCTCTGTCCACTGAAAGCAAGGTTTGTACCATAACGCTGATCACCAAAAGAAACCCCACCAAACAATCTCTTTCCTTTTTCAAAATCTAGATTCGTACAAAAAGAAAGCTTCCCACATTTTTTGAGAAAAGACCTCTTTGTACCCCACACTTGACTGACAAAGTACCCCAGAATTCTTTGTTTCCCCAGAAAAATGCCAGTGTGGCTCCCTTCAGCCCTACAACTCCTCATTTTCATAACAACAAGGAACTAGTTGTAGCGGATGCTCTCTGTACACCCCATGAGGCCCAGCAGCTCTGAACCTTGGGGACCCTGTCACTTTATGAAACAACACTTCCCTCTCAAAGCGGAACAGAAAAGGTCTTCCAGGCATGCGCTCTCATAGCAACAGGGCTCTCACTCCCATCTGCAGTACCTTCTCCAAATTCTGCCTGCTTTTGTCATGCTAGGAAGTATAGACGTGTTACCTTTTGCCCTCATGTACATAGAAATACAAGTACAGTGTTAAGTAGTACTGCATTAAGATTGATTTCTCACAATTCTTCATCCTTGGGTGTGATAGCTCACTGCTATGGTTAGGCAGGTAGTGTCAAGCTTTCCTTTAATCAGCTGTGATTAACTGAGCTTCATTAATGAACAGGATGGGTTTTTTTTTTTCCCCATAAAATTTATTCTAACATTCAATAAACTACAAGCTAAGCTACCTGGACATGGGCCTGGGCATTCTGCTCTGAGTGTCTCTGCCTGAGCAGGGGTTGGACCAGTTGGACCCAGAGGGCCCTTCTAACCTCAGCCCTTCTATAATTCTGAGGAAAAAAAAAAAATTGAGGGTTCCTTATGGGAACCTTATTTCCAAAGAACTCTGGAAAAAGAAAGGAAATAACAAATCACTGGCCTGAATGGAGTCAAATGGCAGAGATGAGGAGCTCAGCCCAAGACCTGGGCTGGTGGGCAGCACTGGAGGGAAGGCAGCAGTCAGCCCTACTGGGAACCATGAGCCTAGGTGCTGACGGAAAGGACCTTCAGAAACCAGGGAGGGACATAGAAAAGAAAAAGAGAAGGCAAAACCAGAAAACAGAAATGATAAAAGAGGACCATCAGACCAGATGGAGTTTGCCTTGAGCTGATACTATAAACTTGTATTTTTTCAGCCTAAGTAAACACGCTGGAGCGAATGGCAGCCAGGAGGTCCGTATGAGGTTTATTGTTCCTTCAGGGTGAGCTCTTTATTTTCTGTATTGTTATGTTTTGCGATAAAGAGATGTTGAAAAGGATATTTAATAATTTTTTTTTCTCCAGAAATAGACAGAAGTAGCACCTCCCACCCTGAAGCCTGCTGCCTGCAATAGCCAGGGGCTCCTACATCCTTAACAGCACCATGCCAAATGCCAGGCAGCCAGAAAGCTCTGCAGCAGCATGTACCCCGAGACGCTGCTTTCAGACAGCAGCCTGCAAGCAACTAGCACAGCAGGAGGATAGGTGCACACTTGGGAGGCAGAAGTGTGTAATCTTTCAGAATGAGTCACAGTTCACACGGCTGAATAATGCTTGCAATGACAGGAATGCCGCTGTTTCAACAGGCTTGAAAGCTGAAAAGAAAATGAAGGCTGACAATCATTTTCAAGCAAAAGAAACCCCAGACACCTAAACATCTGAGCCCAGTTATCCCGCAATCTATTTGTATGAGAAGTACCTCATTAGGTAGCAGAATTACATGGCAGCCTGTGTAGAACAGAGAAGAAAAAGGAAAAAAAAAACCTTTTAATTAATCATAAGGTAAGGTTCTTTTTCCAATGCATGCAGTATCAGAGAAGCACGATGGCTTACTCTCAGCTGCTTAAAATTTTCAAGATGACAAATTGCCTTCCCACTGGTAGGTCTCCAAAACTTACCAACAAACACAAAAAGGAAGATAAAAAGCCCAGTGGCTTACTAAGTCAGTTTCATACACACACACACAAAATAAAAAATAATCAACCTCTTTACATTTAGGAGCACCACACAAATGCTACTTCTGTGACCTACTAGAACAGAGCTCCCAATTCATGGCAATGCTTTTGAATAGCTTCGAAACGCGCCCCTTGGTCCCTGGCTCCTTGCAATGAAGAAGCCCATTTCCATTTGTTAATGAATACATCTGAGAGATCTGCTCTGACACCTGCTGAACACCCACACCAAGCAGTTCAGTCATTACATTACAATAAGATCCGGAATGGTGGATGGGGATGAAAACAGAGCACACCTCTTGGAACAGGTCTCCTGCAGGGGTAACCTGCTGACATTGAAAATGCAGTGCGGCCATGCTCAGGGCTGACCCAATGCCCTCCTGAAGCTGCTGTTCCCTGTTCCATCTGTAACCTTTTCAATGGATTTTCAGCTGATTTTCAGCCTCTTCTGCAGCATTTGCTCCCTTGAACTCCGCAAACAAAAGGTACTCGGCCCCTCTGAACCAGCTGCTTTGGGAAAAACAGGTTTATTCCTGGAAAGTTACAATACCACTTAAAAATAGCCTCCTACATATCCTAAAGCATCTCTATACATACGTTGTTTCATTTACAAGCACATGACCTGAGGTTAGCACTGTAAGAAAAAAATCAGTCTTCAGAAAGACTTTATCACAAGCAATATCAGACACCAACTTCCTCATTCCCTTATGCATAATGGATATCTAAATATATTACCCAGAGTGATGCTTACATTTTCATGAGATGAGATAACCACATTAAGTCAATGCCATTGCTTTCTTAAGAAACCAAAGATCCATTTGTAGGTCTGATTTTTTTCCCACTTATTTCACACATACGGACTGACATTTCCTTTTGATCAATCTGGCCAAAAGCAGTGGTGACTCTTCCCTGCAGACCGTTTATTTCCAGACTTTTCTCCCTCATCAGCCATTGCAGCATTCATCTGATAATCCCTTAATAACCTGTAGCATACATACAGTATCACTTGTCCTAAAATAATTTCAAATTATGATGAAAAGTTTAAATCAGCATGTGCAAAAGGACCACAAACTTACAGGTGTACAACTGTAGGTTGTCAAAATTTCTTGCTTTTCTAGCATTAACTTGAACACAGCAATGTAAATAATGAAATTTTTCCCAGATCAATTGTACAGTTTCAGTCCAGTAATTCAAACAGTCTGCTCCTTTCCTTCCCTTCTGCTTGAATTTGAAAGGGAATTAGTCAGGAATTTTATCTTGGTTTTATTATTTTAAGGTCAGTAACTAATTTTTCCCTTCTTTAAGACTCCCTCCTACTTAGCAGTCTGTTAAAATACCAGCCATGTTTATAAACAAAAAGTTTGGAATCCCAGTGCCCTGCCAAGAAGTCTGTTGCTTCCAGCAAAGAAAGAAAAGACTCGTCAGTACGTACACCAGTGTGTTAAATGAGGGAAAAATATAAAACCCCCTGACTAGACAGCAACAATATTTTTTTTAAATCTGAGGCAGAACCAAACATGAATGAAAAGCACTCATGGCAATAAACTCTATCAATAACCATAAATATTTGCCATAGAAACAAATGACATACACTTCTCCATACATGTCTAGCTGTTCTGGCTTTACCTTGCAAATCACAATGCTTGCCTCTTTTGGAAGGGTACAGCTGAACAATTTTTGCTCCTGGGTGAAATTTTGCAGGTTTTTTTTTTATTCTCTTAAGAAGCAAGGATTCAAATTGCAAAGTGTCAGATAATGACAAAGCGAACACTTATTTAATGGATCGCATTCCTGAAAGCTAGAGAAGGCTGCCCCTAGACATGATGACAGGGTTAGGGCACCTTCTTTGGGCTCCCTCTGAAGCCCCTGAGCATACAATTTTGTGGGTTTTGGTGTTTTCAATTCAAGTGTTCCTTGAACAGTGAAAGCACTGTGTGGCAACCCAGCAGTGCATGCAGGCTGTATGGCACGTGTCAGCATTTGCAGGAGATACGTACCCAGCAAAGCAAAGTCTGCTGAGATGTGTGGGAGGGCAGCTGAAGGTAAGGGCAGCCAAACCGGGTACATTGCTCCTCATGCTAACAGCAGTGTAGCTCTTGCAGCAGTGAATGATCCCTGCCGAAATCCCACATTCTTGGAGGGTTGACTCCAGGGGAGAGCCAGGAGTGAAAGAACATTCAGGCTGTGAGGACAACCTGGGACCACACTCCCACGGTCGGCTGGAAAGCTGTTATTTGACAGGACAGATGAGGCAGACAGGCTCTTTAGGGGTGTGATTCATCTCACTACAGAGTAGATGTCTAAAACAAGAAAGATGAATCACACACTGGAAAACCTCCATTTCTTTCCATTAACTGCAAAGGCAGTGTAATGGACTGGCTGAGATGAATCCACACCATAGACATTTAACATCAGAGATGAGGAAGCCCAGATCAGACCCTCAGACACAAAAAAAATATCCTACAGCCTTTTACTTTATAGGGCTGTGTCCACTCTTTAGTCTGACCTAATACTTCGTTGCACTTTATTCTTCAGTAAGTCTGAATAGCTCCAAATGTCTTATATTTGGAGCAGCAAGATGTGACAGAAGTAAAAAAACTCTACCTCGAAGCAGAGGTGTCCATAGGAATGAACGAGCGTGTCTCAGACTCAGCACAAACCTCCTTCAGTCAGACCCTTGGGAAAGTTCTCCTTTCATTACATGGTAATCAGCATTACCCTGAAGGTTCACAGGTCGTACAACTGCATAAATATACTACTCTGTACCATTAATGTAGAAGTAGTTGGTTTAGCACAGGTTCAGTAAGCTATAATTTAAAATACCGGCTTCCAAAGTGACTGTGACTCACATTTAAGGCTGAGTGAATTTCTAGCACAGCTGCATGTTTAAACTACTCTTTTTTTTTTCTTTTTTTTAATATTAGTACTTCTTATTTTTCTTTGCAGTTTGGCTTTCTTAAACAAGACCTTTTCACCAAGGAAACCATTCTACAGAAAGCTCACCTGAAGCATGAGGCATCCTGAGTGCTGCAAGCAAGCACAGATGGCATCTGATTCTGCAGCCACTGAAACTGAGAATTTCCATTCCAACAGTGAAATTTTCAAGAGCTGCAAGAGCTCCACAATGAACTACAAAGAATTCATAAAGAAAATCTTTCTAATTCCCTATCTTCATTTCTTTTACACTTTTTGGAGTTTATCTAAAGCAGAAGCATTTCTGACAGCACTACTGGCAGGCACACAGCTGTCTCAGTAGCCAGTCACAGAGGAATTGCTCTGTTCCCTGTAGGTACCAGCTGCATGCTGTGCAATGAGTTGACCGCATACAGAGTCCATCCCACAGATGGGCCCCAGTGCCATCAAACTGATGTGCATTATCCTGAGATTTGACCATGGAACATCATGCTGAGGAACAGAAGTCTTGCGCCATGATGAGCAAGCAATCTAATTAATAGAGGCAGGTTCTCCCCTGCAGCAAGGCCACTTAGGAAATTAAATCCTGCTGATGGAAAACGACAATGTGACAGAAGTGCTTTCTGCATTAATGAGGAGATGTCTTAAATTTAAATGAGGTTTCGACACAACTTGCGCGTGAAGAATTTTAATACCCAGAGGTGTTCATGTGCCAGGTTGGGTGTGTTTTATTATACCGAAGAGGGATCCCCTAGGATGCACCTGGCTTTCCCTCACCTTCTGGGCACTATCCCCTCCTACACGGTGCTGCTAACTCTGCTTGCTGGTGGTAGAGTCCACAGGCAGCTCTGAGTGTCATCCCATTGCTTGGATTGACAGCCCACCAGTAGCGCTCACTTCCCAGGCCTGAAGCTTGCACCCAAAGTACAACTCTTGTGTTCTGTAAATGCCCCAGGCCTGGCAAGGCCTGCGTCTCCCACAGCGCACTGAGGCCAGCATGTGCCCCAGGGCGCAGCCCACCTCCATGCTCTCTCAGGCTCTGCTTTTAACTTTGGGCCTTTCCCACCAAAACAAGCACCTCATATGAAAACCGCATATCAGAGAAAGGAAAAAAAAAAAAAAAAGAAGAAGAAAAAAAAAAGATGCTTGGCACCAGTACTCCAGTAACAGAATTTATACTGCTCAAGGAATTAGGACATGGCTTTAGGAAAGTTCAGAGGCCTTTCCAAAACTAACAAGGCAGGGCTGGATGTATTAAGGACCGAGTGACTAATGCTCTGCTGAATCCAGCTCGAATCCCTGGCTTCAGCAGGACACAGGTGTTGGGAAGCAGCTTGCCAGCCCCCTGTAAACCCAACGGCAGACCCAGGCTCTGGCCACACACCTGCAGCAGGCAGGGAGCAGGCCCATGGCTGACAAAGCTTCCAGAGCACCAGCCGAAATGTCATTCTGTAGGCACTTACAAATTCAGGAAGTGCTGCATCTAATGTATTCTTTACATAGCATAGCAATTGGGACTTTGTTGTTATGATAGGAAAAAAAAACCAAACTAATAAATCAGGCAGCAGAATTCCGGCATTATCCAGTGGCTGACAGAGTGGTAAGTCACCTGATGGAGATGAGATCAGGAGCTAGAACGGGCTGAAATTTATGGAGGCAAATTCTCAAAACTGCTTAAGCAGTCTAATAGTCTAATAGTTAATCAACTGAATTATCTGCAGTGCCTATGTGCCAGCACTTAAGGATAAGGACAGCCAGGAACAGATACAGCAATCACTAGCCACTGCTTGTCACATTCAGACTTCTGCTAAGCAGAGTCAAGACTGGGGGTTTCAATCAGTATGCTTAACTGCTTTAAAGGAAGTTCCTTGGTTGAGAAAATGTGAGAGGTGTCATAAACCATACAACAGAGGAGAAAAAAAAAGCTATCTTCCCCTAGGCTGGCTTCATCTCAATATTCAAAACACCGCCCACAACAAAGAGACTTTATCAGTAAATATTCAGCTAGCCAGACAAGCTGAGTTTATTTTGTGCAAATTCCAGCACTCTAATCATGATGTAAAGATTGGGATGTCTTTAGCAGCCTATGCACTGGCTTCAGCAGGCTTTGCCCGAGGCTAAGGACTGGCCAAAAAAAAAGTGATTTGAAGTAAAAACACTTCCACAGGAATAAGAGCATTTCACACTCGCACAGCTTTCTCCCTCTTCCAAGTGAAGTGCAAATGTCTAATAGGAAATGATCCACTCACTTTCCAGCCTAAAAAGCAATTCAGAGCATCAGAAGATTCCTTCACCACCAGCCTGTTGTGGCAATGCATCCACACCAGTGGAAGATCAGTAGATCTATACAGCCCTGAATTTCAGTCAAAAAATATGAGAGAGACCATGGCCATTAGCAGGACATAGGACCCACTCCTACTGGTAACAAGGATCTTCTGTGCCTAGGGAGAAGGAGAGGTAACCAGCTGGAATTGGACATCTGTAATACAATAAAGTAAGTAAACATTAATTCTTACAAGCAGGTAAACTGAAAGGCTGCAGGACTTCTGCAGGCATTTAGATTTCACAGCATAAAACCTTAGAAGAGGCAGACAGACAGATATGACAGGGACCTAAGGATTTCTCTCTCCCAGCAGACAGCCAGTTCACTTGAACATACTGGGTTTTGCTGGGCAGCCAGGGAAGACTAACAGCCAAACCTCACTTCCGTCTTCAACAGCTTCTTATTTTATGCGTGTGTTAGTTAATAAAACAAGATAATGGAGCTCCCTAGAATGAAATGCACACTAGCTTTAAATGTCTACATATTCTCTTGCTTGTTTTTAATGTGATTATAGCTCTAGACAATGGAGAGTAGTCTACGTAAAAGTCTTTCAAAGAAAGCAAGGCCACACACTGGGCAATCAGTTCCCTCTACCTAGAAAAGGAATGAGAACTGGCTCACAGGGAGCCAGGGGTTTAAATTTAGTATTTCACATTTATTTCTCAATTTATAAGAAGGAAATCAAGCTTCTTTCAAAGCGCATAATTTTAAAGTATTTTTTGTTCAAGATAAGTAGGCATAGACCCACACACCATAAGCTCATGGAAGACGCGCTTGGGCAAATTTACACCATTCTTTTCAGCAAAGGACATTCTCCAATGTCTTATCGCCAATTCTAAACGCTACACAGAACATAGCGCTAATCAGCTACACAGTTTGAGCACGAACTCCTGATGTACCCAGAATTCCCATGGATTTCATAATGAATAACAATTACAAGATCAAACCGTTAATCAAGACATCTAACTAAGGAGAAACATATCAGCTCAGCAGCAGCCAATTGACACATAATTGCTTCTTGTTTAATTTTCTCAAAAGAGTGAGGGAAAATGAACAAGAGACTACTACTTCGCCCTACTCAAGATGAAACAAAGTTCACAGTCTTTGAAATTTCCAGTGCTGCAGAACATAAATGAGCAAAGTCCAAACTGAGACACATCAGAACTAACGAAGTTTATCATTTCTTTGTCGCTTTGTTTTTTAGGTCTCTATCCACCACAAGTGCTGCTAACTCTGCAGGAAGGATCTCAACCGATTCTTATCATTTTAGGCCTTTAAGTGGCAAATAATATTTAAAAGTACATGCTGTATCAGTAGACATTGCCATCTCTTCCCCCTAGCATTTCAAATACTGTCTCTTTGTAAAATATGAAAGAAGATGCTAAATAAAGGTCACCAGCTTTCAAGCTCCCGGTTAATTATTTGGCTTAGCAAGCCACAACAAGAATGAGGAAGAGGGCCGGGAATGGACAGGGCCAGGAGGAGGTTAAAACAGTGAGGGATCCTATGCTAGAATGTCTGTGCTCACTGGCTCTAACATCGTTTCAACTGCATCCACTTCCCAGCCACTTCTATCCCTGCTACGTCATCAACACATTCTTCCTTGCTTAATTTCTGTCTAGGTTAATTTTTCCCAGTTGTCACAAAGCAAACAAACAAAAAAAAAAGCACATGACTTCTTACCTCATCAAAATCAATCCGAAGAACACTAAGCATCCCTTATTTGAGGGATATCCCTAAGAGATATGTTGCCTAACTGGCTCATCAAAGGCCCTTTCTCGAGAAGCTCTTCAGGCTTTGTTTTTTGCACCTCAAGAAGGGCAGAGCGTTCCATTCCTCTAGTCAGCAAGAACCACAAGATCAGCCCTGGAAACCATCCAAGATTTTGTCATTTCCAGAAAGATAAACAGCAGTGCACCCAAAGCTGCACCTCAGATCTGGGGCCCATGAGAACCTAATGGGGTTCAACAAGGTTAAGTGCAAGGCTCTGGACTTGGGCCGGGGCAATCCCAGGTATTTATACAAACTGGGGAGAAGAACCCCTTGAGAGCAGCCCTGCGGAGAAGAACTTGGGGGTCCTGGTGGACTAGAAGCTGGACATGAGCCAGCAGTGTGTGCTTGCAGCCCAGAAGGCCAACTGTGTTCTGGGCTGCATTAAAAGAGGAGCAGCCAGCAGGGAGAGGGAGGTGATTGATTGTCCCCCTCTACTCAGCTCTTGTGAGGCCCCATCTGGAGTACTGCATCCAGGTCTGGGGCCCCCAGCACAAGAAAGTGGAGCTCTTGGAGCAGGTCCAGAGGAGAGCCACGAAGATGATCAGAGGTCTGGAGAACCTCTCCTATGAGGAAAGGTTGAGGGAACTGGGCTTGTTTAGCTTGGAGAAGAGAAGGCTCCGGGGAGACCTCACTGGGGCCTTCCAATATTTTGAACAGGAGGGAGAACTACTGTTTACGAGGGTGGACAGAGATAGGACACAGGGGAATGGTTTTAAACTGAGACAGGGGAGGTTTAGGTTAGATATTAGGAGGAAGTTTTTCACCCAGAGGCTGGTGACGCACTGGAACAGGCTGCCCAAGGA
The DNA here is from genome assembly GCA_016647715.1 of Pavo muticus. Lineage (NCBI taxonomy): Eukaryota > Metazoa > Chordata > Aves > Galliformes > Phasianidae > Pavo > Pavo muticus. Next base: position 109,200 of record JACDJE010000551.1, on the reverse strand, counting down.
GGTTGTGGATGCACTATCCCTGGAGGCATTCAAAGCCAGGATGGATGTGAAAGCCTGGTCTAGTGGTTGGCAATCCTGCACATAGCAGGGGGTTGAAACTAGATGATCATTGTGGTCCTTTTCAACCCAGGCCATTCTATGATTCTGTGAAATCTACCAGAGGGTGGAACCCAAAGCAAATGTGAGCAGGTCCCTTGTTAAACAAGCTCTTGGTTAGCTCTTTCCTCAACAATGAAACCAGAGATTTTGCATCTAAATCTAAGGCAGATGGATCCTCCCAAGAGTCTCTCAGATTTGGGTTTCGAAAAAACAAGACAGCTCTCTGCTACCGAATTTCAAAGAGCACTGCAAAGCCACTTTCTTCCCATCTGCAGAACACATGGGGAAGACATCAGTAATAAAAGAAACTTCTGTATACATGGTAAGTGTTGCTGGAACTACTATGTTCATCATTACACAAAGACGTGAGAAAAGGTTTATTTATTGTATTTCCAGATGTGTCATGGAGGACATAAATTATAGGAATAGTTCTTAAATGTTGAAAAAAAAAAAAAAAAAAAGGAAACAGAAAAAAAAAAAAAAATCATCAAGATGTTCCCACAGAGCCAGAGAGCTTTCAGGTCCAGGATTTGTGACCTGCGCTCTGTGAGGTCAGCAGTCACCTGCAGCCACCTCATCATCCCAAGTGATGGGGTCTAAGCAAGCAGCAGATCTGGTAGAAAGGCTGACAGAGACAGGACAGAAAGAGACCAGGTGAGAGGAACGCACATGTCCATTTCATAGGAGCCAACATCTTCCATTCACGACTGCATAAGCAGCTGGAAATGTTGCAGACATCTCCCTCTGTGGACCTTGGTATTAACACAAGAGCGAACTCAAAATTGCAGCATCTGTTTGTGCCACCCAGGGCTTCAGTTGACTTGCACACAGTTTCCATTACACTCCAAAGTCTGCTTACTCAAAGCAGGACAGCCTGTCACCCTGTCACGCCTGTATACAGGAACATAAACACCAACAACATCAGAGTGAGTAATGCAACGTAACAGGTTCCAGCATACACATACTTTACCACAATAAAAAATAGAAAATTAAAAAAAAAAAAGTACAAATCTTTATTTTTTTTCCCTCGTTTTTAGGTGTTCCACTGACTTGAACTGTATTTGATCTCAGACTTCCACAGACTGGAATGATCTTGGACATACACAGAAGTACCTTGCTGTGTTTCGACCAGCTACAAAAACACTCAGGTTGGTTCAGTGACTCACATGCACTGCACACAGCTCTGGACTGCTGAGCAGCTGTCCAAGACAGACTTCCGAGTTAATATTAGAACAAGGGATAAGAGAGGCATGCTATAGGTGCCACGAAGCTTAGTGGTGGTTTGCACAGACTTTATCGTCTATGAGTTAAGACTTCTATCTAAGCTGTGCTGAGAGTGACAGCCATCACTGTCACATACTGATATCAGTGGAACACAAAACAGCCTCCGGTCCTACACTCCATCACTTACATCGATGGATGGATGGATGCTGAGCCCACCACTGACCCTCTTACATGGTTGAAAACCAGTGGGAGCCATTGAGGCCCTCCCATTGTCCCTCACCATTGTGGTTTGCTAAGGCAGCAGGAAGAGGACTGCGTGGTCTACAACAGCCAAAGCTGTTACAGGGTTTTACTCTTCACCGCCATTGGATTTTTCAGTACCACAGCCCCCATCATGGTCTGCTGAGCTTTGCTCTGGTTTCACAACAAACATCCACCAGCTGAACTTCAACCAGAAGTGCACCTGCAGTTCAGCAAAAGTGGCTTAAAAGAGACATGTAGCACATGAGCACCCACCATGCCCAGCTCTGCTAACGCCCTGCCTGGATGGCTAATGTAGACGTGAGTCAACAACACACTGGGGTGAAACCCTCACAAGCTCCGGATTAAAGACTTTTCTCATAAAAAGGAAAAAAGAAAACAAAAAAACCCAGCAGCTAAAGGTCAGCAACACAGAGGAACAATCTTGAGGCTTCCTGGAAGAATTCTACTTGTCCCAGCTACCACTTTTCTGCCTCCTAGACAGCAGCCCAGATCAATAGTTTGAGCTAAGAACAGCAAGTGTGACTGAGTCAGTATGGTTTCCTTCCTACACTTGCTACCATGGTCGTGACAGTCTCACTTTCTGCATCAGGCCCATACGTTATGCTTGGCTGAAGAAAAAGCTGGAGCAACTGTCAAAACAGCCAATTCTGTAACAAGAAATCATCAAGAGAAATTGCTACCTCCATCTCTGGCTTATGCCCTTAAACAGTGAAATTAATTTAATTTTTTAAAAAGAAAAAAGAAAAACCACACCTTTTCTGTAAAACAGCTATCTAGGAAAAGTTATTCCCTTTACAGAAGGCAGAAAACACTGAGTAAGTATTTGAAAGAAATTTGTATCGTTGGATATAATTAAATCTCATAAAGCTGTAATGACTTTCTGAAAGATAACATTCCCCAGCTGCTTCTCAAAAACTCACGGAGGGCAAATCTTCCAGGCAATAAAAAGCATGTAGGAATCAAGGTTATTCTTGTGATTCTTTACCTCATAAGTGACATCATTGTCAGAAATAAGATGACCATCTCCTCTTTATGGTCTACTATAAACACATTTCATTTGCATCTGAAACAGCCAGAAGAGTTGCTCTTTTTTGATGACTTTGGGAAGGATCTCCGTGCTTGGGTACCTTTGGGGCCCTCAGCTGCCTCCACGCAGTGGCAGCTGGCTGGCACTCCCAACATGTGATTGTCTGCTGTTGAAAATTGCTATCAATAAAAGTTAGCTACTTTCTTCCAAACACAATAACCTGTCCCAGTCTGTGCCATTAGCCTCAACAGCTGAACAAAAACCAAGGCTCTTGTAGCTGTTTCCCAGGTACTAATGGCCTGAAGCCATAAACTGCTACTTCGCACTAATCTCTCAAGCTAAGCAACTTCGGGTCAGTTTATCTTTGGTAAGAGACCTCCAGGCACTGGAGGAAAGAAGTTGTTGAGTAATGTTCCTTCCTCTGGGGCTACTCAATCAGCACAGGACAATTACGGGGGAGTCTGGTCTCTCTAGCTAGGGATTAAGCCAGAGCAATGACCACTTACAGTCTTAAAAGACCCCATTACCTCTTTTTATTATATTGACATTAGATGGTTGTTCAGGCTAAATTCCAGTTTGGATAAAGACATTCTGCTCTGCAATTAGAGAAGCAGTCTGGCAGGCAGGTAAACGTGGAGATGACCTCAGTAGACTGACTCAGCTCTACCTCTGTGCCTTGCAGCACAGTTAAGACCTGTGCTGTTACATCTCTACAAACTTCACGCTTTTTCTGTGAGCCTTTCCTTTGCTTACCCAGCTGGAAAGTTAAAATATTTTCCTAATATCTTGCCTGAAGATTAAAGCAGTTACTTCTTGTCCCGCTTGCAGTGGGCCTACAAAACAATTGGTCATTATGCACTTCCAAAAAAACTGTTCTTTTTCAGTTGGACAAGTTTAAGCGCACGCCTCTTGTAACCTACTTTTTTTCTGTTTAAAGCAAGTCCCGGCTCTTTCAGGCTTTCCTTAGAGGTCCTTCCTGTACCTTTTCACATCTTTTCCTTCCCTTTGAGGTCATCAGCTTGGAGGAGTCCAGAACTAACAACGCTCCAAGGAATAAATAATATCCAGCTCTTCAGCACTACACTGCTTTTCTGCAACCAAATCATAGCTGTGATTCCCATTTGTAAAAGCTAAGACATTAGTCACTCTCTGACAGACATTATTTGACTTTGGAATGAGTTTTCTCATTCTGAAGTTTCTCAAGTTTTCTTTAAGAATTTTGGCTTTTGCTCATCAAGATGCAGAGTAACTCGCTATTCCAGCAGCATCCAAAGTTGTATAGATTTGTAAAGAACTCAGCATGAAGACAATATACGTACAAGCAGACCATGAAAACACCTAATACATTTGCTTTGTAGATGTGCAGAATTCAAAATGACTCTTTACAGAAGCCCTACAAACCACTGAAAGTAGCATTGCCACTTTCAAAGCAAAAATAAAACGCAGTTTTAAAGGAAAGTGTTAGCATTAACGTAATGCTAAATCGCATGAAGTCATTTTGAACCTGCCGTATTAGTTACAGCATAGAAACCACTTATTCCCCACCACTCTGCAGATAGAACTGCATTAAAGACAAGGCCGTAGCAGTCCTTACTGCAGAGAAGCAGTAGCCTCTGTGAAATAGTTCCTATTTAGAGAGGGAAACAAACAAAAAAAGCAATCCAACAGACAACAGCAAAAATGAATTAGCCTACATTTATGAAGAACAAAACCACAAATGCATACAAGTAATGCCTACAGAAACATAATCTCACACAACTGCTCTGTTCTAGGCAATGATGCTTCGTGTTTCAAAATACATTATGATCCTAAATAAAACAAACACAGTCCCAGGCAGCAAAACCTAACTCTCGGATTTCAGTCACCGAAGGCAAATATTTTTATATCCACAGATGTGAAAGAGCATCCAAAACGACATCAAGTTCACTTGGGTATGTAGGTACCTTACCCCCCACCTTTCAACAGCTCCAAGAGACAAAGGTTTACTGCTGATACTACAGCTTTAAAACTAAATTTAGTACTTTGCTTCTAGTCTCACAGAAGGTACCCCTTCAGAAAATACACGTATGGCTACAGCCCAGGGATAGAAGCATTACACCAAGCCCACACTCGGGGAACCCTGGGCTGCAAAACCCAGCTAAAGCTGGGCAGAACGCAAGAAGTCAAACCTCAGTTTTTATCGGAGAGACAGTCTCTGAGGCTGCTAGCTTCAGCAAGCAGAACTACAGGAACCTAAAACATCTGCCCGGACTAAAATCTGATGGTTTTTGTTGTTGTTGTTGTTTGCTTTTTGTGCATAACTGCACTGCATCATGTAAAACTATTTTTTTCTCCTCCTACATGGAAATAAATCTGTCCAGAAGTCAAGTAAATCCAGCTCCTCCTAACCAGACTCATTGAAAAGCCCTCCTTCCCCCCCCCCCATTTCAAAACACAAGAGCCTACCATAACTTTTTACCGCAACCACTGTGATAAGAATTTGCTGTTATTTCAAATTCCAAATACAACATTTTATTATTATTTTTTTAAATCATCATAGTCTGCAATAATGTTTTAAAACTTCCCTCCCATACCTGCAGCACTGTGTGGATGCAGATGTCACCAATACCTACTGCATGAGCAGGTACACGTCAGAATTCTAACTGCCTGCATATAGCTGGAGTTTTGCTATATGTTCCATGTGTTCCCATACCAACACTTAACACAAGCAGAGTTTAGAGCCGTTTTATAAACATATATCTCTGGACAACAGGACAAGGGGGAATGGTTTTAAACTGAGACAGGGGAGGTTTAGGTTAGATATTAGGAGGAAGTTTTTCACACAGAGGGTGGTGACACTCTGGAACAGGTTGCCCAAGGAGGTTGTGGATGCCCCATCCCTTGGAGGCATTCAAGGCCAGGCTGGATGTGGCTCTGGGCAGCCTGGTCTGGTGGTTGGCAACCCTGCACATAGCAGGGTTGAAACTAGATGAGCATTGTGGTCCTTTTCAACCCAGGCCATTCTATGATTTTATGATTCTATCCTATCAATTTTTGACTATTAGTCGCCAGCAAGACCAGCAGCATCTGGTTTTCAGTGACCTTACTCCCTGTGGCTTTCAATCAGCATTCTTCATATCTACACACCAGGTGCTAAGGGACAGACACTTGTAACCTCGGTGGCAGAACCCTTCCATCTGCCATGCAGTCACTTTCCTCACTGACACAAATTTATCAGCAATCACAAATAAAGCACATTTACACCAGCAATTTCTTGCAGACACAAGGACCATTTTACAGGCTAACTCCCATCCTTCCCACCCTGCCTGGGTATGGTTTTCCTCCCTTTTGGTGCCGTTTGCTTGACTACAGCTCTGCTTCAGAAAGCTTTAACATGATTCCAAGTAGTCAACAATAATTTCCCTGCACGTCACTGCAATTTCTTTTATATAGCCAGAAAATAAAATATTCAACTAGACCTATGGAAATATTCTATTCATTGGTTATTTGTTTTACGCCAGTGATGTAAGTGGAAACGGCACTGAGGAAACAGCAAAGCTGGCTCTCACCGATTTTTTATTACTGCCATCCTGCTGGCTCACATATCACAATATATTCCAACAACAGCAACAAAACCACCAGTGGGGGAAGAACACTCCTGAAAGCCTCTGCAGACTTCAGAAATGGACTGACAGTGCTTTGCAAACAGACAGAAGACACAAAAGCATCTAAAAACTGTGGTGAAATACAATCTAATCCTGGCACAGCTGAGCTGCCTGGCCCTTGCTCTCGGGGTTCCATCCCTCTTCCCTGGCCCAAATCTCTGTGTCCTAGCCAGGTGTCTTTCTGCATGGATGGAAGGATGCTGAAGCAAATGGCCACATGGTGAGCACCATATTGCTGGTTCTCAACTTAGGATTTCCTCAAAAAAATAGTAACATTGGTTTAGTGTATGCTTTACTTTGGTCTCCCATGTTCAACGCCACACTTAGTGCATGCTTTCAAAAAGTACCTGAATTCACATGATCACAATTGTTTTTCATATGAATGCTGAAATTATTCCATAATTAGAATCACAGAACGGTTCAGGTTAGAAGGGACCTCAAAGCCCACCCAGTCCCTACCTCTGCTGTGGGCAGGGCTGCCATCCACCAGCTCAGCTGCCCAGGGCCCATCCAACCTGGCCTTGGGTGCCTCCAGGGATGGGGCATCCACATCTTCTCTGGAATTACAGTCACTCAAATTCTGGACACTGGGGAAATACCAAGTAACTCAGCCTCAAAATCAGAAGAACTGACACTGCAAGACCCAGGTGCCTCAGCCAGGCGTCAACATCACAGCACGCTGCGAGGACAGTAGGCCTTATAGAATCACAGAATCGTTAAGGAAAAGACCACTAAGACCATCTAGTCCAACCATCAGCCCTTCCCCCCCACACCTACTAACCACACCCCTCAGTGCCACATCTCCACATTTCTTGAACACCTCAAGAGATGGTGACTTCTCCACCTCCCTGGGCAGTCTGTGCCAATGCCTCACCAATCTCTTGAAGAAGAAACGTTTCCTAACATCCAACCTGAACCTTCTCTGGTGCAACTTGATGCCATTACTTCTCAACCTATCACTGTTACCCAGGAGAAGAGGTCAACCCCCACACACCGCAACCTCCTTTCAGAGAGCTGAAGAGTGCTCTCCCCAAGCCTCAAACAACGACACCACACAACAATGCCTTCGTCACTGCTGCCAGAGCTGGAGGAACGTGCCATTCAACCATTTCCCCTCCCAAACCTTCCAGGAAAGGTGGGGCAGAACCAGCAGTTTCCTTTTTCCAACACAGCTCCCCAAGGAGGATGAGGCAAAATAAGATAAACTCTGAATTCAAACCACCCCAGAGTTCACTCACCAACTCAGCTTTAAATAAGCTTCACTTTAATGACAGCACCACGCTTGGCCCATTCCACAGAAGTCTGTGGCTTTACTCTTGCTAAGTCAGCAGCTATTCACTCTGCTCAGGTCCCAGCTCTAGGGATAAGCAGTGCGATTCCCACAGGGCCGTTCCAACTTTCCCAAGAGCAGAGCTCCACACAAAGCATTAGCTCTGACAGCAAGGCTGCCAAGAACACCCCACAACAAGAATCCCAATCCTCTCGCTCATACCAGAAACCAAGTGTCGCACCTGTGAGCTGGGGCTGCCCCAGGCCCCCCGCCCGGCCCGGCCCTGCCCTACCTTCCTGCCCGGGGGACAGCAGCCGGGCCGGCCGCCCCGCCGCCCGCTCCGCACGTAGGTCACCCGCCGCCGCCCCGGGGCCGCCGCCGTGCCGNNCGCGGGGCTGGGGTACCGCCCGCCCCGACGCCGCCACGGCGGGCAGCCGGGGCCTCTCCTCCGGGCACCAGGAGCGCCGCATGGCCAGCTGAAGGCAGAGCAGCAGCGCGGCCGAGAGCAAGCAAAGACGGAAGGCCGCGCCCCGCCACAGCGGCCGCTCCTTGGGCATCCCGGCCCCGCCGCAGGGCTCATGCCGCCGGCGGGTCGGACCCGCGGCCGGCCTGAAAAGTGGGGAAACCCCGCCCTGAGCGGGGCCGGCCGGGGAGGGGCCGCGCTGTCCCCCGCGCACCGAGGCCCGTCGGGGGAGGGGGCGGCGGCGGTGGCTCAGCGGGTGCGTGGGGCCGGGAGAGGGGCTGGCGGGCGGGCGGTAAGGCTGTGGGGCAGGTCTTAAGGGCAGGAGCATGAAGGGCAAGGCTCAAAAAGTGGGACGATCCGGAACTCGCTTTAGAACTCTGTCAAAGTTTAAACCTTGAGAAATTGGGGCTTTGGGGAAAGCTTGAAGAAACTGTGTTCAAATAAATAAATCTGAGCAGAAAATAAGAGGCTTTCCTGCATCAAGCGACAAAGGTTTGTTTGCTGTTCTGCTGTGGTTGCATAGCAGAAAGCTCCATCCCTGCATCCAGCCCGTCGTCACCACCGAGCTCCAGCTGCAGAGCTGGCCTTGCACAAGTCTCAAGGGAGGTTCAGGTTGGATCTCAGGAAAAATTTATTCTCCGAAAGAGTGGTCAGGCACTGGAACGGGCTGCCAGGGAGGTGGGGGAGTCACTGCTCCTGGAGGTGTTCAAAACACTAGTAGATGTACTAAGGGACATGATTTAGTGGGGAAATACTGGTGGGAGGTGGATGGTTGGACTGAATGGTCCTGGAGGTCTTTTTTAACCTTGGTGATTCTACAGTTCTATGATTCCCCTCCCACAATGCTAGTTATTGCACTCTGGGAGGATGCTGCTGAAAGCCACCCTGATAAAGAACATTCTGTGAATTTTACTTGATGTTTTCTTCTTGCTTTTGTATTTTAACCAGCTATTGAATCTTGTTGCTCTCCTCCATCTCTTTTAAATTCAGGTCTGTCTGTTAAGAACCAAATGGGGATTCCTGAGACAGAGAAAAAGGGAACAATGATAGAGAAGGATCTGAGGAAATATTGGGAACAACAGGAAGCCTTATCTGGGCTAGCACAGGAATCAGTGGGAATTAAGGTGGTACCTTCATCAGTTGCACCTCTCCAGCATCCTCTCAGTTTTGACAAGTGAGTTATGAACTAATTTCTTCCCCCAGGAATCAGCTGCAAAGACACCTGACTGTGAGCAATTCCTGTTAAGAAGAGAAGCAAATTAAAATTTCAGCATGATGTTTTCAGCTCCAGTTTGACTGGGGGAATGATCTCAGCCCTTTTGAGATGTTTTTTGGGAAATAGAGCCAAGCAATGTTCCAGTGCTTCTGCAAAATGCACACTCTCTGGGACAGGGAGCAAATGGCCTCTCCCCCAGTTTGTCCCCCAGCAAGATGGATAGTCTTAGGGGAAAATACATTGTGCTGGATTGAACAGAGAACATATTGCAAGGAGTAACAGAAACATTAGCTTTGAGCATGGAATACCTACTGAGAACAAGGAGCATTATGCCTTTATCTACATGAGTAGATAGTGATAGGACAAGGGGGAATGGTGTTAAAGAGGGGAGATTTGGATTGAATGATAGGTAAATTTTCACTGAGAGGGTGTTGGAAGCCTGCCCAGAGCGGTTGTTCAAAGCCAGGTTGGAGGGCCCTGGGCAAACTGATCTAGTACCTGATTTAGTAGTTGGTGACCCTGCCCACAAGTTAGAACTGGATGATCTTTGAGGTCCCTTCCAACCCAAAATCATTCTATGATTCTGTGATTTATAACTGGAATCAAACACGAGTCCTGCTCTGTTTACTTTCTGTATACATAGCAAAATTGCTACAGCTAACTTCATTTCACCAGAACAAGTCTTTAAATATATAACATTCCTCTGGAATTTACAAATTGTCCTAGCAACAGAGCACTACACTTCTGGAAGGGAGGAGTTTAGCTGTAGTGGGAGTTAATTGCTCCAGTCCTGTCTTTTGCTCAGAACTTAGATCTCATCTGGGATATTGCTGTGTAGCAGAATCTATGCTGACACTGGTGAGTTCTCCATTATACACACAACAAACTTCAGCAGATCACGTCATAGTTCAAAGAGTCCTAAGGTCCTTCTGAAGCAAGTACTCATTGGGCTGACTACCACCACCAGCATCAGCATCGGTTTGCTGGGGCTGGTTGGTTGGGCTCATCCAAATGAGTCCAGGTGAGGCTCTTCTTGCTCCAGAGGACTGGGAGGCTGAAACCAGCTGCAGCCAGCTGAAGGAAAAGTTTGATTTTGTGCTGGGTTTAAGAAAACATGAAAAGCAGAGAGGCCACAGGGCTGTGGATTTGTGAACATCACAAGAAAGGCAAGATAAAAACAAATTCCTTCAGCTTTCCCTTTCCAACTCCCCTGCAGCAGTCCTTAAATGTTGATCTCCCTTATGGCCATTCTGAGCTCAAACCCTGTGTTTTCCGCCATCCATCTTCTGCCCCCACCCAGTCTCATGGCCTGCATCTGCCTTCTGGCTTGGCATGATGTCTGTCTGCCCAAATCTCCAGGCAGAGCTAAACTCCAGGCAGGAAAAACACTGCTGGGAATTCATTGGATTCTCCAAGGGCTGCTAATGGAAGTAAAACATTCCTCCTATAAAACGAGAGAATGAATAAAAATGCTTTTTTCTGCTTTTCTTAACAACCCCATTTGGTATGAGCCATTTGCCAAAATCTACAGGGCAGAGGGAAGGATGCCCTTTTTTCCTCTTCTCCCTCCTACGCTCCTGGCTTGTGCTGGAAATGTTGGTTGTAGTCATCCATGCACAAGGTGACAGACCTTTGCAGGAGCTCTACTTAGAGCCCTGTGCTCTGAATCCCACTTACAGCTCAGCGAAAGCATTTCTGTGCCAGGGACACAGGCAGAAGCACTTTCTCCTCTTTCACAACAGAGAGCCAAACAACATGGCCATGAATTTCAAACATGGTGAAAGGGATATTTGATAACTTATGGTTCAAAAAGGGGATTTGAGATCAAGGCTTACCTCTGAGCAACGCTCTGGGGCATCCCTGCCCACAGGTATCACTACCTTTGTGTGTGCCCATGTTCATGCTGAAGGCAACCAGGAGGCTCTTCAGAGAGATCTCCTGCAGCTCTGCTGTCCCCAGCCTTTACCTTTGTTTACTCAGGTCTCCGCCTTGTGCTATCCATAATGAGGCCATTGCCTCCAGCAATCAGTATTTCACTCCCAGAAAGGAACAACAGGGATTTTACCTTCTGCTCGTTACTAAATTGTGTAATCATTCTGAGTGAGCAAAACTGCTTTGCAGAGCAGCAATGTCTGACAATCTCATCAAACAGATTCCAGTCTACACACTGAAAGCATGTATTGCTGTTGTTTTTTTTTTTAAAGACATTTCAGTTTAGAGGAATCACGTAGGGATATCTCATATGCAGTTCACATGCTATTGCAGAAATATTTCTGTGATATTAGCTTGTTCTCTGCATTCCCCCTGTATCTATACTGCAATGCCAGTCAGATGTCCGGCTTTGCTTAAAAATTACCCCAAATTCCTATTACAAACTCTTCAGTATGCTGTAAGGATTACAATGGTGATACTCTGGGTGCAGCTTTCTCCTTTTATTTGTTCATTTATTTATTTTGATACAATCAATTTTACAGGCATTTTTGCACTTCTGAGCTTGAGGATGAATATCTCTCATTAAAAACAAATGTAATTTGGAAAAGGGATTAATCCATACTGGTCAGTATTCTGCAACACATCAGAGCTGGAGTAAAAATTATGGCTTTGAGAAGTTATATAAGCCTTTTTAAGACATGCTTTTAATGGGCTTACACTATGTGCAAGTGCCAGAGTATTTATACCGGGTGACAGTATACAATATACACTGGTGACAATGCTGAACATCACAGCCAGATGGTGAAGGAACTCCCATCTGCACACCCAGGGAAGAGCTCTCCGAGAAAGAAGGACTGCAAGGTGCAGCACCGGGGCTGCTCAGCAGCAGAGAGCCAGACAGCAGTTCCACAAACAAATTAAGAGCCATGGCTGATGCACTGTGTGCTTTTCCTGTCTGGCAATGTTGTTTGATACACTGGCATGTGTCGCTACCATTTATGCCTCATTAAAGGCAATAGGATAAAATAGAAGCTAGGAGAGGCTGGCAGCATCTCTGATGGATATGTTGGGTAAAAAGCAGTGAGGTTCTGCAGAGAGGAGGCAAGCAAAAATGTCCATGAGCAACAGCAAGCCAGTTTAAAAATATGCATCCACCTTTCATAAAGGTCTCACCCACGTCTGGAATGTGTTGCATGTATCCAGGACACTAAATTCCATACCACTGCCTTTATGTGTAACAAAAAGCTTGCTCTTCTGAAATATAACCATGTGGTCAGCCAGACCTCCGCTCCTGCTGGCTGCATTTTAAATGGTTTATCAAAATCCTAGTGATGAGGAGATAAATGTCCTGGCCAGCATGTCGCCAGCACAGCCAGGACCAAGAGGGGAGGATGAAAGCTTGCACTGTTCCTGCAGGCTGGAAAAGCAGGCAGCCTGCCCTCAGTGCTATGTGGAGCAGCTATATGTGCAGGGATATCACTGCTGGTTTGAAGAGGAATAACCTCCTTAGCCAATGGTTTGTATCCAGGTTAGGTGTTACCGCAGGGGATGTACTTTTGGCAGGTGTTTTCCCACAGCACATTCATCTCCATGGTTTGTCATGGACACGGAAAGCAGAGGTCAGCCAGGTGCTTTGAAGGGATGCTGGGAAGGATGAGGTGAGTTTGTGAAGATTTTGTACCTCTGCAGGGTGACCCAGCTGGCACTGCACAGGGAAAAACATTTAACAGGGCTCCTACCTGCCCCACAAGGCAGAGGAAGACCGGCCACCCCAGGCCACACTGGGTTAATGGGAAGAAACCTCCTGGCTGCAGCTCAGGGCATCGCAGCAAGCAAGAGCAAACCCAGCGCTGAAACCTGCAGTGCAGCAGCTGGAGAGGCAAATTTTCCTACAGCATCACAGTATGGCTGAGGTGGGAAGGAACCTATGGGTCCGTCATATCCAACACCTGCCTAAGCAGGGACACCCACTGCAGGGTGTCCAGGCCCACATCCAGGCAGCTTCTGAAGATCCCCAAGGAGGAGACCCCACAGCCTCTGGGCAGCCTGTGCCAGTGCTCTGCCACCCGCACAGCACAGCAGCGCTGCCTGGTGCTCTGAGAGAGCCTCCTGTGTTTCACTTTTTGCCTGTGGCCTCCGATGAAATCAAGGGCTTCTTGCTCAGTCCTTGCGCTGGACTGCTCAGCCTCATAGCACTAAGACAAACAGCAGTAAGATTGCTCTCAGAAAGCCAGACAAGAACATTTTAGTGCATAATTATGTATGAGTTGCAAGGGAAGGAAAAAAGAGGGAAAACATCTGTTCGCATAGAGTTTATTGCCATTCGCTTAAGAGGCCCATTAAATGCCAGAAAAAAAGGTATTTATCCTTCTGTTTGAGGCAATTATCCCACTGCAAATCTCAATAGCAGTTTTCTCTGTGATTATTGCTGGAATTCTGATGTTGTGCAGGCACACTCACAACACAGCCAAGAGACATAACGGGCCTTGGGGGGATTCTCAAAAACAGAGTCATCAGTGCATCTCCCCAACTCCTCACCTTTGTGAAGACGTGCGTTGCTCCTGGGACCCTGAGGCCTCCAGCACGTTCCCAAAGCTTGGCTCACTGCAGCACTGATGAGAAAGAGGAGGCGGAGTGATTGAGAGCTCTCCCCTGTCTTGGGCTGCAAGGTGTCCCAGCTCTCTTACTTCCCAGACCTCAGATGCTTAAGCCCCTTTTCCTTCAGAAGTCAAGAGGAGCTTTTTCATTCACATCAATCTCAAAGTGGGAATTACTTTTTTTTCTTATCCAGATTATTTATTTCAGAGATATAGCTATTTCTCTTGTGCACGAGAAACCCAAACACCACTCTTTGCATGCCCAAGGAAGACTAGTTGTCCCACTGTCCCACTCATCAGGCTGCAGGCTGCACAAGGAGGAGAGGCCCTGTCCCCTTGGAGCCCAGCCCTGCACTGCATGGTGAGGAAAGCAGGGGCTCCCTCCTTGGCTCTGTCCTCCCCTGAGGGCAAGCCTTTTTTCCCAGACATTTGCTTTATCCAAATTGTCAGCTGGGGAAAGGACAGTGATTAACCCAGGAGTTCTGCCACAGCAGATAACCATTGTTGTCCAGGACATGGCTGTGGCTGAGCTGGCAACAAGGAGGTCTTTGTAGGACAAGGACAAGAGGACAGCGTGTGATGCACAATACAATTTATGTGAAGGCCATTTTCAGAAAGTTTCACCTCAACCACTCCCTCTTCAAATGGCTGGATTTTAACTAACCCTCACTTTTCTTTCTCCAAAAAAACCCATCAACTTTGGCTTCTTTACTGAGAAAAACGGGCATTTGAGGGGGAAATTCTCAGAAGCAAAACAGACTATTTCTAATCAGCCATAAAACAATAACAGTTACTGGTACCTAAGCACCCAAATGTCACGTGTGAGATAAAATGCCTGTTGGGAGCTGGCCAACGGGGATGGAGCCAGGGGCTGTTTTGCCCCCACCACATAAGGAAACAAGGATAGCTGGATGCCCAAAGCAGTGGTTTCCTTTGCAGTCTTTTATGGGTTAAAAATCTCTGGGAGGTCCTGTATTAGCATTGGCCTGGTTTAGAATTATAATCTATTATTTTTATTAACAACACTTCTGGTGTGCTGCTCCATTCACATTTCTGTTTCCTCAGTGCCCATTTTTTTAAGCTCTCCCATAAGATACAGAACATGATTATTATGCTCCACAGCACACAAGTTCTCCAGGCCACCAGTACCTTTCAGGCATGTGGGATCTGCACAGGCACCCACACTTCCACTATCTGAGTTCAGCATCACTTCATTCAGGCATCGTTGAGAAGCTAGTGGTTTTGTTTCACGAACTGCTCTATCCAACATCACCCTCTGGTGGAAAGCAGGGAATAGAGCAGGATGAAATAAACCATTGTGCAGCATACGCTATTTACAGTGGCTGTGGAAACAATATAAATCTCGGTCTAGGCCATGATTTTCCTTTTAATTGCTACATTGAGCCCAAATAAAATTGAATGTATCACATCGAAGTTTATTTCCAGCTGTATTCGACTTAAAAAGAATTATAATGAATGATGAACACCAGTTTTCCTGTATTTTTCAGAAATCTGGCAAATTTGTTTTAAATGTAGGCAAAAGCCTTTATCAAGACACTATGTCTTTATGGCTTTGTTTTTGCAAAGAAAACCAACAAAACTCCCTCTTGCATAAAACTATTATTTCGTGCTCAATTTCTGAAATCCATCACACAGCCCATCTGCTGTCTGCCATCATAAGGATTGATAAAAAAATGTCTCAAAATATAATTATTCCTTTCCTATGCCATAATTACATCTTTGAAGTTCATCATGAGCATGACAGATTGGCTGCCATCTGCCAGAAGTGCTATTCAATGTCAATTAGAAAGTGTGGGTAGGCAATATTCAAGTATGGTCCATTTAGCTTATGCGTGGACAATCGGGAGCTTGGGAGCAGCACAAGGATGGCTCCCGGAGCCAGACTGAAACCTAATTATCACTCCCAGGAATTTCAGATGGATGAGGGAAGGATCCTTCCCTAGGAGGGGAGGATGTTATGAGGAAAAGGTGGGAGACATTGTACTACACATTGAGTGAGCCCTGGGGCTGATGTGAGTAAGGACAGAAGTTCATGCTTTTCCACAGGTGACAGCTAAGTGACATTCTTTCATGGCTCTTCATCACCATGGAGGTGATGAAGAGAGGAGGCTTAATGACCTTCCACTATCAACCCAGTCTCATGTGTGGGTGTTTCCTTGACATGGCATTTCCAGATGAATATGATAGAGCTGATTCAGCAGCACAGACAGATTTAGAATCAAAATGGAGTTTTGCAAATTGCTGGGATGACAGCTCATCTTCAGCTGGAGCTGAGGGGTTCACACTGGCCACATTTTTGCTTCCACTTCTGGCAAGGACTTTGGCTGAGGAGCAGATGCTCAGGAGTGACTGATGAGATATCACCAGAGACTGACCCCAAGGACTGAACAAGCAAGGAAGAACTCAACCCAGTGAACTTCAGATGGTCAGCCTTGTATGTGGCAAGACCTTGGGAGGGAAGAAAGCCTCTATGCGAAAGAGTAAGACAAAATGGATTTCAAGCTACAGACTGGGAGAAAGTGAGTGGATAGAGAGAAGCAGGGGTTGATGGTACCTTGCAGGTGCCATTTTAACATCTTTATAACCACAATTAAGCAGGAAATGGCAAGGTGCAACCGAGGCAAATAAAGCCCCTTTTAAAAGGGCATAGAAATTGGAGCAATCAGGTTGGATGCATGTGTGCTTCTGTTTGCCTCAAACCTAAAAATAAGATGCAAGACTAAAATGCTTGGTTTTCATATGAATGTTGACCCAACAGAAACATCAGAGACTTTCCAGAAGAAGGAATACAACTACTGGCTTGTAGTAATACCCTGATAAAAATTAAGTGGGAAAGAACCAAAATAAATCCTGTTTAAATGAGGAAATGGAAAAGAACATGAACTCTGTCACATTAAAAACAGAAACAGACAGGGAGACTAAAAAATATTTTGAAGAAATAATTTGCTGATGGACCAAAAGCTTTCTCTTACTCATCAGTGGCAGCGGCTCTGCCAGAGGGGCTGCTGGTGACCAGTCAGCAGGTGGTCAGGGTATCAAAGCGGTCTGGGGGAACACAAGCCGTAAGAGAACAGCTAAATAGATTACTGTATCTGCGCTCAGCACACAAAAGCTTAGTGAAATTCCCACCGCAGATCCATTTGTTAAGGGGATAATGCAGAGAATCTGCCTTAGATTGAAGAGCCATTAGATGAGGTTTTAGAATAAACAGATGAAACAGATAGTAACAAATTCATGAGAAGCAGATGTTACTCGCTTGGGGGGAACTCTAATGTGAGATTGCTGTGCTGTTTAGGGATAGTGCATAACCTTTTGCTTAAAACAGCCAAAGAAAAGACAATGGCATGTGACACTGATTGCCTTAAAGTGCTGTGAGGGACTTGGAGAAATGCAGGAAGTCTGATACTCATAGCAAGCAAGTGGTAAAAACCATAGTAATAGAATAATTTTGAGGCCTGCGTGGACTAAGGGAAGAATCAGCAGAGCATTTCAGTGAGGAGCAACAAAGCTTCACCATCACCTTACGGCTTAGAACAATGAGGCTGCAGACAAGAACATTCCTAGTCAATACAGTCTGCTCGTGTTCTGGGAAGTCTTCATAAACTGTCACCAAGGACCTGCTAGAGGCTGATCTAGCATGGGCTAGGAGGGAAGATCCTCTTGTGAGTTAGATCCTGGCCACAGGACAGAGAGGCGATGAAAGCATTACTCAGCCATTTTCACACAGGGGGAAAGTCACCAATAGCATCCTAGAGGAAGAGCAGGGCCAGTGCTAATCTACATACAGATCAGTGGTGGAGTGCCTCAGACTGCTGACGGGACCATCTTATCCAAGGTAGTAAAGTGCAAGGAGCTGCAAAACCACCTCATGAGCCAAGCAGTGCAGTGGCACGTGAACTGGGTGAAAGAACTCCCTCTACAAAACCCATGTCACCACATGATGTTGGGAATTACAGAAGTGCAGAATGTGGTACTATGTATTCATGCCATGAGTATTATTAGTTTTTGTAGCTCAAGCTAAAGCTAAACTTTGTTATTTTTTTAAGATTAAAATCAAGAGTAGGAAAAAATAACCCATTCTCACGGGCTTAAGCCATGTATTTCTTTGTTCTGTGTTATTTGAGGACAAAGCTGTGCTTTGACAAGCACAATGCCAACACTGCTGCCAAAAGCAGCAGCTCTGCCCTTTCAAAAAGACGAATTATTGGGAGGGGAAGCATAAAATTGGCAGCCAGAGCTGAGAAGAAGAAGGCAAAATGGCTGAAGGCAGGGCTGGTTTAGGTTGGTCCCAAGCACTAACTGACCTGCAGTTTAATTTAGATGATTCCCTTTTCGACAGCTGTCCCTTGTGAAGGATAACTGTCCTCATTCTCTGTGCCAGTAGCAGGAGTTGGCAAACGCTTCTGAATGTGGTGGTTACACAAGGGCCCTTCTTGGCTCTGCCAGGCCTCTTTGAATGAGAGAAAATCCCTTGTTTATGAAAGAAAATACCACATAGATGACCTTTGCTCTGCTATTAGAATTTTATTTATCAAATTTAATCATGTTATTTCTTGAAGGATTTTGGTTTGGTTTGTAATCTTGAGGACAAAGAACAAGTCAAAAGTGGATGTTAACACTTAAATAAGCCGTTTCCAGTCTAATGAGCAGTTTAATCACTAACAGTCAGACATTCATCTTGTACTTTGACAGCAAGCTCAAATTTCTCTTTACAGTGTTTATCTAGACTTACAAGGCTTGTTTCTCCCTTACACAACTGCAGTTGGTGCTAAGATCTTTGTTGGTTTGTCACTGGTTTATTTACATCAACTGTTGCAAGAAAAGCTGCGAGTGCTAAAGAGAATCAGAAATTTTTGCACTCCCAAGCTCACCCTGATAAATTCTCTTTCATATCATACAGGCAGACTGGCCATTTCAATACTGCTATTTGGGAAAAATCAGCTTATGTCTGAGAGGAAAATCAGAGAGACTCAGAATAGAAGATATTTGCAATAAAGCATGAAAGATGTACAAACCTGTAGCCCATACATGGCAACTTCCTCTCACACAGATTTTGTATTAAGTCACGCAAGGTGTAATATGTAATCTGCTCCTGAAATCATACTTGTCTGTTCCCTGTGCATGACAGGGTCCCTGTCCCTACCACTGCTTTCTGCAAGAGTCGACCCAAAGCACTGTCATGCAGGGGTTTTACTATTATTGTAACTCATAAAGGCAATTGTAAAGTTTGTTAGCAAGGTGGCAGAGTAAGGACAATACTAGAGTAGATCTAATACAACAGCAGAGAATTAGCTTTTACTGAATCTAGTACATCAAATATGCTTTAGATGTAGATGAATAAATGCTTAATTTTCATTATTTGTATTATAATGAAGCAGTGATTTTTGCTATGTGAAGGATATTTATGTATCTTGTACCCTCCCAAGCACAAAGCTAGAAGAAATCACCAGGGCAGAAATGATACCAGATGGAGGAGATGGAGAGCTGGGCTAACGCTGGGATGGACCCATTGCACTTTTCTAAGGTAGCCACTGGAAGCCAGATGAGATACCACCAAGTGCCTACAATGGCACAAGTTGTTTTAGCTTCCTTCTCTCCAGCAATGAAATAAAAGTCCAAAGGTTCTATAAGGAGATGCTGCATTAGCCTGTCATAAAAGGAAAAGGAGGTTTGGGGATTCAAAGCTTGGCCCTGGATGAGGAACCCTGCAGAGCAGCAATGCACTCTCTCACCAGGTGAGCGGCTTCCTCGGCTGTGCCTCTGTGCACTGAAAAGCCACCTGCCCCATGCCCGTAGTTGTGGACCACCAGGAGCTTTGCTCCTCCCTGGCTCAGAACCTCTTTCTGCAGTCTCACACATGATCTGGATGGCCTCAGGCCCACCTTCACCCTGATATCCTGAGCTCGTTGCAACGAGGGCTCAAGGGTGCAACATCTGTCAAAGATGTCTTTGGTAGTGCCAGGGTCAGGGGAGAGACGCCAGCTATCCTTTTCCCTGGTTCCCCCGAGAGTTACGCTGTCTATCCCCGGGTAGATGTAAGTTAAGCCATCCCCATCCCGGATGAAGTTTTTTACCCAAGGAGCATGAACCTTGAGCACTTGTCCCCTGATGGGGAACAGCTGCTTGTCCCCCACAAGCTGGCGGGCTCCAATGCCCGCACAATTGACAACAATGTCATACTCGCTGTGCAGTTCCCATAAGTCTGCAACTTTTCTGGTGTGTATCTGGACACCATTTGCTTTCAACCTGTAAACAAACAAACAAACAAAAAAACAGAATTGAGGCAGAAAAGAACCCGCTTAGACCCACATGTAATTATTAGGCACTTTAAGTATATAAGATTGTCTTTAACATACAGATAAAAACAAAATGGGACAGCAGAAGGGATAAAAAGTAAAGGGGCTTCTGTTGTGATCTGACTGATTTGGCTTGACCAAAGCTATTTTTTAACTTGGTTGGGCTGGAAAAGGTACAGTGTTATATGGGATGGTCTGGCATATGACCCTAGGTAGACAGATCCTCGTGGTCTCACAAACTCACATCTGTAGGACTCGCAAGCTTTAACAGCTCAGGCAAGCTGAAAACATCCGTTTTATCACCAACCACTTATGCTAGTGCCATCATTATTGCATTGTCAATGTTCTTCATCCATTCCCAACTCAACTCCTGACACCAGGGTGTTTGGGTGCAAGGGAGATGCTGTGGGATCTGAGGAGGTCTCGTGTAGCTGCTCTGGCTCAGCGAAGTGCTAGGAAAGCTCCTAAGAATCATAGAATCATAGAATTGCTCAGGTTGGAAAAGACCTTAAAGATCATCAAGTCCAACTGCAACCTAACCATACTACCCTAACCTAAGCTTTGTCATTGGGATGCTACCATCGCACCATAAAAAATACACCAATGAAAAGCTGCTGAAACTCCTGAATCAGGGAAAATGAGCAGGGATAAAATCCTGAAGTCCACTGCTGGACCAGCAAGGTGAGCACAAAACCAATCTCCCTTGTAGCTTTCCAAGAGAACAGTCTATAAACACTGTTCACATCACCAGGGTTTTGAGAATTAGTTACATGTTTAGTATGTCCTTGTTTCTCATCACCAGGGAGAAGAGAAAGAAAAAAAGCTTAATCATCTCGTTAGACTACATTCTTTGATGAATAAGAGGGCTATACTAGGGATTAAGGTGAGACCAGATGCCATGTGGCAGATACTGAGTTTAACAACTTGCTTGCGCTTCAGCAGCAATCTCCAACTTGGTTAGCAATGGAACATGACAGTGTATGCACAGAGCAGGCAGCACAGTGCTCCCGCAGTTCTGCAGCATTCCCTCCCAGGCTGGCTGCTGGAACATGAAGCATTCTCTCCCATGTTGCAGTGAGATGAAAGGCATCCAAGCCATCAGCTCAGCTGGCAATTTGTACCACAGCATGGGTACACGTCTCTTCACTTAACCTGAAATCAGCCTGCAGCCTTTCACTTTCTATCAAGAGGAGACAATCATTTGCTCATTTTAGGAGTACTTACATGGGCTAAATGTACGCGCCAGCTTGCTGCATTTTCCCTTCTCCAATTTCATCCATGCCTAATGAGACCCTGCCAGCCTCCCCACCTGGGCTTTTTTCCGCACACCCATCCTGCCCAAACCAACCTTTTCTCCAGCCACAGCAGGTAAGGGGGGCAGTCACACTTCAGTGTTGTAAAGGCCTGGCCGTGGCTGTGCTGTGGGAACTTCCGCAGTTCTGCTGTGGACATTGGTCGGAACCCCAGGACAATGTCAGACCAGAAAGGCACCTCAGCTTTGGAAGGGTTTTTAAAGATCTGCCAGCTGAAAGAACACAAGCAAAATAAGCTGCAATACGTAGCTGCTAGTGTATGCCCCATTGCTGCAATCTTAGCATAAACCCAAGGATTCAGCAATCTGTTCCCATTGAACTATACAGCTTTGCAAAGGGCAATCACTTCTGCCTGCTACCGCAGCACGTGCCCTGGCACACAGGCGGAAGGTCTGAGTGTTATACCCTGGGGCAGATCAACCAGAGAGAGGCTCAGGGTTCAGATTAAAACTTGTCAAATGCCGAGAACTGAAGAAAACAGCATGATCACAAAAGGCTGCAGCTGGGATTGTGGAGGGACTGGAGAGAAGATCTCTAACCTACACTCTGTGCCACTTCCACCCTCCTGCATCCTGCCTGCTCTCCAGCCAGGGGCTGGCTGCAGCGAATTTATCAAAGTGCCCAGGAGGTTGGGAGCTGTGGTCCAGGCCTCCTGAGAGAGGAGGGCTCTGCTTTGTGGACAGCTTGCACAGCAGTTCTGCAGCAGCTGTGAAAATACAAAGAAGTCTCCTCGTACAGTGTCCCACCATGGCTGTGGCCATCCCAGCTGGACCTTTCCATGGGGCCACTTGCACACATGCACCCATAAAGCCCAGCTTCAGCACTCCCAAGAGGCAGATTCCAGTGTACACCACATGCAGCATGAAGCGGCCCTGCACACACCTGTTGCGTTCCCATGCCGACTTGCTGAAGCTGGAGCATCCTGCAATCCCACCCCTCCAGAGATCACCTCTGCTGCAAGCAGCTGGTTGGTGACAGCACTGAGAATATCCATTATAAAATATAGTTTGGTGCAGGCCAGTATCACATGGTTTCTCTATGCATACCTATGCATGAACTTTGCTTGAAAATATATCCTATTGAAGCAGCTGCAGTCCAGTTTCTTGGGAATATGGTCATGAGAGCTACCCTATGAGAAGCATGCACCTGAGCTTCAAAAAGAAAAGCCTCTGCCTGCTGCAGCACACAGCAGATGTGTGCCAAAGGCTGCCCTGCGGCTGCTCTTACCCAGAGACCAGGTGAATGCCAGCCTCTGATGCCTCGGCTGAGTTGCTGATAGCAAAAAGGTAGGTGAAGGTCTCTTTGAACCACTGCTTCTGCACGTGGATCGGTGTGCCTGCATGCAAATACAACCAAACACACAGGAGGGTGAAAACACAAAGAGGGGAAGCACACAAGGCAGCAGCGAGGAGACAGAACAGGTGGGAGTGAATGAAAAGGTACTTTTCTCAAAATGCTGGCACACCAGCTCACACGCACCTGGGTAGGTATGAGGGATGAGCATGCCAGCTGCCACGTCGCTCGTCGTGTTGGGGCTGAACTGCTCTGAAAGAAGGGTGATGGAGCAGCAGTTGGGGTTCACCTCAGCAATACGTAACGCTGTGGACAGTCCGATGAGCCCCGCGCCCACCACTGCCACCCTGGGGGCAGCCATCTGTGGGGTGGGGACTGGC
The DNA here is from genome assembly GCA_016647715.1 of Pavo muticus. Taxonomy (NCBI): domain Eukaryota; kingdom Metazoa; phylum Chordata; class Aves; order Galliformes; family Phasianidae; genus Pavo; species Pavo muticus. The sequence continues at coordinate 86,161 of JACDJE010000551.1, read as the reverse complement.
GCAGACAGGCACCTATGGACATTTGAGATGGTGTAACTTGTCCCAGCTGCAGTGTGCAGAGCATTCTGCTAAACAGCATCCTCAGCTCTTAAACACCTGCACAGGACACAGCATAACCCCTGGCAGCTAAATGAAGACTTTCCACTGCACAAAGGTGAGGATGAGCATAACCACCCCTCAGCACGACAACCCATGTTTGAGAAGTATCCCAACTCAGACAGTCCCTGCCCCATCCACAGCACAGAGCATGAGAGAGGTCGGTGCATAGGGCACTGGTGTAGCAATCTGGGGTAAGGTTTTCCCAGTGACACCCAGGGAATGAGGCATCCATCAATCTTCCTGTGGGGTCAGGAGTACAGAAGCGCCCCTTGAAGTTCCAGGAAAATTGTGGCCTAGCCACTGAAGAGGAACAATGTTGTTTGGACATCAGCATCCGCAAACTCCCTAAAGCCAGGGAATAAATGGGCCCAGAGCAGACTGGACAAAAGCAGAGGTGATAAATCCTTCAGATTTATCTTTAATTTATGCATTACATTATTATTAAGCTTTTGATAAATACAAGAGTTGAGGTGCACCTGAATTCCTTTGGGGATTCCTGCCAAAAGCTGAGGGTGCGCCATGGGGAAAAGTTTCTTTTGCCTCTCATGCCTTCCTGAAGTACAGCCAATATTGACTCTTGGAGAGGGTGGTCGTTGAGATGGGCCTTTGGTCTTGCTTGCTAGTTTTACTTTTGTTCTGCTCATGTATCCTAGGGGACTTACTTATCCTTGACTGCAGAATTCAGCCTCACCAATTGCTCTCTGAGAACCTTTTCTGGAAAACAGCATCTGCAGTTGTAAGGGTAATGCTGATTTCCTTTCCATCTTTCTGTGACCTTTGACATATTTGATGAAAGTTTGGATAAGACAAACTGTGTGAGTTTACATATATTTACAAGGTCCTTACTCACAACACTTCATAGCTTCTCACTTTCCATGCAGAACTACGTGAAGTTTGATGTCATAGAATTGTAGAATCATTAAGGTTGGAAAAGACCACTAAAATCATGTAGTCGAACCGTCAACTTACCACCATCATGCCCACTAAGCCACGTCCCTGCTGTGTGGTAAGGGGGGGGACCAGCACTGGTGCTTATCGTTGCTTTTTTTCTGCACCATGGCCCAGGGTTGTTGCAACCTCTCTTCCTGTTCTGAGATGATGCTTAACTCTTTTCCTGTCAATTATTACATCTCCTTTCACAAGGCAACCATGAAAATGCCCACACAGCAAGGAAAGAGGACACAGTGCAGGAGTAAAGATGAACCCTGAACCAGCACTGCCAACCCACTTTGCTGTCACCATAAACCCAGTCTGAAGAAATTCTGCTCTGAACACAAGCCTCACCCCTCAGCCCTTCCAGCGCCCTAAGGCCAGGACTAAGATGGGGATTGGATTTCCCGACTGACCTCTCTTTGGTTGGGGAAGAAAGGGGAACTGTAGCTCAGTAGCGGTTCGGGTTTCACTGCAAGCCTTCCTGGTTCAGATGGGATTTTCGCAGGCAAGCTGGTTTGATGTCAGCTGATCCCAGCACTGCAAAAGCTGTCAGGAGTATGAGCAGGAAGGGGCTGCCGATGCTGCTGGAGCCCACAGGAGCCCAGCCACAATGGACAGTTGTCACGCTGTTGTTCCAGCACTGACTGCTGCAACACAGGAGCACATCAGGCCTTAATGTGCTAATGTGGCAAAAAATAACTGAGTGCAAAGCAGAGGGTAAAGTCCACCCCGCTCCCAGCAGCAAGCACCGCCTGGGCTCAGCAAAGCTGCTGATGCAATGAGCAGAAAGATTACTCGCACTCCTCCCTGCACGCACCTGGAAGGGCTCACAAGGACAGGCTATTTTTACCCAGCATGGCCAGCCAGCTGACACAGTGCCCCCGCCACCCTCCTGCTCCTCTGTGGCCAGAACAAATGGCCGGGCCGGAGGAAAGCCGTCCGTTTTGTCTCCCTGCCGTGCAGGCAGATTCTTTTTGACCCATCTCCTGCCATACCCAAGTGCAGTCCCACCTCTGTGAGCCCCTGAGGCCTGCAGTGCTGCCCTGCGGCCCTGCCGCTGCCTGAGCAGGCTGCTGCCTCCCTCCCCTCCCCACTGAGCACCGTCTCAGCTGACGAAAAACAAACCGAAACAGAAGTAAACAAGAGTGGGGAGTGGGAAATACCTGGAGAAGAAAGGCTGGGTGGGCCCTGAGAGCTGCCCCTGCCCCACTGCTGCCGCAGGCTGCATGTGTCCAGCCCAGCACTGGCTCTGAGCCCGGGCACAGCTGAGCCCCACTCCCCGGCTGCCAGGACTTGGCTTGCTGTGCATAGAAGAGGCTCCCAGGCTCCTCCATCCCACTTTACCTCCCTTACTAGCAATTAGCTGCACACGAGTGTTTCTGAAGTTGCCCCGAGCTCACTGTAAGGTTCCAGCAGGCAGTCAGAGTGGTGATAACACACATAGCACGTCAGTCAGCATGGTCACTAAGAACAAGCCAGCCAGCCAAGCCTGCGAGCATTTACACTGTCATCAGGAAAATGCAACTTAGCCAGAAGCACACCTGCCTGCAGGATCCCCAGGGTCCTGATAACATTGTACAGCAGGGTGTCTTACTGCAGAGCACAAGGTGTTGCATGGCATTTCAGCTGACTACCGACGGCCTGAACTCAGAGGCTTAGCAGCGCAGCTCCCCTCCATCCTCCTGGAGCAGCATTTGCCATGAATCCTCCTGGCAGCAGCCTTTTCCCCACAGCTGCCTCAACACGGAGCAGGAAGCCCCTGAGGGGTCTGGGAGCACAGCAGCAGGGCAAACATAGCACAGACTGTGAACAGCACCTGCCTCACCTCCCAGCGGAGCTGCTCTGAAACTGTGCAAGTAAAGACATGATTTAGTACACACACATAATCACTGACCTTTTTAGATGCACTTTTTCCTTCAGGGATGAAAAGAACAAGGAATAATTTTGCCAAAATGATAGTACAACTTGATTTTCTCTGAAAGTTTTGAGAAGAACAGAGAATTGTATAAGACAGGGAAGAAATCTCTTAATATCAGAAAGGTACCGGCAATACTGATTTCCTTATCAAAAAGCTTTGTGAAAGTACTAATCAGAGAATGCCTATTTATCCTTGGTTCTTTTGCTACATTCATGACCACCTCAGTGAAAACTGCTTTTCTTTCTCATTGGTGGCAATGAAACCATGGAGAGAATATTTGTAAGAACTGCCCTGTGGTGCTCTTTTTTCCATCCAGTGCAAGTCATCTTTCTCCCCAAGTGAAACATTAGAAGGCAACATGAATAACTAGAGGCCCCTGATCCAAGCTCATGGCTGGGTCCTTTCTCCTCCGCAACAAGCACCCAAGCGTTATCCAAGCTTGTGTCAGACAGGAATGCAGGAGGAGAGGAGTTAATCTGTCACTAGATGGGGAAGTAATTCACCATTACTTCTGATTGTTCATAAACCTAGGCTAGTCATTTCTTTGAAAGAGCTGTTTTTGTGTCCAAATCTCTTTGCAATCATATTAATATGTCAGACACATTAAGAAAGCAATACTTTCCCATTTGAGGTATCAGCTTTTTAGGTTTAATTTTTCTCAGCTTCATTGAACTCAGTGCTCTCGATATCAGTATCAGAGATGATTCAGATTTCTTACCATTAGCAAAAAAATAGCATTTTAACAGGCTTTCATTGAATTCTTTGTTTTTCATCATCTCCTACATAACATTTCTCTTAACAAAACTACTCACTCCAGTTACCTTCAGGGAAGAACCTAAACTACCTGTCAAGGACATATAAAGCCATTAAAAACATGAATGATGAAGCCAAGTGTCGGGTGTAACTCGATCAGAATAAACAAGATTAACAAAGTATGCATGGCACAACTTGCACTAATTTGAGAGTTAAGAGAAGTGGAAAATAAGTAGGTTCCTGAGAAGGACTAAAGGACAAATAAAAGAGAATAGGGCTATAGATAGCTGCAATTCTCATTTTCCTTATGCTGTCTGTGAACTTCAATTCCTGCAAGAAGTTAAACTTAGTTTTCACATCCACAGAACACCAAATGGATACAAGTTGTATTTTGTCATCCCCATAGTCATCTACTCTCTTTTTTTATCAATTCCTACCCATTTTTCAATATCTATAGCTATTTTTGTCACTACTAAGTTTGTCCTAGGGACTACTGCTCCAGCCAACTTATACAAATATTGGCAAAAAAAAATCATATTCTTCCTGCAACTGAAATGCAAAACAGGTAACCACATAATGAGTTGTTATACAAATATCAGTTTACATCTGCATATGAAAACAGGAAACAGATACCATGCGTGTTTTACTGCAGGAGGGATCTGCAGGAAAAGCCAGAGCAGCAGCCCACCTCCTGCAAGAAGCATGCACCAAACAGAGCTGCTGAGTGTTAGGAGTTCATTATATTACATAAAGGTGTAGAGATTAAATAATGTGATTAGCTTTATTCTTGTATTTATTATCTGCAGTTACACGCGTGTTAAAAATTATCATTATTCACATACATTGTATTACAGCCAAATATTCTGGGCAAATAAACTCCTTCCCAAGAACACGTACTTCCCCCATGTTTCCAAAATGCACCTGGCACAATCACATACAAAATGGTTAGGTTGTGAATACACAGCTGTGCTCTAACTTTTCTTCATGAGTGATGAGAGCAACGTAGATATGGCTTGACTGAAGTCAGAGTTGTTGGTTTTTTGTTTTTTTTTTATTGCATAAACTTGTTATTTTGTCTTTACTCACCATTTTAATCCTGGAGTTTAATTTGTTCCCTCAATTCTGTTGTGGGATTCTGGCTAGCATCTTTCAGATACACAGACAAGTGTACAAGATGGATCCACACCCTCCTTTTAGCAGTCACAAATGCCTTTCTGGCATCATGCCCCCCACAGTTCAAATGACCTTGCATTTTGTGAGCTCTTGTGAAAGGCACACACAAAGAACTTGCATGTTGCTCAGCCCCATGCTATGGAGGCTTCCTAAGCGACTGCACGTAAGGAGCTGGTAAAAATAAACTGTGAAAGACACAGGAGAATGCCAGTGGGCCCTCCACCCCCTTTTCACCCAGAGCTGAGGTATCACACCATCTTCTGTTTCCACAAAGCTGTCATACAGAACTCCTCTGCCGGAATCCTGAAGGCAGGATTCTCTCCCTCACTCAATCAGGGCACAGCTCAAAGCATTTCACTCAGAGTGCATACTGTTTGCACAGCTTTTTTGTCTACAATGTTTTCTAAGCCACAGAAACTTTCATAAATTGAAGTGAGCTATAAAAATAGAAAATGCATCTCTTCACATACTTTTGAAAATACAGATTAAAAATATCAAACACGTTTACTTATTGATTTTCTTTAGTTATCTCTGAACTAATTTCTTCAGTGAACCCAGAAAGCATGTCCCTAACCAACTGTGTGACCGCTCAATAAAATACTGTATCAATTTTAGGACAGAACAAATTATCATTGTGAAACAATGACCAGCAACAATTAAGACAGATAAGAATTCTAATCCAATACCTCATAAAACCATCACATATCTACAGAGCCATTGCTCAGCACAATAAATATGCACTAAGATGGATATGACAAATATAAACTTAAAAGAACTGAAGGACTCAGATAAAAACTATGAAAAAGAACTATTTTTATTAGTAATGTGAGGAAAACATGCCCCAAAGGAACCGAGAAGCTCTTGTTCTCAAACTCAGTCCTCTCTTTCAAGAGGAGTTAGATAACCTATGAATATTTAAGAGAAAGTAATCAACTCATCCCATCTGTGCTACATTTATAACATAGAACCAGTGTTAAACATATTTTTCTCCACGTGGAAAAGCAAACAGAAATTCTACAGGTAGAAATTCAGAAATGCTATTTGCTTTTTTTACAGTGATGTGCTTCCTCAGCTAAAAGGACAGGAAGCCCCAGAGCATCCTCAGAGCTACTCATGCATAAAATCCCCAAAGGTGTACCTGTTGATCAATGAACATGTTATTTCCAGGGAAAAAAAAATAATAGCATAATTGGTTCAGGGAAATTAAAGTCTCATTTGAATTAAAGACCAAATACAACTGACGTCAGGGACAGGAAGAACTGGCTTTAAGGGTTAAAAGCCATCAGGCTGCATTGTGTTTCAGAGTACAGATTAAAACTGTAGCCTGCAAGGATTGCTCACTATCATTGAGCATTTAAGTCTTTCCTTTTTTTCTTATTTTCCCTACCTTACATATACCAATTACAGATGACCTGGTCCTGAATTCCTCAAGGCGATGGAAAACATAACATGCATTGACTGTTTAAAGCAGAGTAATATCCAAATCAGTTATTCTGCAGATAAGAAAGCAGAAAAAATAATTTTAAATTGTTCTTTAGTACCTTGTTAAAACATACCGTCCTGTCCCATGCAATGAAAGTGGAAGTGTTTAAGATAGGACTATACATGAAAAAAAGAGAGAGTATCCTGTGAAAGAACCCCAAAATAATACAATTATTTAGAGCTCTGTGAAGGGGAGAGTGGCTGTAAAGTCAGACTGAATCAGTTTAACTGCCATTAGAACTATCGTATGCCATTTTCTTCCTTAGTATGGTTAAGTCCTTGTTTAAGGTGGGGCACTCACGGTATGGCAACAGATCCTGCAGATAAGGGCAGTTGTTCTGCTCTGGAAACTGGGACAGGGGGATCTGAAAGCAGTGGAAGAATACTGGGTGTGTTCCTGAGCAAAACAGAAAGCCACAGCATATGAATAATGCTATCTTTAGTCATCAAAGTATGTATTCAAGTGTTCCTCTGAATAATGATGAGATTACTCACATGGGTAAGGTTAAAAGCACATACTTTTGCTGAGCAAATTATATCTTGATAGAAGCCATAGTAATCCATGCAGTTCTCTTCAGAGGTTTTCTCTGCAAATACTGGGACATCCACATAACAGAAGGGAGAACAAAGACCTCTTTAATTATTGCACAGAAACAGCCTAAACTTAAACTTACCGATTTTTGCTTGCCTCCAAAGCACATTAGTTGTCACATAAGACATGACTGAATCCTACGTCCATATCCAAAGCACTACTTGGCACTCTATGACAGTGCAGTGAAGAAGAAAATATTTTATAGGGAGTTATAAACAATTACTCAGGTATCAGAATTCACTAAAACTAATATGGTCATGCAGATATAATAGAAAAATATGACAAATAAACTACACAGCATATAGAATATTTATCTACAATAATTTAGATGTCTGATTTTGGGGTACGTGTCAAAGAAGTAAACACGGAAAGACTTGTCTTGAGGAGATTGTGTCAGTTAGCCTGTGAGTAGGTGCCTCAGGTGAGAAGAACTGTGATTTCACACCAGGGATGGCAGGGCTCACACAACCCAGGCAAGGGATGTACAGAAGCTTCCCAAGCCAGCCCGCTCAAACAAGGGTGGCTGAGAGGATACAGACTCACCAGCAAGGAAGAAACCTCTGGGACTAGAGGTAGACTGCAAAAAAAGAGAGCTGGGACAGAAAGCCACAAATGAGCAGCTAGAATGATGTTTTCCTATCTACAAGTTTTCTATGGTCCACAGTCATAAGGCACTGTCACTGCACCACTAAATGAGTGTTGATGCTCACACAAGATCTAAAAGACACTGATAGACACTTTGACTAAAAATACCAGAATAACTGGTAACTCACTGCCCTCTAGATATCATTTTTTAATCTATACTTTTGAAACTGATTTTTTGTACTGTAAGGAAAAAATGGAGCTACAGAGTCCACATGAGTCTATGGAGTCTGATGCGAATGGTGTGTAGATACCATGCCTACTAATCTTTCTTTAACAACTAAGGCCACTGCTGCAGAGAACCTGAATAAGGCCCACGTACCACTTGTTCTGTTCCTCTGAGGAACATGGGGGCTCAGCCCCCATGGAAGTGTTTGGCAAAGCTGCTGGTGTTGCTCTGAAGCAGTAGACAAATCTGAGACTTAATCTGAGCTGAACAAAGTGAGAAGGGTGCACTGAAATAATGGTCTGGAATGAAAAATACTTTGAAAGGCATCAGGCAGTTTTCTCTAAAAAAGAACTAAGACAGCAGTAGATCCAGTGAACAATTTTTTCTAAGCTACTAATAAAAATGCATTTACCATTCAACAGAATGAATAGTATACAAACTATTTGCACATTTTGCAAAATTAATATTATTTTTTCAGTCAGAAGCTATTCCACAGAATATTTTTGTTAGAAATGACAGCTTCTCTGGAAGCCATTTTGAAAAAAAAAGTAGTTTAAGTTTGAAGTAATTAGTATGACCTGATGAAACGTTAAGGCTTCTCTCTTGAATTATAACTGTGAGTTTGACTTCACTATGTAATTGAATTCTTGAGTCTGTAATTGACAACTGCAAAAGGACAAGGCACACTGTGGTGGGTTTACAAGTCTAACCACAGAAAATCTGAAGTAAGAATTGGCACTTTTTTTACATATATGTAATCAGGTAGGTTACAAAATTTAAAGTAATTACTCCAAATGGTCACAGCAAGTCAGATAGGTTTTCTAAAGGCAAAATAGGTTTGAGAAGGGATCTAGAAATCTCATCAAATTTTCTGCAGTACCTCAGTCAAGTGGAAAAGGTTTCATACACTTGCTCTATCAAAAAGGCAAGATGTGTTACAAATTAAAAGGCACAGATATTATAGAACAGTCTTTTCTTGAATAAAATGACCTATAAATTATATAATTGTTAAAACTGGGAGCAGCCATTTTGCTCTTGCTTTATTTCTCAGTGCTGACTGTTTCTTGACCAAACATCTCTATCTTTTCTAATGCTGCACCACCGTCTGCTGGAGGAGTCTTTCCTGAGCAGTTTTCCTTCTTTCTTCCCATTTCTGTAGCTTCCTCCAAAGTATTAGTCAAAGGTTTTCCAAGTGTCTCTGGAAGCATTACTGTTAATATTCCACTCAGAAGAGCCATGATTCCAACAAGCAACTAGAAGAAATAAAAAGCAGCTGTAAGGGTAGAAATGTTTTTCAAGGTATGCAAATCTTTGGTCTTGCTTGAAAGTACACTTGAAATAAAATTCAAGGAACTGTGATGTAAAGCAAATACCATAAGTTTTAAATGCTGACTGTATAAAAGATCTGCTTTTTTGTTGTGTAAATGAAATCTTATGAGGCAGAATTAATGACTAGCAAGTTTAGAATTAGCAAAGAACAAATGCAGTGGTTTTTTTTTTCCCATAAGGGATCAATACAGTGCAAGGAGGAATAACTATGTTTGAGAAAAGAGAATAGATATATCTTCATTTGGTATTTCTACTACCATGCATGTATTTAAGAATAGATTATAGGACTGCATTCATTTATTTTACGTGCATGTTCACAGAGCTGGAACTTCCCCACCACCTTTCATACCTTTCAGTATGAAAGCTGCCACCTCAATCCACACTCTATCTCCTGAACCTCTCCCCCTGTACCTGCGTCCCTGCTCATCCTATGTGCAGCCAAACCAGAATTTCTAGGTACAGACTGTTGACTTGGAGCCACAGAAATGTGCATCTGGGGTCAGGAGAGCACTTCATCAGAAAATGTAACTTTCAACAGGAATACTTTGCTGAACTTCCATTATAGATCCAGTAGAGGTGCAGGCATTTACTGACGTGCACCATGGTCACATCTTGGATTTGTCTGTGGCATACATGCTACCATAACAGTATGCTTCAGTGCCAAGGAGCAAGGACCAGGACCATGTTGGATAGATGCAGAGGCACACACATGCTCCACAAGCATCTCTTCTTTCCCTTTATTTCTGTGCTTTGCTCAGTGAGAGCAGTTTCCACTTTCCTCCTTTGAAGTACAGAACAGGCATTAAAACCTTGACATTCTTCCAATGTTAGGTTATAAATAATCCAAATCTCTCTTGATTTAAATGCTTCTGCACAGTACATCATGCCTGGCCTCAGTGTTTTTCCATTTCATGACTGTGTTCTTTGATACTGTATTATCTTTATCTGGCCCTGTGCTGATTCTCAGGTTTGTCCTGTTTAATACTTGCCCTACAAGTGTGAGAAGGGACATTTGGAACTACAACACCTTCGTTCCTCACACAGTGCTGAGACAAGAACTGGCCCGCTACCATCTGCATCTAAGTGAGACTTTCTCCTCAAGTCAGAAAGAAGCTTTAAAGCTGGAGTTCTCCACTGTGATCTTGAACAGAGCTGTTTTCATGCAAATGCTCTCTGCTGCTTTTCCTTCCCCTTGTCTCAAGCAACTTTTTGAGAAGCAAAAGTCATATGGTTGCATACACTCTTCTTTCTTCAAAATACTGTTTAATAGTACAAGTGACAGTGAAAATAAAATGCTCATTCCTTCACCACGAGAAATTACAAAAAAAAAATCCTGGCAGTAATAGGACCAGAGGAAATGGTACTGAGTGAGAAGAATACAAAGTGTCTGAAAAGTCAACTGAAACAGAGAACACACTCACTTCTGAGCACAAAACTCTCCTCTACTATTAGAAGTTATTTTCTGTCATGGCAAGACAGGATGAATTACAAAATGGCAGCTATTCCATACTGACCTTTCTTATGCATTTTCTTAGGTTGTCATACATTTATAATTGAGAATACTGAGGGATACTGAGGACACTGAAGCTTAAAGACTACTAATTTTTTTGGATATCCATACATTCAGAGCTCATGAGAATAGGGTCACTACTTATGTCTGACAGCAAGGTTAAAGCAACACTGTGCTTTGAAGAGCATAGAATCATAAGGTTGGAAAGGACCTACAAGATCATCTAGTCCAACCATCCTCCCATTACCATTGCTACCACAAGCCACTAAACCATATCTCGTAGCTCCTCATCCAGACACCTCTTGAACACTGCCAAGGATGGTGACTCCAAGATGTATGTCTTCTCTGTTTCATATGGTCTTTCAGACACTTTCTTCTAGTGTTTCCCTTCCTCATGAACCTACCTCTTATTCCCCGTGAACTCCCACTATCCTGGAAACCTGCACAACACCACCTCCCCTGCCTTTAATCTCAGCTCTCTACTCTATTCCATCACCGTGTGTCTCTTTTTTTTTCAGTATGAAAGCTGCTGCACCCCAGGCTAATTCCCTGTTTCCCTTCTACCTCACTCTACAAGGCATTTTCCAATGCTTCCTATGAAAGACCAAATATGAAACAATTAAATCACAGCACATTAATGACTGTTCAAACATCTTTTCTTTTTTTTTTTTTTTTTCAGAGACAGTATCCAAACTTATCAGTGAAGTTACATTCATTCAAAACAAGTCTTTAGCAAACTTGACATCCTTCTCCATGTGGCATCTGGAAGGATCTAGCCCTTTGTGTAATCCAAACACACACAATATGTGTATGTTATGCCTGTGTGTAACATTGTCTATATGTAATTCAGCATCAGAAAATGTTTTCCTGATATAGCCAATGAGTTAAATGTTTATGGATTGAAGTGTACTGTTGTGCAAAATATTTAAGTATGTTTAAGCTCCACCAAAATTAATGTGGCAGCTGTGTATGTTTAAGTCACTGCTTTTTCAGGCTCTTCATTTGAAATCTGACTTTCAGCTTAGTCAAACTCTCAAAATATTCCCAGCACTTCAATGCATCCAGCAGTTTCTAACAGCTACCATGAATAACTTCAAAAAAGATGTGCTGCCTTTTTATTTTTTATTATTATTTTTTTTTTTTTTAAGTCTTCCTCACTACCTGAAGCAACAAATTTAATTTCACACTGGTATAAGGCCAGGAGATAGTAGACTTGTACTAGAAGGAGAGATAATTTGCATTAAACATCCCTACAAAATAACACCTTTACTTTTGAGAACAAGCAGTTCTTTTAGTCTGCCGATCAAATATGTTTATATCTGATTGCTCAGAACCAATCTAAAAATGTAATCTTATTTGCAAAGTCCCTAATTCAACTACAACGAAAAATGCTTAAAACACAGGATTTTCATTCATTTGACTTCACTGACCTCAGTGGAGTTATTGTACTTTGTGATATATTTGACAGAAAAATCAAGGTCCTGCTAAAAGACTAATGGAACATAATTCTGAACCACTGAGAAACACAAATAGGATATACGTAGATCAGCACCTTTACTACAACTCCTCTTGAAAGCTGTCACATACAAACCACATTTAGCAAGTTATTCAAAATTTATAGGCATTCAAATGAGGTGTTTGCATTGCTCACAGGTGGCATAACTGTGTGTGAGGCAGACTGTCAAACAAATAGCGGTATTAACTGCTTGACAGTGCGTGGTGTATACAATAGGTCAACATGATATACATCAGTTTACTCAGAAATGTAATCCATTTAATTTCACTTTCATTCCAAAATGCTTACTTTACCTAAGTCTTGGCAAGCTATGCTCCATGCTAAGACAGGCCTATTTAATAAACGCAATTGCTTTACAGTAGGAGCTAATTATGAAAACATATTCACAGTTAACTACTACACAGCTCCACAAATACTATGGGGACTTTCTGCACACTGAGAGTTGCTCAGAGCTGAAATAATTCCTCTGTTTACATCGCTATTTGCACTGTTCTCCAGCGTACCTGAGCATTCATCATCTGTGGCTTGACTGCAGCTCTTCTGCACAGATAAAGCTTATCTCAGCTGGTAAAGTCAAAACATTGACCAGAGAAAGAGAATGTTCCCTCATGGCCGCTCTGTTGTGCAAATGTTGTTTTCTGTGTCTTTTCTGAGATGCTGTATTGGTTAGTATGGGGCCATTATTAAGAAAGAAAACAGTTTTTAGGAGCATGAGGGAATAAATTGTTTTGGATGAAAATGAAGAGGATGAAGCAGACCACAAAACAACTGAATGTAATTAATTTAAATCATGAAACAAATTCCCAAGAATTCTCTCAGACCGATCTCTAGCATCTATACTTTAAGGGTTTTTTTGTTGTTGTTGCAAAACTGAAAAGACACAATGCCATTTTTGCAAGAAATTCCAGTGTGGTAGAGAAAACTAGCGTAAGAATCTAGGTCAAAGACACATCCCATTATATTTTTACCTTCTGACATATATAGTTTACATGTAACATTGCTGTGCTAGATACAGCAAATTCTGAGGGGTTTTGAAAGAACTCAAATTCTTTTTAAATTGTTAATAAGCAGTTGTTCACTTATATCCTTAATGTAAACTTCGTAATTACTTATAATTTTGCATCAGCATAAGTGATCTTCCAGGAGAAAAAAAAAGGTATTGAAAAGCTGCATGATTTCTAAGCAGCAAATGCATAAGAGGAACATAATCAAGAAATACAGTTCATTGTGAGCAGGAAAGAAACAAAATATTTTGTCCAAAATGGGTTTGAAGCTACATAATGCAGAAGAAATGTCCAAGATCTATGAAGGAACGGTCTGTGCCTGTCTTCCCCTGGGGCAATTAGGGATAAGGATCCAATAGTAGCATGACCTGAGTGTGCTTAATGAATCCAAGGTCCTGTTTCTTGTCAAAGTTACCATGAACATCATCAATTTACCATTAGCTTCTCTTTTTTTTTTTCCCCCCAATCTCATGAATTGCTTTGTTTGGTTCACATAAAGGAAAAATACAAAGCAGGAGCTCTGGGACAGATGTGAAGACCAAGCTTAGTCAGTCTAAGACAGTCTTGATCTTCTGGAGGGCTATTCCAAAGGTGCAGTGTGCCAGGGAAGCCAGGGAAAAGGTTAAGGAAGAATTTTATGCAGTTGGACTTGATGATCTTTAAGGTTTTTTCCAACCTGAGCAATTCTATGATTTTACAATTATAAAAAAATAGAATATTATAAATAATAGAAAAACAGAATAATATTATTAGAACAATAGTATAAAAGAACAGCCACGATGAATTTCCTAAATGGAAAAACTCTGTCTTTGGAAAAGGTGAAGAGTAAGTTATTAGCACAGTCTGCAGAGTAAAGAAGTATGGACTTGAGACACTTCCCAAATGTTACATGCAAGATAAAGTATAATTTTGTGGGAAATATTTTTATCAAATTTATACAAGGATCCAATGCACACAAATTTTTGCACATCACAACAACTTCTCACACTTCAGTGACTCAAAGTCTCCCTTCTGCTTTAGCTGCATATTCTTAACAATAGGAAGTTACTAATCTTTGAGTCTTAAAATTTAGAACAAGAATGGTTCATTCAATTCTTTTCAAAAGAAAAGTTCAACTTTCAGTTCCTGAAAAGACAAGTGACGTGCACATCTTTTCAGAACCTGAAAAGTTTATCACTGAAGTAAATACTTACAAGTGGCAAGAAAATCCAAACACTTCTCAGATACACACAGAAAGGAGCAACCACACTGCCTACACGGCACATCATGCTCCCACTTCCAACGGCAAGTGATCTATAAACAAGACAAATATTTTGATAAGAATTCTAGCAAATAAAGCAATTAGAAATCGTAACACCCATAGGATGAGTTGAAATTATACTAGAAAGCTACTGCCTCAACAATATAAATTTATGTTTTAGTGAAAGTCAGCTACTTCTAAAATAAAGACTAAAAATAAGATCAGCGTTAGGCATGCACTACAGCGTGAAGGACTGGGACTTTTAAGAAAGGCATATGTAACATACAGGGAAGTACTGAGTATTCTTTTTGTTCCTCAGTGAAACCAGTCAATGGCCAAGGAAATGAAAAATTAATAAAATTTTACTGTACAGCCAAATATTAGACAACTCTAAGCAGCAGGGGTACTCGTCCTATCCTGTCTTTTAGACCAACATTGCTAATGTCAAGAGCTGCTAGCTTTGGCACAACAGCATAAAAAAGAAAAAGAAATCACAACAAAACAATGAAAAATACCCTCCGGCAAAAATTCTTACCTTACAATTGTTGGGTACAGTTCTGCTGTGTAGAGGTATATAAGGCCAAATGCCACACCTATTGAAAATTTTCCAGCCATATTTGCCAAGATAATTAACACATTAAAATCCTATTGAAAGAGATCACAAATAAATGAATTACCAGAAAACATCACTGTTCCAAACTTAAATCCATGACTCTTCTTTAAACACAAAGCAATATTTATTACTTGTTTTTTCTTTAGAGCAAGTAAAGTGTCCACACAACTTTTTACCAGTCCTGGTTCTCTGAAGCCCTGGGAACATTTTACATCTGACTCCAGCAACAGTACTGTGAAGTCTGTACTGAAAACACAGAAATCTATCCTTGATTGGCAGCTGCATTTTAAAAGCTTATGATTTGGAAAGAGCAGCTGCATCTACAGACTTCAGGATAGATAAAATAAATGTCTACTGTAGGAACACTTTCAACAATATATGACTAACCTGAGGTATGAACATAATTAAAACACAGATCAGTGCACTTAAAATAAGGAACGGAATGAGTGTGTTTCTCCTTCCCAGTTTGTCCATCCCAATGCAAGCAATGATATAGCAAGGCAACTCCACAGCACCTGTCAGTATGAAATTATTTCGTTTTAAGTCATGATTACACATATTCATCTTATAACTCTAGCTTCCTCTTTATGGGGATTCATTTAATCTAGGAAGTTAGCTTGATTGTACATGTCACGAATATGTGAAATCTAGATACAACTGTTGTGTTAGGCTCATTCATTTGGTCACTGGAATGGCAACAGATGATGGAAAGCATGGCCTAAGATATGTCAGTGTGGGATGGAGGAGGGCAAGTGGAACAGGTTTTACAGCACAGAGCAGCTCCAAGTCTCCTTGAGGTGGAAAATTACAGAAAACAGCAAGGCTTGCTTTGAAGAGAGGGCAGCTGCTTACAATAACCCATTGGGTAGATTTTCTCTTCCTAACGTCTCTTTCCGGAGAAAAACTTAATGCAGCTATACGGAACCAGTATTTGGCAAGAACTGTTCACAAACCCTGTTTAAGCATGGTTTGCCCCCAGATAAATCATACTGATCCTAAGCCATTCTGGACATGTTTTAAGCCAACTTGCTCATGAAGAATCTTGCTATGTCCAGGGTAACGTCAGGGAAGAACATAAGAACAAATATGCTGCATTTCTTTACTGAGTACATGTACTACGTTGATGCACCTATAATACTAGAAAACAAATGTTGGGGTTTGTATTGGTAAAAGCAGGCTGCAGCCAGTCACACTATGTCAGTCTGCTTGAATACTTTTGGAAGAGGTGGCCACAGCGAGTTACTTACTGCTCTCCATCATTAGCACCCACTCTTCACCATGCCAGCCTACCAATACACTACAGTATGCGACAACTCAAAATCAACTCAGGAGAGTTAGAGTCCTTCTGTGTGCTGATGTACATGGACAGGCACACACTTCACTGAGAGCGCTGGGTCACATAAAACAAAGCACATAATTTATTCCCCTGCTGTCTCAGAGCTGTGTGCCCAACCTGAAGTCTTCTGAAGTCAATGGAATATTTCCACTGATTTTTTTACAAACAAACTTCAGGTCAGGCCTCAAATGCGCTTCATAAACAACTTATATACCACAGGAATATTACAGTCAGATCAATAAAAGAACAGCATGACTAAAAACACATTTTTGGGAAAAACAAAATTATTCCTGCTTCTGAGAATAGTGAATCTATTTTCTGTACAGAGCGACTCAGCATATTATGACTGCACATGACTATAGCCTTAACTTATTCTATGTTCTTCCTAGTTTGTGTTTTTAACAGAATGATAGGTGCATTTCGTGTTGCTGGTCTGCTGCCATTAGGTTTTGTGTGGATCTGCTAGATGCTTGTAGGACTAAGAGGAGAAAGTTAGAATATGGTTTTACAATCACAAAGATAAAGAGGGAAGAATTTTGTACACCAACAAATTCTCAGTTCTTTTCTTTTGAGAAATAGTGAGATTTCTTCCTGTATTAACCAGCTTTATGACTAATTAACAAGAAAATCTTGGAACAAGGTTCATAGTTGGATGAATAACGTTAAAAAACTGGCTGTCTAATCCCTGGACATTTTTGAATTTAATGTTCTAGTTCTGTCAGAAAAAGAATAAAGTACAAAAACTATTTACCTATGAGAAACAGATTTAAATATTCATTGCCTCCTAGATTGACAGAACTCAGGGAGAAGACGTAGTACCCCAGGCTCCCAGTGAACCAGACCAGCCAGATCGTGATGGTCCTTCTCGCAATGTACCAGTTACAAAACAGATCTAAGATGTTGTGCTTCTTGGTTGAGGATGCGCCATTGCCACTTGTTCTGTCAGTGCCTGGGTCATCTTGTTGGACTGAGCACAGTTCAGACACTTTGCAGGGAGTGCTTACTTTGTTCCACCTTGCCATTACATTGATTACTTTTTGTGCATCTTCATATCTTTTCTCTGACAGGAGCCACAAAGGTGTTTCTGGGAGCATCCAGCAGCACAAGACAAAGGGAAGAGTTGCTATGGAGAGAAATATCTGATACACCCACCAGGTCCGAACCAAAAATCCCACGAGTGCCACAACCATAATTCCCAAAGCAAAAAAAGCATGGACATGCATAGAAGCCCAGGTTCGTGCTTTAATGCCAACAAATTCAGTCACGTAAACAAAAGCCACAACCAGATAGCCACTTGAAACCTAGGGAATGGAGAAAGAGAAAAAAAAACACAGCGTGAGGTTTCTATCTGCTTTTCTTGTGCAACAGGTAACAGCATTCCTCATTTGAGTACATTTAACTGGCACTGCACTGACCTGTTACTCAGCGACAGAAAAAAGGCAAACCTGAAAACAAATCAGCTGGACAAAAAGCTCACTCAGACTTTCAGAATACCTGAGAACTGCGTTTAAAGACATGAAGTGCTTTTGGATGCTTCCCCTAAGCGTGCTGAGCCAGCAAGAGACACCTGAAAAAGAGCCTAACTAGCTGTTGTCACTTCACCTCCAAAAATCAAGTCCTTAATGACATCACAAATTGGACACTCAGGAAAATGAAGTCCCCCAAAGTAACTGCCCCTTTTGAAAGTCTTAACCTCGGCTTTAAGCAGACTATTACTAATCTGCACGTCACAGAACAGCAAATTTACCGAGAATTACCTTTCGTACTCCTGTAAATAGTCATTAAATCAAATTTTTACAATGTTGGAAGAGAAGCACACTTACAGAGTTACATGTTCTTATACAGATCTAGCCATACTAACTGAATGGAATTACTGACATATTCTTCATTTAAGGATTTTTTCTTTGAATATACATCTTTATATACATCTTACATATATTTCAATTTCGCTAGTAACACTCCAAACACTTGTTAACTCAAAACATTTCAGAACACAGCTAGAAATTCTAGGCTAGAAAATATTCCAGTATATTATTTTGATTAATCAAATCAAAAAAGTCAACTTTCTTGTTACAAATCTTCCAGTTAATAAAACCTTGTCTGTGAGTCCACTGAAGCTGACAGGAAAGCTGCACTGATCTCAGTGGTGAAGGATTACAGTTTCACATCTCCTTCTCTCAAATCAGTTCCCAATGGGCAGTTAAAGCCTACGGCATCTGTTTGGTCAGAGCTTCTTGTGTTTATAAACTACCACAGCCCCTAGCATCAACAGCCAGGGAGCCAGTGAAAGGAATCCTGGTGATCTCACTGTTCAAGGCTGAAATCCCCATGCAGTTTTCTTTCTGGGAAATCCTCCTTCTGAGCTCTCATCAGGCAAAGGCAGGTCCAGGTACAATGTCCTCTCTTGACTGCCCACGGGAATACATTAAATTATGTGATTAATTTCAAATTTCCAACCTCCTTTAAGTAACTTACATCATTTTTCTTGTGACAGCTTTCTAATGTCTTGATGCATTATATAGTAAAAGACTATAAATATACTTTTGCATGTTAAAATTGGTTACCATATATATCTCATATAGATATTAGATATATAGATATATATGTATGTATAGGTATACTTAGACACATATACTGGAACACCCTTAAGTATAGTATAAACACCTAAGTGCTAAACATGTCTACCTATTTATTTAGTACTTCAGATGTAGTTTAAAAGACCAAAGAGATGCATAGAAAAGTGCATCTCTCCTCCATCAATGCAAATGGCAGAGATAAAAATCATACTTATTACATATTTGTTATTTTAAGAAATATATACTCCATTTGTAACAACAAGGAGAAATGCAATGCCAGTTGCAATGTAAAAACCAGAGTTCACTGCTCACACTTGGTATTTAATTACCAGTCCAGCAGAGGTTGGGATGGAGGAGGTACCAAACACTGCTTCATACAGATGCTTTCTATTAATTCAAAGAGGAAAAGTGCTGTGGTCCAAGAACATTCAGACTCTCCCTGCTCTGCTGAAATAAGTGCAACAGACGGGGCTTTAGAATAATGAAGTAGAAGAGGAAATAAGAAAAAAAGGGGTTTTCCTGAGAAGGGGAAGGAAAAGACACATAAAAGAGCCAGTGAGCTCCTTTCTTACCATAGCAAGGAGAAAGCGGACAATCACGAAGCTGTAGTAGTCAAACGTGAATGCCACTGTGATTCCAAATACAAACTGACCAGCACTTGTGAACCACATAACACGCTGTCTTCCCAGTCTGCAAAGCACAGCAGCAATAAAACGATGAGCAACCATAAACATCCTGTCAAAATAAAACTGCAACTACAGAGAGCCTATCTGGAAATGAATCTGAAAATACTGTACCTAAGGCTCTCACTCACCAAAGAAACTCTGCATTACTTTCCTGTATTTTCCTTGCCATATGAGAAAGAAAATTTCTATTTTTTTTTTTCAATAACTCCAACTAAACTCAAGGAAAATGGAAACTGCTATGGAAGGATGCTCTTTTCTGGAATTTTTCCAGAATTCTTGCCAGAAGTAAACTTTACAAGTGACATTATATTGCTCACATAACAATGTCAACTTCCCCATAACTAATCTGCAGATTTACTCTGTCTTATTTATGAAGTCAGTACATAAGATTTGCTTTTTTCAGATATTCATTTGCAAACAACAACACCTCGCAGCTCTTTCCAGCACCCTCCCATCTTTCATCAGCCCTGACCTGGAAGATGTATGAGGAAGGAGTCATTACACACATCTGGTTTCTGACCCCTGCCAGAAGAGATCCTAGTGAGTCCCAGCTGGCTATTCTGTTGGGAAATCTGTTAATTAGGAATGGGAGGAACCCACAAACTTATTTCTCACCAGCCAGAATGTGTCAGAAAATAATAACTTTCAGCTGTAAAATCCATGGTTGTAAATCTGCAACTCAGGATGTGTGTATTATCTCAACTGACTGTTCACGGCTTAAATTAATTGAAACGAGAACAATATGAACCTAACTTCATAAATCATGTCTGGGTATTAATTAATAAAGCAATCAGTTATTTAAGGGACACAGAACAAATGTTGGCATTATATTCTGGTTTTGTATTAAATAAGGTTTTACAAAGCCTTGAATTGGGAGGAAGGATTGATTCCACGTCTTCCAGAAGACAAACTAAAGGCAGATCATCTTTGCTTTTGCATTCCCACATTGTCACACCATAATGCTGTGCTAATGAAAGAAAACCAAAGAACAACGTGCTTGGCCTCCTTCTCCTCCTCGTAGTGTTTGCTCTGGAACATATCTTCACCCTCCACCTAATAGAGCTGCTAATGAACAAGCTCCTGTAGAGAAAGGGATGCATAACACTAAAGGAGTATTCAAATCAAAATACAAGTATATAAACTGCCTGGGATGGTACAATGTAGCTTAGGAAACTAAATGTCATATGGACAGACAGGCTCAGCTAGGCATCCTGGATCTCACTGCCACTTCTGAGCCTGTCTGTGAAGCTGGCTCTCAGTGCACAAACTCAGAAAACAGCGGGGGAGGCAGAGCCATAGGGGCCAACTGAAGGACAGTTTTGGCACAGTGATCACAGGAAGGCTCTGGTGGGGGCCCTGAGCTGGCTGACGCTCCTTTGGCTCAGGCAGAACTCTGATCATGCTGGTAAATAGGTGGAAACACAGCAAAGCACAGTGATGACACTTTTTCCTTCTGTCTGGACTAACCTTCAGGAGGCAGAAGTTTAAACTCACCATTCAGGCAAAAATTGCAATCATGCAGCAAGGAAAAAAAAGGGGCTTGCTCAATCCCTCAAAGCCTTTGCATCAGTCCCAGAGAGCTGTATTTATGACAGAGGTCAGGTAATTTTTTGTTTTAAAATACACGGGTTTTAATCCTCCTGTAGTCCTCAAGCAGTTTAGCATATCCAGAAACAAACGTATTCTATCATGAGGAATCTCTCCTCTTGGAAAACAAGGTGAACACCTACTCTCAGGTTTTACTCTTGATATTTCTACTATTACTATTCCTCTTAAAAGAAGTAAAAATAAAAATCTTTGGACAAAATGCACAGGGCAATTTGAGGGACCAGGCCTAGAACAATGGGTGATATAAAGTAGGAAATAAATTCCAAAAGCAAGTGATTAGCAAAGACACTGGAAAATTAGTACTTGCTATATGAAAAAGAAACTGAGTTAAATGAATACACAACATTGAAACCTGAATTTGTACACAGTGAATGAAAACAACAAAACAGATACATAAACACAGACTTACTGCAGTCTGAATGTACAATGCTCAGAGGATGCCACTTTACCTGTCAGCAATGTCACCAAAAATAACCGCTCCAACCAAGACTCCAAGCATGAATGTAGGCTGGATTAATTTTGCCAGCCATTCTCGGTCACAGACCAGATCCCACTGCGTAACAACAGTGCTCTTCCATTTTGTATCATCATAGAGAAATCCATCAGAACATGAAAATACGGACTTGTTGCCTTTATATTCATATGCCAGATCAAAACCAACTTCTCGTTTGGACTTGCTGCATTGATTAAGTTCCCAGATTTCTCCATTTTCCAGCTGGGCTACAATGTAATTTTCTGTTGATGTCCACATTGTCCAGATGTCCTCTAGACTTGCTTTAGAGGAGTTGTAGAAGAGAACGCTACTCACATTTCCAGGGATCCCACATACAAAGTTAGGAGTAACAGCCATGAACACAGATGCTAAGTAATGGATGCCACATGACATAGCTTGAAAGACAGATGCAAAATACACACATGCTTGAAATCTGCAAAGGGAAATAAAAAAGGTTTACTGAAGAAAAGCCTTTTATAAACACAAAACCATCAACACAATTTTTTTGCTAGGATCAGCCCAGTGATTGTAGCAAAGTTGTAAATGGAAGCATTATTTATTGTCTAGTGGTTTGTTATGTAGCAGGGCTTCAAAATAAGCTAAGCCTTGCAAGAAACCAATGATAAGAAAAGATGCACAGCAGAAGAAATTTGTCCTCAGGAAATATCAGATATCTCTTTTGTCAAAAAATCAATTCTGCTCTTAGCTATGTGTATGGCTGCACAGAGAAGACCATTTAAAAAGAATCAATTCTGAGCTTAAGTGTGAAGTTGGAAGTAAGCCCCCATCTCCAATCTCATCCCATCAAAATCTCTCACAAGAAAACCCGAGGTTACAAGAATGGTCAGAGAAACCAGAACGTTGCAACCTCAGCTTCTCAGGGATAGAGATATGCACATCAAATAAAACAAAGCAAATACATTATGCCCTTCATTTCACCTAATCGTATCCATGTACCTCTACTCCATCTATCTTCCACCTTGCTTTGTTGCCTCAGAAAGACAAAGAGATAATACATGTAGACATGTGTAGAGGAAGATAGAATCTGAAGGGTGAAATGCTTTGTAATAAAACAGCTGTAAATCTGGGAGGGTTCTGGCTTAAGCAGAGCGTGCAGTTATGTATTAAAGATGGTATCATAAAACAAACATGGTAAAAGAATGTTTTATGCATAGCCTGGAGTTTGGCATTTTAACAGCTTTTAAAATATGCTTGAGATGCAAGCAAGTCTTTGTGTATAAAATGCACACATATTCTGAATGTCAAAAGACTTGCAGTAAACTCTAGTATCACTCACTGCAAATTCTAGGATGTTCTCATAGTCTAAACATAAGGAATCTCTTCCTCAAATAACTATTAAAATTATGCACAGAATTAGTAAAATGTTTGCTCAGGGAAAACAAAACTAAACTAAACAACAACAACAAAAAAACATTATAGCTTTGGTTTCTCCTTTCAATTTTTATTTACTGGAAATCAACCAGTTGCACAAACTTGAAGAAGCATTGGGTGAGTTTCTACCATACGTCCTTAATGCAGCATATGCTGGGCCTGGATAGTAGGAAACAAAAAAGAGCTTTTTTAAACATGATCAGAGGCTGCCTCTGCTGAAGTTATGCCTAAAAAACAACTGCCTTGAAATGTCATGTGCCTGTAACGAACACAAATTCCAGATCACCCCCTACTAATGTGAATGCAATCTAGCCTTGAATTCTTCTGATAAGGTTTAAAACACAACCTAGCCTAGGACTTTTAATCATCTATCATCACAATTTCTAATGAATTTCTAAACAATTCAGAGCCAAAATGAATTTTTGGCTGGGTACAGTGTCCAATTAATCTTTTCAATGGAAAAGTTTTGTTGTGTAGTCTAACTCCTCTCAACATCCCCATCTCACAGAATCACTAGATGGCTGAGGTTGACAGAGACCTCTGGGTCCATCTGGCACAACCCCTGCTCCAGCAGGGACACTCAGAGCAGGTTTTTCAAAAGCAGGCTTTTGAAGATCTCCAAGGAGAAGACTCCACAGCCTCTTTGGGAAGCTCTGTCACCCACACAGCACAGCAGTGCTGCCTGCTGTTCAGACAGAACCTCCTGTGTTAATGTTTGTGCCCATTGCCTCCGGTCCCACCACTGGACACTACTGAAAAGAGCACAGTTCCACCTTCTTTGCACTGTCCCCTCAGGTATTTGTATGCATTAATGAGACCCCCCTGAGCCTCCTCATCTCCAGACTGAGAAGATCCAGCTCTCTCAGCCTCTCCTCTCAGGAAAGGTGCTCCAGTCTCTTCACCATGTTGGGCCCTCCATTTGACATTTTCCAGTCCAGGCCTCTCTTGTATTGGGGGACTCAGAACTGAACATGGTGCTCCAGGTGCAGCCTCACTGATGTTGAGCAGAGGGAAGGGATTACCTCTCTCTGCTGGCCATTCTTTGCCTAATGCAGCCAAGAATACAATTAGCCTTCTTAGCAGCAAAGGCCTTCTTAGACCAAGGGTGATCTCCTCTGTCTTTAGTCTCCTGATCCTTAATTCTTTCTTTGGTAAATGTAAACCAACTTGCCATTCCTGTCTTTCCAATGGCATCGTTGCTGCTCAAAAGCAGTACTTTTTATCACTCCTTGTCTTGACAACAGCTCTACTGATTTTTCCACAGCAGTCTGAGGAGAGGGCCAGATGTCTAACCTCACAGTGGCAGCTCAGTAAGCTGGGTTCCACTTCCCTCTTGAAGACTCTCACAAATGTTGTGCTCTTTCCCATCAGACCTTGTGAGAGAGACGGTCAAGAGAAACAGGACATAACCACAGCAACCCTTAAACCAATCAATTCTCTGTCAGAACAGCTTCTGGAGGACTAGGTAGCTAGCCATAAGCAAGAGTGAAACTGCTCTGAAAGGCTTTTGAGCTATCTTGGACCACCCAAAAAACAAAGGTTATCCCTTGTCTCCCTGTTAATACAGAGAAATATGGTTAGTAAAATTTATTAATTTATCTTCTTCAGTGCTATTTTAACTGCAACTGTTCTCAACAAAAAAGAAAAACTATTTTTAAAAATAGCAGAGCAAGACCTAATTCAGAAACTTGGGCTATTGTCGCAGGATGCAAAATGGGATGAAATCAGGACTAGATGACCTCTAGCAGATCAGCAAATTAAAGCCCTAGAAGCAGTGCAACTACATCTTCTACTAGCTAATAAATAGTGGCATACCTGGAACCAGGATGCCCAGGATTTGCAATATCTGTCATTACACATCAAGAAATTGTAGTGTCAGACAGCTCAGTTGTTATTTCCCAGACACAGATAGAACAAAATAATTTCAGACTCCCATACATTCATCTTGATCTTCCTAATTAGCTCTCCCAGCATAAGAAACATCAAGTTCATCACCTCTCTTCTAGAGCCCAGTAAAAGTGAGCAAGAAAAATACATTTATGCTCTTTCTTGTTGGAGAGGTTTGAAGGAAAATAACAACCTGTAAGGATATAGGCTGAGAAGATGGCAGGAACAAAGGCACTATATTATTTTTGTAAAACCTAAATCCCAAGAGCATAACCAGGGCTGTAATTTTGATCAGTTCTAGCTAATCTCTGTACTAACTTCTCCCTTGAGAGTTTCACCATATATCTTCCTGAACACCTCTTATGATTGTGCTTCAATAACCATTCTGACAGACTGCTCCACTGTCAAAGCATTCTGTTGGAAAATTTCTCATTAAATCTAATCTCCACGTCCCCTTTTTTTTATGTGAGACTATTAGCTGCTTATAAAACATCCTTGTGCAACCTTGAATAAATCTTCCTTGTCTTTTGTCATTTCTTTATAGGGAATTATCAGATTTCCCACTCTAGTTGCTTTGTAAAACTATGTAAGCTACAATCCCTTACCCCTCCCTCATTTTTCCTTTGCGTCCTATTGAACAGTGTCCACCTTTACAAAAAGCAATAAAGGATTTATTTTACAGAAATATCTGCGTCATGCTACATTTCTCCCATCTTTCAAGGCCTTAACTTATAACTAGATGTAGCTGGTTCTTGTAAAAATGTCCTTCAGTTTTCAGTGCTACAAAAAACTTATTCAGCTCCAACAAAGAAACCTGCTCTACAAAGTAATTATTTTGCTTACCTCATTTGTAGCACCTATGCTAACCAAACACTATAAGTAAAATAGAATTCCAGAGAGGTGGTAACAGACATAATTTATGCCATTCCTAACTAGTGTGTGAAAACGTGTGTTTTTACAATAGAATAGTCACGCTGTTGCTGAATCCTGAAGGATGGACTGCACTGCAGTTTTTAACGTCTCACAGCTGAATAAAAAAGCCAAGGAGCAGGCAGAGGAAGCAGGAATAGGAGAGAATACAGCTGGATGTGAAGCTACAGACGTGTCTGGCAGCACCAGTGGCTGAAGGCAACCCACAGCCCTGCCTCCGCATTGAGTGGCTGCTTTTCTGTCTGTAAAAGCTCCCTACTGTTCTCTCCAGTAAAATTCCACAATGGGCTGGCTAGGGCTCACTATGAAAATATATATAACCCCAAAACCTGAAAGCTCACCTTTGCTGTGAAGGAAAAATTCATTGCTGACCACAGTAGTGTATTGATGGCATCTCTGCCAATGCCAGATTGAAACACTCAACCCCGTGAACTTCTGAGTTTCTCCTGTGGATACCAAGAACTTTGTTTCTAGAAAGCCTGAATACACAGAGGTCAGGAAATTGGATAACTTGCATAGTTACCAAAAAGGAGTTAATTAGGCCATCAGTGACAACATATAGAAAGCATGAGAAGTATGTAAGGAGGATGATACGTGGGATGGAAAAGTACTATAGACACATTGAATTTCTCTTGCCAGAGCAGCTGCAGATTGACAAAAGACAGAGAAAGCCATGGGCCCAGCCACATGGTAGACACAGGTTTGCTAGAACAGCAGACAGTGCTGAGCAAAGGGGCACACAGAGATGCTCCCTGCTCCATTGCTAGCCGGCCCCCTCCCTCTGGACAACTGGGTGTCCCAGGACACATCACTGCTCTTCCCAGCCTTAAAATCCTGGGTTTGTATCTTGGCCCACACTCAGGCAGCATCTCCTCTTTGTGGGAGGACAGCCCACAGCTTGGAGGCCCTGGGGCGCTCCCTGCAGCAGGCTGTGCTGGGGCAGGAGGTGACAGCAGAACCCCTGCACTTTGCTGACCCTGGTTAAAGTCTATGCTGTCTTTGCTATCTGCTGTAAATGATTAACTCTTTCCCTAATTCTTGAGTTAAGAACACTGGACAGATAAGAAACTCATCTATTACTAAGCTTAAATATCTCAACTGCAGGCAATCATGTAATGTAATCCTTTTAGCAACCTCACCAAACTTGAAAGTTAAATTTCCCTGACATAAGACATACTGCTGCTCATGCACCGAAATGTTAAGAAAATTGCACTGCAGCAGCAATAAATATAACCAGCATTCACCAAAAGAAGGCAAGGCTTCTCTCAGCAAAGTCTGTCATCTGTTTTCCTCTACTGAACTCAAAAAAGGCAGTCGCTGAAAAGGATATTTTATTTGCCAGTTACATTCATATACACAGATCAGATAAGATAAAATATATTGTTGCAAGGAGTAGTTTTCAATAACATCTTATATGTAGAGTTTTTTTTTATTTTAAAAATTTATTTTTTATTTTTAAGATCTGTGAGCATGAAGACTGTCCTAAAAACTACAATAATCTCTGTCTCTTCACAGTATTTTTCCATCTCTTCAGTGACTTGCCACAGGAGATAATTATTTGGCAAGTACATTTTGTCACTCTTGCCAGGAGTGTCAAATATAGAAGTCAAGAAGACTTCGTAGGTTACTGCTCCAGTGCAGAGGCACTTAATGAATGCCAGAAGTCAAATGAGCATAAAACTGTCTTCATAAAAGCTTGAGCAAGACACAGCATGAAAATGTGCCAGTCCTTCTTAAAGTACTTTGTGAAATTTCTCCCCAGTTATTCTTTTTTCAGCTTACAGCTTACAGTAAAAATAGAACACCTTCATATTTTCTGATCCTTCTGCATAGGTTTTACGATCTAAGAAAAGCAAATTTTAATATCATAATTTCAGTACTTGAATTGAAGAAACACTGTAAGGATAATGAACTAGATCCCAGACCACTGTCACCGTGGCTGTCATCTCATGACACAACGTACCCTGTGGCACTGTCCTTGTAAGTTATTTCTTCCCTTCTCCTTTCCCACAGTTTATTTATTCCCTCAGACATAGTGATCCCCTGAGAATCTCCTCAGTTGTGGTGGTACTTTTTATGTGGACCAGCTGTGCATTTTATCTGGGAAACTGATCTAACTCGGAAAAAAAAGATGTCAAAACAGATGATTTTAAAAAACAAACAAGCCAGATCAGTTCTTTGATCTTACCTCAGAGAATTTTTACTATTGCCAGTTTTTGCAGTGCACACCTGAGACAAAATGTGTTGTTAGACAATAATTCAAAATGTTTTTAGACAATAATTCTATGTAAAACAAAATATTTTCCAGAAAATATTTGTTTTCTTGTCTGTCCATCAAAGAGAGGAGAGGGGGAATTGATGGCAAATCTACTAGATACTCCTCAAAAGCTAGTATAACACTTTAAAAAACCTTCCAGTGTAGGATAGAGTCATGCAGTTGATCTATGATTAGCAAAAGACTTGTACTATTCCACAGGTTTTACGAGAACTGTTTTTACTGTCTGCCTTTTCAACCACCCTGTTAGCAAACGGCTTAGTCAGAAAACACAGTGTGTTGCTGTTGTGCAGCATACACTCAACAGCATGGCTTCAGTGAAATGATTCCAGATATTTACTGTTTCTAAAAGAATTTGTGTTTAGTGACTATTTACATTTCTGTATTCCACTCCTTTTTTTTTTTTAATGTGAGAAAAGACATTCAGCATTCTTTCTACTCTAAACCAACAAGCTGCGATTACTTACATTTACACATTTACTTTTTGATAGGAGCTCAATCAGACACAGGAGAAGTATTTTTGCTATGGTACAGAGATGCTGATTTGGAACCAGTCTTAAATATACAACAGACATGGCCTTACTGGCCTTACAGAGTCAAAAGTTTGGGTGGTTTAAACTATGCAAGTGATAGTCCCAGCACACATTAGCAGGAGGGTCATTTCCAGAATCTGTATTCAGGGGGAGAAGATGCTGTGTTGGATGCAGTTAAATGGACCAACAGTACAGGTGCCAACGGGAATAAGAAAGCCTACAGGAATCAAGAGGGTGCTGGGATTTATGCACCATCATTGTGACAATATGCATTGTGCAGCAACATGCATTCACTGAACAGCAGACAGCAAATCATTCTTTCATTATTTTAAAACCGATCCTGTGAAGGATTCTACTTCTATCATTTCATTGTGGATCTGCATCTGAGCATTAGAAGAGCAAACTCGGTCAAAGTAAAGAAATTCCAGCTTTAGTTGCATGAGAAAACATTTTCCATCTACACTAGCAACCTTTTCAACTATAATTTTATTTATATGCATCATTTTAACATTACCTTGAAGAGTCATTAAAAAGACATTGTTGTCAGCTACCATAAAAAGTGGTATATCAGATATATCTCCAGTACTGCAAGAAGAATACCAACAATTTTTATATTATCTTTTGGAAATGTTTACCTTTTGTTGCAACTACGGCAGGTCCTTTGTATTGCAGTGTCTATGTAAATGACTTTTGACATGAACACAAGGACAGGAAGAAAACTCTCCTTAAATTAAAGCAAATAACAGAAGTTTTGTCTGTAAATTCCAGTGTAATTAAATTAATTCAATTTTATATATCCTGGGAAATGAGTAAAGGTATGGTTAAAAAAATAATAATAATAATGCTGGAAAAAAAAGATATTTTCTACTCAGAATCTTTAATCTTTACCAATAAGAGGAAGTGAACTTTCTCTTTCTGCCATATTACAAATATATTGCTAACATTTGTTTTCCTTTTCCACTGCAGCAAGCAAATGTCAATCATGAGAAGATTCCAATAATTACTAACTGACAGTTTTTTGCCTCTCTTGAACTCTCCACCTAATTTTGGTTTTATATGTTTTTCTATATACCTCTAACTCTGAAATTTAAGGAAAATCAAGGCTGCTTTCAGTTGTTTTGTATTGCTTTACTTGATTGTGGTTAACTGAATATATTCCATTGTTAATTACACAATAACAAAAAATGTATTAGGAACTGCTATTTGTTACAATCCCCTTTTTTATTCAGACACTTTTAATACCCTTATAGCGACCTGTTTATCTTCTCCCTGTAGAGTCTAGTTACAACTGGATTGAACTGCTGAACATCCCTATAACCTCACACATCATGAAGAGCAACCAACTCCTGACCACCCTTTCTAATACTAAGACATGATAGTGTAGGTGTAAGACACAACCCCATTACGTTTCCTGGGCAGGGGTTCCATGTTTCACTGCCTATATCCAGAACTGCTCCTGCAGCTCTCATGAACCCACATCTGCTGAGATATAAAACACTCAAAGGCCAGCGTATTTCCCATTTTATAAAATAATTAAGCCTTGCTGTTGTAGTAATTAAAAGGAACTGTGTTTTCCAATCCCTATTCATAACAATGCCTAAGGAAATTTAGATGTAAACAGCTCATTTTCAGTCCTGATTTTTTTTTTTTTTTTTTTTTTTTTTTTTTTTTTTTTTTTTTTTGCCATGCCACATATTGTTAACCAATAAAGATTGGTTCTAGATCAGAAATCTAATTATTCCCCACTAGGAAAACGTTTATAAAACTTCTCATTCTTCATCGGCTTTCAGAAGATCTCCTGTGAAAAACTAAAACAAGTAAGACTAATCAGTTCAAGCACATTTGATGACACTTTAATACCATGTCTTCTAAAATCTGAGACAAGGTCAACATATATTGAGTTGCATGTTGGCAACTCAATTTCAGCCAGAGATTCTTTGCTGTCAAACAAGTTACAATTCTCCATGCATACTCATGGAGATTCAATGAAATGCACAGTGTGGTACGGTCTATGTATCGTCCCTTATTTAACTATTCTCTTGGCTCTTCCAAGGTCAGATGGTCTGTCCCATCAATATTCTGCCTCCTTAGCCAGTTTGGTATCCACAACTGGCTGTCTCCTCCAAGACATGGCAAGTTATCTCTACACCAACATTTAAGAAGATTACGGAGCACAAGAAGATTTCCGGCTTCTTTTGCAGGTTCACAGCTCACCTTTCCTCCAAACTGCCCCTCTTCATTGCAAATGTATAGCCCACTCTGGATAGAAGTGCTCAGTTGCTTCTCCTTCAATGGTGAATCTGCCCCATAAGACCTTCCTAAATGAATGCAGAGCTTTTCAGTTTGTTTTACATTGCTTAGCAACCTGGATATGATCTTCTGTCCAGTTTTTATTTATTTACGCTCCTTCCAGTTTCAGTGTTGGATACTGATTCTGCTAACCCAACTGTCTTCACAGGACAAGAAAATATTTCTGTATTCTAAGAAGACTTGTAAGAAGAATTGTATAAACATAGAATGGCATGGGTTGGAAGGGACTTGAAAGATCGTCTAGTTCTATCCTCTGCCACGGGCAGGGCTGCCACCCCCCAGCTCAGGCTGCCCAGGGCCCAATTCAACCTGGCCTTGAGTGCCTCCAGGGATGGGGCATCCACAGCTTCTCTGGGCAGCTGTGCCAGTGCCTCGCCTCTTCTGAGTGAAAAATTTCCCCCAAACATCTAATCAAAATCTCTCCTCCTTTAGTTTAAAATCCCTTCCCCTTTGTCCTATCACTAAC
Organism: Pavo muticus; assembly: GCA_016647715.1. Classification (NCBI taxonomy): domain Eukaryota; kingdom Metazoa; phylum Chordata; class Aves; order Galliformes; family Phasianidae; genus Pavo; species Pavo muticus. Next base: position 54,696 of record JACDJE010000551.1, on the reverse strand, counting down.
AGATTGCATAAAATGTTGGTCTCCCTTCAAGTATTGGAAGGCTGCAGTGAGGTATCCCCAGAGCCTTCTCTTGTCCAGGTTAAACAAGCCTTTCTTCATAGAAGAGGTGCTCCAGCTGTCTGGTCACCTTCATGGCCCTCCTCTTGACCCACTCCAAAATCGCCACATCTTTCTTGTACTGGGGGCCCCAGGTCTGAATGCAATACTCTGGATGGGGCCTCAGGAAGGCAGAGCAGAGGGGGATAATCACCTCACTCTCCCTGCTGGCTGCACCTCTTTTGATGCAGCCCAGGATACTGCTGGCCTTCAGGGCTGCAAGTACACACTGCTGGCTCATGTCAAGCTTTTCATCCACCAGAATCTTCAAGTCATTCTCTGCAGGGCTGCTCTCAATGAATTCTTCTCCCCTGTCTGGGATTGCCCCAGCACAAGTGCAACACTTTGCACTTGGCATTATTCATCTCAGGTTCATGTTGGCCCATTTCTCAAGCTTGTCCAGGTCCCTTTGGATGGCATGCCTTCCATTTTATCAACTGCACCACTCAGCTTAGTTTCATCAGCAAACTTGCTGAGAGCGCACTCAATCCCACTGTCTACGCCATTGACAAAGATGAAGAGCCCCGGACCCAAGACCGAACCCTGGGAGAAACCACTCATGACTAGTCTCCACACAGACACTGAACTGTTGACCACAACCCTCTGGCTGCAACCACCAACCAATTCTTTTTCCACAAAACAGTCTTCCTTTCAAATTCATGTGTCTCCAAGTTAGAGATAGGGATGAAGGCATGAGTTCATGAAAGAGGCCTTGCACAAATCCAGGTAGATGACATCAGTTGCCCTTCCATTGTCCACCAATGCCATCACTCCATCATAGAAGGCCACCAGAAAAAAATTACACATTGTTGAGTACATACATTAGATGAAATATTGAGAATCAATTTAATTGATCTTGGGTATTTAAAATACTGCCTTTCATTTTAATTAGACAAAGTGCTTACTTACAGTCTGGTCATTTATCTGTTCCATCACCAACAAACAAGAGTTATTTTATATTGTTCTTGATTTCCTAGTGAAAAGCAGACACCTTTCAATTTCTTGTCATTCAAGGAAAATGATTCCACTACATTTAACATCGAAAGTAATTTAAATTAAAAACAAAGAAATACAAACCACATATTTCACTGTTTCCAAGGTCACAAATGCACTTTAACACCTTTCTAACATGTTCTGTAATGTTCTTTTACCTTGTTATTCTTCCACAGCGGTGTCAGGTGTGTTCCTTGAGTCTTTCTCTTATGGTACAAAGGAATGAACTGGAACATTGCTGTTTTCTAACCTCACGTAAGTGTTTGCAAGAAATACAGAGTGTTCCATTCTCCACAAGAATCCAACAAAGAAACTGGATTCTGCTCAGACCTGCCAGGTTTCTTCTTTGTAGATCTTTTTTTGTACTGTCTGCACCCATTCTCAATGGATAAGAGACAGAACAAAAATCAGCTACCTTGAACTACTAAGGACTACAGCTTTGCAAGGAGCCTAAAAAGCAAATGTCAGCGATAGGAGGTTCCAATTGCTCTAACTCTGGACCAAACAAGAACTCTATCTCAGAAGGGTGGAGTTAAAAGAAGTTTCTTGCCATTTCCCAGCTCTCCTGATACAAATCAGATCCAAAGATCCAAACACCAGAAAATATCCAAACAGCAATTTGTTTTGGAGTCTGAGACATGAATAGGAGCTATTTAAGTGAAATGTGGTCTCATCAGTATAATTTCACTGTAAATTCAGTAGCTTTATGGCAGAATATGCTTTTGAATATTGCTTATTTACTACTGCTTATTTTTCACCTCTCATATTTGACTTTCTCTCTAGTACTAGACAGACATTCAAATGAAATATTATGTTACAGATATGGTAATATTTATTTAGATGCAAAGGCTATCTGAACAGTAGATGAATAGTACCATTTTCTGATTTTTCACCAAGAACACAAAGATCTACACCTGCAATTTAGAGGGTAAAAAACCCACACACTTTTGCCTACTTTGTAAGTGCTAAATGACTACATAATCTTCCTGTTTTCCTTCCCAGAATGCTGTTTTGTTTACCTACTATCCATACCTTTGGGATTTCTGTGTTTCCAGAACAGCTTTGATTCCTCCGCTCTGATCTTAATGCTCTCATTTCAATAGCAGGCCAAAATCCATCTTTCCTAGAATTTCCTGTATTCAAGGAACTGACAGCAAGTATTGCTGATGGAAAGCCACCAAGACATCAAGCATTGCAACAGTAGTGTTGTTGCATACTTGACAATTTTTCTTATGTCTTACATAGAGCAGAGCAATGCAAACACTGGGTTACCTGCCTTGTGTTGTCTTGAGAGAAAGATGCTGGCTAGTCCCGTGACACAGAAAGTGTGCTGCCAGAAGAATCTCTCACATCCCAACCTCCTAGCTAAGCCTTAACTAGTTAAGTAAGTTAAAAATAAAGACTCTGGATGTATACTGTACATTTGGAGGCAATATATTGTATACAGTATGCATCCATATACATTTATACTTCTCTAGATTCCCTTTTCACTCAATGCAGAAGCACAGACAAATATAGGTGTCTCATTCATCCTGTCCTGAAGCACGCATTGAAAATAAGGCAGATGAATCATGCCTTTAAAGAGTCTCATTATCCTCTCTGACAAGGTGACTAAGGAAGATGTCTGAAGTTTGTACTATATGCCTGTAATGTTGGTGAGCTCATCTTTATTTCTTTATTTTATTTACTCAATTGAGACTTGATTTGGACAGCTAACTTCCCCACAGAGCTAGCACAGACTTACACGGATGAATCAAATGGGTAACCAGAGCCTTCCAAATCTTTTTCACAGCCTGGACAGGAGAAGAGGTTCCTACATGGGTGGAAAAGACCAGGCCATCATAAATACAACACACTGAGGTGGTACTGTGCTCCATCCAAGTGTGATGCTGACTACTTTTCATAAAGCAGTATAGACCGGCTTTTTTATAGACCAGTTTTCTGAGCCATCTTTCTGGTATTTGTATTCTTCATCTTCCTGCCTTATCAGCCCTTTCCATCTACTTTCCAGGCTGTGGCCATTATTCCCATCTCAGCAGCACTGCGGAGGCTGCACCTCTGATGCTGCTAGACAATAGTAAAGTCTCCAGATAATGGGAAGAGGAATCCCAGCTTCTCCTCTTAGTGAAAACATTTTATTGAGGAAAGAGCTCAGTCTCTGATCCAACTGATGGTTCATCTAGATTCCTCAAATCACCTTTTCGTTGCACATGAACTGCAGAGAACATCGGGTCTGAGAGAGCTGAGCATTACAGTTGGGCTATCAGTGTATGATACTAAAGCATATACTAGCTTTCTAGATAATTTCAGTATTTTTCAAAGAGATGGGATTTCTCCCCAAGATATATGCACTGTCACATCAACCATTATTAGCACTTGTAAGTCTCTGTCCTGCACAGTTTGTTGTCACGCTGTTTCTAGTCTTGGCCTTTGAAATGGAGAACTCAGTTGAAATTTTTTATGTATTGATGATTTTTCTCAAGCTACCTGAAATATAATGTCAGCTGTGTACGTATTTCAGTTCCACTCTTGTTGCATACGGCAACATGTTAGCACAGAAATTTTTGTAGCATGTGCTGAGGGTTTCTGGGACCTTCAAAGAATTCCTTAAATTTAATACTATATTGTACTTGAATCATTTCACTTCCTGCAATATACTGGTCAAGCTTCTCATGAGCAAGTCCATTTTATAAAATATTTCCTTCCAACTTGGGAGAACTTTTGTACTGTAGAAAATCATGACCGTTATTAGAAAATTATTGACAGAGCTTTCATAGAAGCAATAGAGCTTTCACAGGAGTGATATACCAGGCACCAAATTACAGGGAACACACTTTGTGATCTACTGTTACAATCTACTTATTCCCTCCAGAGGCAGGTGGGGAGAAGTTGCCAGCACATTCTGATGCAGCGCAATTTTGTCTGTGCAGATCCTGTGCTAGACTGCCTCCAGCACGACCTGGATCCCAGCAACTACAGTGAGTACCTCTTGCACACAGCACTATTAGTGCATCAACCCCATTATCCAGGAGCACTTGCCAGTATCCATCTTTGTTTCTGAGCCCTGAAAATATTTCTACTTTTGCCTAGCCAGGCATAGATAATAAGAGCTTTGTTGAAGCTGCTAGAGTCTGCTCTGTGAAAACACATGGCTTGTCTCACTTCACCGAGGCTATTATGATGCTATTCCACCAGTGGGATCAAGTGCTTTGTTACAAAATATCAGGACACTCAAAAAAAAAAAAAAAAAAAAGCAGCAATTATTCCTAAAATGCAGCTAGGCCCACTTATTATAGCCCCTGGGCACCTGAGATAAGCATAGGCTGATTCAGACATTATAATATAGTACAGTTATAAAGCTGAAGAATATTTCTCAAGCATTTCTGCCAAACGCCACCCCTGACCAGGAGCCAAAGGAGGACTTAGATTTGAGATTCTTCTCTCTGGCACATTCCAGTAAATGCAAACAGCTGTCCACTGACACATTTTCAAAACTGAATGGCAGATACATTGCTATAAACTTACCCATTGTATAAACTAGCTAGCGGGAGAAAAACAAAGGTTTTCTGAAAGCAATCTCAAAACCACCGCATTTTGCTCATCTTCGGGAAATGCCAAATTTTAAACAGGAATTCATTTTATTTTGTTTACAAATGTTAATTTTGTGTAGGATGTACTAACCACTAATTATATTAGTATTTCAGAAAATGCTTCTAATGTTTCTGTTTTTAAAGTAAAACCTAATCATACGTGCAAATGCTGAACATGATTACCTGCTTTTCCATACTAGCATGGAAAAGAAAAACACAACTTTTTCCATGTCCAGCAAGTACACTTGCTTGAAAAGTCTATTTCTGTTGGGGAAGAATCACTCAAGACATTGGTAAAACATGACTTTGAAAAAACATTGCTTGGAAGCATTCTTATTATCTCTTTAATGGAAAGAAATGGGTGAGCATGTACTTTGAGATACCTGAGAGTCATTGTTATTTGATACATAACCAAAAATTCCTGGAAAATTCCTGAAAGTATCGTGTATGTACCACAATTTGCAAAAGATGTAATCAGATCTCAAGAGGAGCTGGAAGCTATGAAACAAGAGAGGTAATAAAGGCATCAGAATGAAAATAGGAGCCTGGAAAAGTTCTGAGATGTGAAAAGAAGATGGATGGTTTACTGCAGGCCTTAGAAATGAAACAAGAGCCATAGAATGTAGGGAGAAGAGAAATGGTCTTAGCACTGAGTGTTCAAATACTGCTTTTATGGCACCAAGAGGCAGGGATTGCATTGCAAACATCCAATGAAAGAACCTCTCCTAAAGTAATGATGTCTGTTTTTTACAAGTATAGTCTCTGATCTATTTGTGGCCCCTAGTAAAGTGTTGGGGCAGTTAACAGAAAGCACTGAAACTGCTGAAAAACATGGTAATCTCTCATGGAGCCCAAGTCTGGGTGCAAGAGGTGAGCATCCTGTCCCAGCGGGCACCCTGTCCTGCCTCTCTCCTCTTCCCATAGGCCACTGCTAATCCTGGTCAGGGCTGTTTCTGAAGTCCCAGCTGTAGCAGCCCCATTCACCAGGCGACAAGCTTGTGTAAGGCAACCACGTGAAGATGTTTAAACCCAAACAAATACGCAAACATTTCAATAAAGATAAAAAACAGTCATTTCCACTTTGTTAAACAGTCCAACAGTTAGTACAATACTTCACTTATAAAACTAACATTTGAAAATCTGGCTATCTTCATTTGGTTTAAAAAAAAAGAACAAAAGCAAATGCAAACCAAACTCACAGGATAGTTTAAAAGAACAATCTTTTACAAGAATCTAGAAATATTTCATTAAAAAACCTGGAAATAGTGTTAGTGACACCCAACTGTCCTGTCTCCTGACAATTTCCACCACCCATGTTTAGATAAATTATAAGCCAAGATCTGAAAACTGTAAATCATGCAGAAAGCTCTATGTACCATGCAGACTGCACCTCGTAGCTCCTGAATGTGCCAGCTGGGAAATCAACTCCTCACTCTCATCCACACTAACAGAAAGAGGCATTCCATTTTTCTCAGGACATAGAACAGTACAATCACCACAATTAGAAAAGATCTCCAAGATCATCTAGTCCAAATGTCCACCAACCACCAGTATTTCCCCACTAAACCATGTCCCTTAGTACAACATCTAAACATTTCTCAAACACCTCCAGAGACAGTGACTCAACCACTTCCCTGGGCAGCCTGTTAAAATACCTCACCACTCTTTTGGAGAAGAATTTTTTCCTAATATTCAACCTGAACCTCCCCTGGTGCAACTTGTCCTATAGCTGTTACCTGGGAGAAGAGGCCAACTCCACTCGCCACAACCTCCTTTCAGAGAGCTGTAGAGAGTTGTAAGGTCTCCCCTGAGATTTCTCCAGACTGAACAATCCCAGTTCCCTCAGCTGCTCCTCATAAGACATAATTGTGTTCCAGATCCCTCACCAGCCTTGCTATCCTTCTCTGGACACACTCTGGGGGCCTCTATTTCTTATTACACTTGTCCCCATTCAGCACTTTGTGATGGTGTAGATCAGAGCTGCAAAACACACAGCCTGCTGGTCACACTCAACCAGGTAAGCTAGGTCTGTGTCCTGCTGGTAGACTAAAATCACCAAGCTTCCCAAAAGACCTGCCAGAGCACAGCGAGCTGTGTCACCAGCCTTGGGCCTGTCACTCACCTCTCCCCTTTCCCTGCACCTGCGTTACTGCACTCAGAGTGGTTGGGCAGAGAGGGAGAGCCCATAGGAACTCTTTATCAGGAACTGCTGCATGACAGAAGGATGCAGTTCAGTGTAGGTAAACTGGGAGCTTTAAGGTCTGGCAGCTCATTAGAGATAAGGCCTTCTGAGGCATACAGGTGGATTTTTTCATTCACCTTTACAATAGTGAGCAGTGATCTTATACACCAGAAACAGACTTAAAATGTTAAAAACAGCCTTCTTGAACTGATGGGCCACAGATGCTACTCACACCTAGATTCAAAGACAGGGGTTGCCTCTGTGAGCAGAGCCTAGAACTGCCCCACAACAGACCAGAGCCAGCTCCAGCTGTTCCAAAAGTGACCTGCTGCTGGCAGAGCTGAGCTGTGAGTGATGCTGGGTGCAGCTCTGGGAGAGCAGACTGAAAAAAGGGAAAAACTGCTGTGCAACAGCAGCTGGGAGAGAGGAGTGAGATGTGTGGGACAAGCAGCCCTGCAGGTAGCAAGATAAGTGCAGAAGAAGGGCAGGAGGTGTTCCAGGTGTGGAGCAGAAGTTCCAGTAGCCCAGGAGAGTCCTGTGAAGAAGCAGGCCATACTCCTGCACCTCATGGGTACCATGCAAAGTATATCTCCACATGTAGCCACGAAGGAGCACATACATAGTGGAGTAGGGGCAGAGAGTGACCATAAAGGAGCAGCAGGGACAAAGCATTACAAACCAATCACTGCCCTCATTCCCTGTTCCTCTGTGTCCATCAGGGGGAGGAGGCAGAAGATTTGGGTATGAAGTTGAGCCTGAGAAGAAAGAGGTGGGTTGGAGGAAGGTGTTTTTAGCTTTGTTTCTCACTATGCCACTCTATTTTTAATTGCAACAAATTAAATTAATCTTCCCCAAGCGGCATCTGTTTTGCCTGTGCAGCCATCAGTGAGTGATCTCCCTGCCTTTATCTCAGCCCAGCAGGTTTCCGTCTCAGCTTCTCCCTGCACCTTGCTGTGCAGAGGGATCAAGAGAGCAGCTTTGTGGACACCTGGCAGCCAGCCAAGGTCAACCCACCACGAAGGCACAAAGTCTGCCTTTAGGTGCAAAGGAAAGAACATTTTTATGGCTGTTCATGCATGTCTCAAGAGTCCACTGAGAACAACAGCATCATCAGTGAGACTTCCAAAGGAGAGTCCAATGGAAAACAAAATACTGACAGCATGCACGTGAATGTCAATTCTGCAAAGCTATCTTAAAGTGGAAGTTTTATACGTTCTGTGTGAATCATTATGTATGTAACATATTTTATAGTATAGCATATTACATGTAGCATACATATCATGCATGTTATACTCTCTCCATAAACATGCTTACATACATACAAACAGCTGGCCATTCTTTACTGCTTCTGTCAGAGTGTAAGATAATCAGAGCAGTCCCCAAGTAGTAACAGTTGTACTTGCACTGCTAAGTCTGGTTGTGGCAGACCTAATGAATCCATGCACAATGCATAGTTTATATGGGCCTTGTAAGAATTGCATTGAACCAAAGAAATTATTATCTGTCAGTATCACAATGATGCACAAATACAAACTAATCAGAACTTACTTTAGAATTATAGTTAAGCATATATGTAGCAGACAACTTTTTACAGGTAATACATTCATCTACCATGTATATTCCAGCAGTCTGCAGGTCACCAAAAGGCTCTAAACCTGAGACAACTCCTATGAACAGCATCTCATATAATCTGGCCCCCAGATTATTCTCCCTTTAATTGCAAAAAGTAGACGATAATTTTCACTGAAGGACGGATAAATGCTCTCAGCTAGGAAAACTATTTCATTAATTTCAGTACTCAGTGTCAAATGCTCATTTTTCACAAAGCAGCATAAGGCAGAAGAGTGACAGCAACAGCAAAATAATCTGTTTGCTAGGAATTCCTTCCTAGTACACACTGAACAAAATATTTTTGTTGCTGGCCCAGAACTGATAATGAATAAGATATTGTCCAGATGGATATGCATGTAAGTCACAACTGGGCAGATTTCATTGTAAGCAGACATCCCAGTTAAGCAAAGAAATAGCCTTTCCATACTCAACAACTGCAGCAGTTCTCAATACCAGTATTGCTTGTCATGGACATTGGGGTTGGAATCCCCCCATGGTGCTTCCTCCCTGGAGATACTCAAGGCCTTGGGTTGGATGGGGCTTTGATCGACCTGGTCTAATGGGAGGTGTCCTTGCCAGAGAGGTTGGAAAAGATGATCTCTGAGGTCCCTTCCAACACAAACCGTTCTATGATTCTGTGATCTTTAGGGTCCCTTCCAATCTAAGCCACTCTAAGATACTATGATTAAGAGTCTGTCCCGCTACGCAGTGCAGGTGAGTACTTTTACCATTAAAAGGAGCTCCAGGGATATGCTCAGAATGTGGCAGTGGGGGAAGGTCCATACTGCAGTTTAGCACTGTGGTTAGCCCACCAGTGACTGAGCTAGAAAGCACAAAGCAGTGATCCAACAATAAACTTGTACCCAAATTGTGACACGAGGGTCTGCCCTGGACACCTACTCTGAGCAGTATGCACCTGCAAACCCCGCATGGATTAGTGCATCAGGAGAGCTCACGACAGAACATACCAAGAGGATGTGCACCTTTCCATCTTACAAGTCCTAAAGTTCCAGCCCAGCAGCCATACACATCCCACACACACAGCCGGGCACCCCGTCTTACCAACCCAGGGCTGCACGCACACGCTCAGTCACACCCCACACAGCAGAACAGCTGTCCTGTGCATCACGCCATTGATCATAGGAACCCCTTGGCCATCGACACACATGCATACGCTCATACCCACGTATCGCACGCGATACGCCCAATATCAGCAAAGCCGCCGAACACACTCGTGCTCACACACTAGAGGTGCGGTGTGAGCGGTGCCACAGAGAAGCCCGTGCTACACGCGATGCTGCGTGTACGTGCGATGCACGGCGCTGTGCACTGTCATTCTCCGTGTGTGCATGTGTCCGGACGGGACGCAGCCGCCCCACTACCTGCCGAAGTGACCCAGGGAGTCGAAGAGCTGCTCGGAGCCGGGAGCCATGGCGGGGCCGCAGCTTCAGTGCTGCCGTCCCGGCGCTGCGGGGAAGAGCCACCGGGCCGGCCCGGCCCCCCGCTCCCTGCGGCCCGCCCCGCCCCGTCCCGGGGCCCGGGGCTCCCCGAGGGGCCCGTCCCGCCGCGGTCAGGCCGTGCGCGGGGCGAGGAGAGCCCTCGGGCGTCGTCCCGCGGGGAACGGCGAGGGGTGCCTGAGGCAGCCCGGGATGCGGAACTGCGGGTCGGGGAGCGGAGAAGTGGCCCTGAGGGCCTACGGTTCAGCACTGTGCGGGGGGTTGCGGTCGCGGTCTCAGTACTGCTGAGGTGGGGACGGTTCCATCCCTCACCCGGACATTCACATCTCTGACACAGACCGTGTGCCTCAGACCCAGCCCTTCAGGGCTGGGCTCTGCCTGTCCCATCAGGCAGCTTTTTGTTTGAGTGTTTGTTTGTTTGTTTTTTGCCTTCCACCCTTCCCCCCCCCCAAATTAAATTAAAGAAAGCAATTATGTGCTTCATACCTCCTGTGGCAAACAATAATGATCTGCTATTTCAGGCTCCAGTGTGTTTTGTACAGATATTTTCAATTAAAGAGGGTATGAACTTTTTTTTCCCCCAGGACATTATCTAAATGTTAACAGAGTTACTTTTAGTTGCCTTATGATCTGCTCTGTTGTTGGGATATATTACACTGTAATGAGAAACATGATCGTTTCTTTTTCCCCAGAATTCTGGCACACATTGTAAAATAGTATTATCATTCACTACATGTAAAATATGTAACATGTCCCATACAGCATCACTCATTAGTACACTAACTTATAATCGAGCCTTAACATTTGGATCTAATATTCTGCCTTCCCCAGAGCAGGCCAAGATCACAGAATCATAGAATTATAGAATCAGAGAACGGCTCAGTTTAGAAGGGACCTCAAAGCCCACCCAGCCCCACTCCCTGCTGTGGGCAGGGCTGCCACCCCAGCTCAGCTGCCCAGGGCCCATCCAACCTGGCCTTGAGCACCTCCAGGGATGGGGCACCCACAGCTTCTCTGGGCAGCTGTGCCAGCACCTCACCACTGTGGAGTAAAGAATTTCCTCCTGATAACTAATCTAAATCTCTTCTCCTTTAGCTTAAAACCATTCCCCCTTGTCCTATCACCATCTGCCCATGCAAAAAGTTCTTTTCCCTACTGTTTATAATTTTCCTTTAAATATTTAAAGGCCATGATGAGATCTCCCCAGAGCCTTCTCCAGACTGAACAAGCCCTGCTACTTCAGTCTGTCTTCACAGGAGAGGTGCTCCAGCCCTCTGACCATCCTTGTGGCCATTCTCTAGACCCTCTCCCAAAGCCCAACATCCTTCCTGTACTGGGGGCCCCAGACCTGGACACAGTACTCCAGGTGGGACCTCATAAGGGCAAAGTACGAGGGATGCAATCACCTCCCTCTCCCTGCTGGCCACCCCTCTTTTGAAGCAGCCAAGGGTACTGTTAGCCTTCAGGGCTGCAAGCACACACTGCTGGCTCATGACAAGTATTTTTCATCTAATAGGACTCCCAAATCCTTCTCTGCAGGACTACTCTGAAGGATTTTTTCTCCCAGTCTTTATATATACCCGGGATTGCCCTCACCCAAGTACAACACTTTGCACTGGGCTTTGTTGAACCTCATTAGGTTTACATGGGCCCACCTTTCATGTTTGTCCAGGTCCCACTGGATGGCATCCCTTCCTTCTGTTGTATCAACTGCACATCTCAGCTTGGAGAATGAGCAGGACAGATTACAGCAGGAAACCTTAGTGCTGTACAGACACACTGCAGCCACCCAGTCACTCCTGTGTGACGATTAGAAAAGTTACAGAGAAGAGCTGTGGTGGGTACATCCCTCAGGTTTAAGGTTTCTCTCCTCGTCCTCCAAGTCCAAAGCTGTCCTTGCACAGTGTGGGGAGATCATAGAACCATAGAATCATTTGAGTTGGAAGGGACTCTTAAAGGCATCTAGTCCAACTCCCCTGAAATGAACAGGGACACCTACAGCTACATCAGGGTGCTCAGAGCCCCATCCAGCCGGACCTTGAATGTATCCAAGGATGGGGCATTCACCACATCTCTGGGCAACCTGTTCTAGTGCCTCATCACCCTTAGTGTAAAAAACTTCTTCCTTATATCCAATCTTTATGTCCCTTCTTTTAGTTTGAATCCATTTTCCCCCTGTCCTAACACAACAGGCTTTGCTAAAGAGTCTGATCCCTTCTTTCTTATAGTCCCCCCCTTTAGATACTGAAAAGCTACTGTCAGCTTTCCCCAGAGATGGAGATGGACCAGATCTGCCCTAAAGCCTCCTTCCACCTCAAACCATACTGCAATGCTGTGATGGAAGGCACATTTCCATCAGGCTGCATGAAATAACCCTTGGACATTTCCTATTAATCCACTGAAGTCAACCCTCCTTTTCCAAAATGTGACCTAAACGCTCCTAACAGCACTTTCCCTGCCAGCCTACCCACTTTTGCAGGGAGATGTGTCTTTAAGAGTCTTTGGCACCAACTGAGCGCACAACTGCACCTCCATGCAGAGCAGATGTTCGTGCAGTGCAGTGACAATCTGTTCCAGCACAGACCTGGAAAAAGCAGATGTTTGTCAGACTTCTTGGTCATGAGCAAACAGCACGTTGCACCGCGAGGAATCTGAGGATCAGGTCCAGCAAAGGATTCCTCCTTGCAGCTACTGCACTGCTACCCCCCTCATCTCACACTCCTTTGGAAGGCTTTGCTGTTTGAGAAAGCTCAACAGCTATCCTTCCACATCTGCATAGAATTTTTTCAACACAAAGTCTGAGGTTTGTTTTTGCTACTTTCTTAGGGTATGTGAACTAGTAAGTCTAAGAGACTTATTTGTTTTCTTTTTTTTTATGTATACCACATGGTTCTTCCCTTAAAATATCAGCATTCATTTGAATCAACCTTGTTTTTTTCTGAAGCATATTTTTCAAGTTGAAGTGGTGCTTGAAGATAGCACTGGTACTTTCACAAAGCGTTTCTTTTTCCCAAGAGCCGCTCTAGTTAAATAGTTGTTTACAGAAACAAAGAGCAATGAATAGTAAACACTCTGGCTACCTAATGCCTTCCTGCTTCTTTGCCTGTTTTTAGTGTCTTGCTCCTACACCAAGTAAACTCATTAGGTTTCTACAGCATAATGGTATCAGAAAGATCTATTTTTGGTGCAAACATCAAGCAGGAAATAGCTAAGTCCCTTTCAGCACCGTTTTTTAAACCTGGAATGATCCACAGTTGCTGCTTTGCGGAATCTCTCATACACATTCTTGCACATATTTCTGTCTCTGTCTGCATCTTTGATAATACGATTTTACAGAGGGAGACCAACTTTTACATGGTGTAATAGTGATAGGACAAGGGGGAATGGTTTTAAATCAATGGAGGAGAGATTTAGATTAGATGTTAGGGGGAAATTTTTCACTCAGAAGGCAGTGAGGCACTGGCACAAGCTGTGGGTGCCCCATCCCTGAAGGGGCTCAAGGCCAGGTTGGATGGGGCCCTGGGCAGCTGAGCTGAGGGGTGGCAGCCCTGCCCATGGCAGGGATGGGGCTGGGTGGGCTTTCAGGTCCCTTCTAACCCAGGCCATTCTGCTATTCTATGGGTCTATAATTATATGATTTACTGCCCATATCAGAATAAAAATAGAAAATTTGCAACTGCTTCTACTGAAGTTAATACCAAACTCTCATGTCTATGTTTCCAAAAGTTATTAATGTAATGTCTGCAATGTCAGCTCTCTTAAACATTCAGCAATCACAGATTCACCTTCTTTCTTTGAAGCCTCAGAAGATGCACAACATGGTTTAAGCCTGCCTTCCTCCTATCCTGTTACAGCAATTCTACATGAAGCAGTAACTGTGCTTTTAGTCACAGCTATTCCTCACAGAGCTGTTTTTCACCAGGGTGACCTAAAAACACAGAGGTCCTTTGCTGACTTTGTTCACAGACAGTACACAGCTCTCTTTAGCATCTTGCAGCATGATAAACTTGTGCTACAGAAAATACAAGCAACATCTGAAAAAGAAGTGGAAAATATCTCTAATTACAGCGTGTCAAAATGAGACCATCCACATTCGTGCTCTACCCAGTTTAGAATTTTAGGGTTTTTTTTAGCAGAAGGAACTGAAGGGACGTTGTGATTCCTTTCTTACAAAATCTTTAGAAACTACTGGGGTGAGAAGATTGAGGGTGTTCAACATGCTTTCCAGGATATACCATAGGTTTCAAGTGTTGGTCTTTTAAACCCACAAGGGATTAAAGGAAATATTCAGAGCCGCATCTCAAAAAAAGCTTTAGTTACAGATTTAACCTCATTTCTGGCATTCACAGATAAGTTGGTGCTCAACAGAGGCATTCAGTGTTGCACGATCCTCGAGGAGGAAGTGATCTTAACAGCTTGTAATGGGAGAAGAAATGGCTTATAGAATAATCTCCTTTGGTTTGACATTCCCACTAGGAAAAATCCCGTGTCGAACGGTGCAGACTGTTCTGTCTTCCCCTTCTGTAAGTTAAATTACAGTGTCACCAACATATGAGACGTGTACGAGGAACGTGCTTCTGATGTGAATTTCTGTACATGTTCTGATGCACAGATACAAGCATATTGAGCTTCGAATTACAGCCGAACCCTAAATACCAAAGTAGATTGCTGATAGCATCACCAACCCTTTTTCACGGCTCCATTTAAGAACTGATTACCTAATTTCTGACCCATCTATTTCCCACTCCTTTTGACGTGGCTTGTAACCCACAGGTGAGGAGCAATTATTACAGGGAGTGCTTGAACTGCAGCTCTGTCCAGCAGCAAACACAGGTGAACTGACTACTGTCACCAGCACTCAAGTCAAGCATATGAGTGGAGTCCAACCCTGAGTGGTCTCCAATATCTGTTTTTGTTGCACAAATGAAAAAAAAAAACCAACAAAAAACCCACTAAAATCATTTGTAAGATAGCTTGAACATAACCTTCTCACCTCCTGTTTGGAAGTTACCTGCCTCTTCCCTTGCAAGGACAGCCAAGCAAGTGACTCCTAGTTGTATTGTGCAAGGATCCATTTAACTGTGACACCTTTCAATGTGTGCTGCTTCAGCTTCATATTTCCAAGGACTCTTCCTCCGCTGTACCTTTTTGTCTGGAGTTACTCCAGCTGTACAGATAATGAATGCATATGAAAAATATATTTCACTGTGGAAATTTCACTAGTTCAACACGACTAAACAGCCCTCTTGAACAATCTAAAAACAATTTAGAGATTCAGAAAAGCAATTTGAATGGGCAGGAAAATAGTGTGAGAGCTTGAGTCAGAAACCCATTCCTTCAGAAGCAAAAGGCAATGAGAATTTACCTGAACACTGTTTCAGTTTTGGACTTCGCCTACCAGGTGTCCATGCAGACTTTGCCTTTTATGGAAAGCAAAAGCTAAACTCCCTGCTAACACAGATATCTTCATGGATGCCTTATAAAAGTCAGAGAAATTTGATAGGCATCTTAAGAACACATTTTTTAGCAAAAGTGGAATCTAAAGGGAGCTCTAATTAAACATAACACGGTACAGTCAAAATCCCAAGTCTTTAACTTTGTTTCAGTTATAATTCTTGTAATACATTTCCTCTCTTTCCATGAGAAGAGCGATGGCATACTAGCTGGGACTCTTAGCTGGCTCTGGGCAGTATTTTCTCCAGCTCCATGTGCTCTGAGGTTTCCAGCAGAACTTCCCAGACTTTGAAATGACTGGGAGAGTGACAGCTCTGCTTTGTGAGCTTTCCGATACAGCAGCACATAAGATTGTAGCAGCACTGTTGGCAGGGTTATAACATTGCTCCCTGCCAACCCATATTTAACTGGGGAACAGACGAGACATCTTTAGAATATGCAGTACCTTGCTCTTTGTACCAGCTATATTTTGATGGTTTGTTCTTCTCACAGTATTGCAGAAGAACAGAAATAAAAGATATTGAGAGGATAATGCATCAAAGAGGGGAAGGGAACTAACAGCTTAATTCTGTAATCTTGTTAGAGGTTCAGTTAAGAAGTGAGCAGAATTTATGCTGCTTTAAACCTGAATAAGGAAAACATACAGAGATATATATATAGACAGATATCAAGTGGTGTCAAAGACAGAGATAGTATGAGCCAAAAGTTGAAACTTAAAGCCAGATTTATTGAAATGAGAAAAAAGGTCCATGTCCATGGCAGGAAGTGTAAGTAATTATCGGAGCCATGAACCAAGGGAATGTTTGGATTCTCCACCCCTTCAAATTTTCTATCAAACGTCATCAAATGAGGTATTTTTGTAGATAGAGACAGTCGTTCTCATATTTCTACATCTTCTCTTACACACGGATACTCTCTTACACAGAGATTTGTCAAATGAGTTAGTACTAAAACAAGTTGAAAGTCTGTATCCTTCACAGGTGTGCAAATAGAGCCTCCTAGCTTAAAAATGTCTGCAGTGAGAAAACTGATGAGAGAAATTCCTTGTTGCAGCTAATTAGTTAAACCTCGCTGTCAATGACAGAATTCCTGCTGCTGCTGCAATGCCAGTATATGGAGCTTTCTCTGAAACCTGGAGTTTCTCTGAGACCTCACAAGCAAGCACTGTGGTTTTGACAGTGCAGAACAAACATGGCAGCATATCATGTTAGCTTCAACTATTTAGTATGAACAACCAAGGACTCAGTCAGGAGCAATCTGACAGATTTAGATGAAGTGACTGAAGATGACACCAATACCAGCTGTCTGCTTCACAGCCCCCTGCTTGATGCCTCAGCAAATATATGGCCTGTGAAACAGGCTGGCTGAGGTACAGAGCTCCTATTAGCTGGCCTGTCCTTGCTGGCAGAAAGGTGGGTTGGACCTGAGTGCCAGTAATTTCTTAAATGATTGCATTTTGGACTCCCGGATCCTATCTGTTGATGGTCTGCAGCACTGAGGATGTGGCAGCATGCATTTCAGAGCAGGAAGGCCGCCAAGCACAAGCACCTCGAGGATCTGGCATACATACTGAGTGTACTGTACGCTGAGAAACAGCACCCAGCCTAATGCAAGCAGAAATTACAATCCATACATCAGCAAAAGCCATTTATTTCCTAATGTAAGATTATCTAAACATAGTCATGAAAAGCAGTGAAGTGTAATAGTTTGAGAAAAGTACTTCCTTCCTAGAAGAAATGTATGAGAAACAAGAGGCATATTTTGTTTGTGTTTGACAAAAATCAGATATGCATCCGGGTAATATTAGGTGCTCTCATCAAGAATACTCATTCAGAGGCAGAAATGTTAGGTAACTTTGTTCTCAGACTCAAAAGATGTAGCTACAGACAATTATACAATCATTCCCACACTGCACACCAGTTCAGGGCACAAAATGCCACTGGTAAGTTTGTATTCGCTGCACTGACTGCATTTAGATTGCTATGAGAATTGCTTTTTTTTTTTTTTTTTTTGCCAAAGAAAAAGGAGGCTCGTTCAGGTGAATGTCAAAGGACATATCCAGGCATCCCTCATGCCTGAAAATCCAACCTCAGACTGGTGTTGGCCATGTAAACACTTTAAAGACTACTGCAAAACTGAGCCAGATAAAATCCACAAACAGATAGAAAACAAAAACAAATTCTAAATTCTACAGCCCCATAAAAAACTTCATACAAAGCCCTGCAAAGTCATACAGAGTCCAGCCTCTCTCATCAGGCAATACTCCAGAGGGTTTTCCCACACAGAAGTGGTGCAAGGGAAGCAGGAGCAATGTAGGCAGTTCCAAACCCATGCAGCACAGGTGACAACACCACCACAACAAGGACTTTCAGGGGAAGCAACAGCTGTCTCTCACTCTTAGCAGATGCAGGAAAAATGACACATTCTGGCACAGTTTGCTAGTAATTGGGGTGTTGTGCACTCAGCTGTAACACTTCGGTTTCCTGTACAAAGTAATCTGTGTCTGCACAGAGAATCCCACAACACAGAGCTTTTTGCATTCTGTAGCACACACCCTGCACCAAAAAAAGTACGCGTTTGCAGTGTCTGCTTTCACTTGGGCAAGCTATCAATAACCAGAGCTAGTTTAACACAGTGGCAGCTGAAGCTGTCCCTCCTTTCACTTTTGAGATGGGTATGTGTGATTCTTCAACATCTGTAGAGTCCTGTTGGTCTTTGGACAAATATTGCTGTGAAAATACTACATGAACTTTGACAACATGCTAGCAAAGCCAGTATCCTTCCAGCATTTCTGCTGTCTTTATGAGAGTATTTCACTCTCCCTTTGATATGCTTGCCTCTTAAATCTTGCAGTGGAAATGATCTGGCTTACACCGATTTCTTTTGCAGTTGCTTTTCTCCCAGTTGACCCAGTTTGTCTTTCATTGGCTGTGCTGATGCCTGCAATAAGCTGCAAGACCGCAGTGAGGCAGGTATGCTCAGAGAGCTCTTGCCAAGACTTTAGGATTAACAGTTTATTTAGTATTCCTCCTACAGCCCTTCGTGCTGGCCTATGTGAGATTTCAAGCAGAAAGCAGGAATTACTTAGCATGCTGCCACTGTTACTTCTGAATTTGTTTGGCTGATTGAGAGGGACTGAAGTAGGTCTGCCCACGCTCAGGAACTTCCAGTCCTCCCAAGACAATTATTTTAAGGTGCTAAATGTTGTTTCTGTTCAGAACAAATTATGGAGGGTATACAACTGAATTTTCAAAGCACACCATCAAAACACACAAGTCTTAACATAAGCATTTGATTGCAAAACGAAACCAAACCACCCGGTATTTTGACAACTGTAATACAAGCAAGTCAGGAAACAAGAGCAGTGATTTTGTGCACTTACCTCACATCTCATGCTTCTCTGAGATTTCCCAGTGCAAACACAAATCATCCTGGGGCACTTACTCCTGACATAAATTTGGGTTAAATGAAAATAAGCTTCCCCATCCCCTATTGCTGCTTCAATTCAGATAGAGAAAATAGTCAGTGTTGTGAAATAAAATAAGTAAAATAATGAGGTTCTGGATTTTCTCTCCCCCTCTTTCTTTCTTCCTTCCTTTCTTTCTTCCTTCCTTTCTTTCTTCCTTCCTTCCTTTCTTCCTTCCTTTCTTTCTTCCTTCCTTTCTTTCTTCCTTCCTTTCTTTCTTTCTCTTTCTTTCTTTCTTTCCTTCTCTTTCTTTCTCTTTCTTTCTTTCTTTCTTTCTTTCTTTCTTTCTTTCTTTTTTCTTTCTTTCTTTCTTTCTTTCTTTCTTTCTTTCTTTCTTTCTTTCTTTCTTTCTTTCTTTCTTTCTTTCTTTCTTTCTTTCTTCTTGAGAAATACGAAATTAATGATCAATTTCAACTGCACATAAAAAAGGGGACAAACCTAGCTGATTTTGGCTTTGGTGTATTACCAAAGTGCTTGTTCCAACCTACTACCCCTTCCCTGGTGAAGTGCCCTCTTCTTCCCTTTCCTTTTGTATGTCCATATAATTTCCTGATTATGTAAGAGCACAGCAAAAAACAATTCATCTGAAAATGAAAATCAAGACAAAGTGCACGACCGAGCTAGTATAGGAGGGTTTTGTATCATCTGGCTGTAATTGCACCAGGACAGGCCAGTATTTTGGGCATGAAGGTGAGCAAAAGCTTGAGCAGCAGAAGCAGGTGCAGTTCCAACTTTCTCCTACACACTTTTACAGCACAACACTCTCTTGCTGGACTGCTAGTGCTTCTGTGAGATTTCCCAAAGGTTGCCCAGGTTTACTTATTCTAAAATACCAAGTTAGGCTATAAACTATATCATGTTTTTTAAAAGAATTAGGCTACCCATTAATCATTAGGAGAGATGGCTAAAGAAAAGCATCCAGAAACTCTTCTCCTTCCCAATATGCCTTTGAGCACCTCCATCTTCTTTTTCTTCCCACATTGCTGCACTGAGCCAAGGTGCTTTGTCAGAGACTTTGTGATACGTTTGCAATGACATTCTGGAATTTAAAAAGTCTTCCTACTCTGGTGGCAACCCACAAAGCCTTCCAGCTTGAGCATGTGTAGTCTGGGACCCTGCAGGCACTGAAGCGTGAAGGACTTGAGTCTCAGGGAGGTGGTGCCTCTCCTTCCTGACAGCACTCCTTCGCAGTCCAACATGTGAAATCTCTGCATTGTTCCTGAAGGCCTCAGATTCTCAAACTACAGGATAGGTGAATGGTGTCATTCAGTTCATAGAATCACAGAATCATTAAGGTTGGAAAAGACCACTAAGATCATCTAGTCCAACAGTCAGCCCATCACCACCATGTCCACTAAACCATGTCCTTCAGTGCCACAAACAGATGCGCTCAAGGCAGGTGTCCAAAAGTTTAAAGCAGGATGAGAAACAGGTTGCTCAAGGAGGTTGTGGATGCCCCATCCCTGGAGGCATTCAAGGACAGGCTGGATGTGGCACTGGGCAGCCTGGTCTGGTGGTTGGCAACCCTGCACATAGCAGGGGGGTTGAAACTAGATGATCACTGTGGTCCTTTTCAACCCCAGGCCATTCTGTGATTCTACGATTCAAGTGGAAAAGAGAAGTCATTAAAGGAGCTTGGAAGTACCATATTAATACTAAAGCAAACTGTTTAAGTACAAGGTGCAGAGCATGGCAGGAGAAGTGTCTGCAAAGGAACTCCTTCACTTTTGTAATATTGAGATGTTAGAGCAATGGAAAATAATATGGCCAGAAAAAATACCTCCTCTACTCGGAAAGCAAATATAGTCCATTTTAATCACTATCGGGGTTACTAATTTCTTGATCTTTATAGTGCTTATGTTTTGTAGATAACTAAGTAACAGAATTCCCATACATTGCTTGAAATAAAATCCTCATCAGATTTTGCTAACACGTATGAAAGATCTGTCAAAATAACAGAAGCAATGTTTGCTTTTGCTGACAAAATTTACCTCATATGAAGATAGGGCTAATGTGCCTATCCACAGTTCTTGGCTATCTTTTCAAATGCAGTCGCTTCATAGGAAACACTGGGGGCATCTGATAGGAAACACAGCTGGTGGCTGAGCTAACCAGTTTTCCCAGATGCAGTGAAGATGATAAAAAGAGTCAGTGAGTGCTGAAAATTTTCAGTAATCCATTTTCTTGTTAAAATTGTGTAACACAGCTTTTTTCTGTTTGCAAGAAAGTTAAGGGCCCTTTCCAACTCTCTCCAAGCTCTCGAGCAAATCCCTGTAAGTCACTTAAAGGGAAGACCGAGTGTCTGAAAATCTGCAAGGAAACAATAGGTAAGATAACTCAGATCCTCTTATTCTTCCTAATTACACTGTATGGAATTAGATCTCACTTCAGAAATCAAGCCCATAATTATAACCTACACCGTAGGAGGCACATTTTTAATCCTAGCTACTTGATATAACAATATCAATGCTACTTATAGGGATGTTACTAGGGCATTAATAGGGAATAATTCCTCTGACAGCAGGGAAATTGTCTGGAGCACCTCTCCCACAAAGAAAGGCTGAGGGAGCTGGTCTTGTTCAGCTTGGAGAAGAGAAGGGTCAGGGGAGACCCCATTGCAGCCTTCCAGTACTTTTGCGGAGCTTATAATCAGAAGGAAAACCGACTTCACATGGTCTAATAGTGATAGGACAAGGGGAATGATTTTAAACTAATGGAGGGGAGATTTAGCTTAGATATTAGGAGGAAATTCTTTACTCAGAGGGCAGTGAGGCACTGGCACAGCTTCCCATAGAAGCTGTGGGTGCCTCATCCCTGGAGGTGCTTGTTGTCATTAATGATCTGTTCAGGCTGTATTAACCCTTTGTGAGACTGATCAATTACCTGATCAGGGCCAAGAACTGCATAAGACACCAATATGATGTGCAGAAAAATGGCAAAATGGCAAAATGGCGTTTAATCACACGTGGCATCCTTTTAAGTACATTCTTGTTCTACTTCGTCTACACCCCCTAAAGATGCATTGTCCAATTACTGAGCTCGGGGGGGCACTATCCCGTGACATCCCGAATAGCCTCGCTGTCGCCTAATACAACAGGTGCTCAAGGCCAGGTTGGATGGGGCCCTGGGCAGCTGAGCTGGGGGGTAGCAGCCCTGCCCACGGCAGGTGGATGGAATTGGGCAGGCTTTAAGGTCCCTTCCAACCTAAGCCATTCTATGATTTATAACATTGCAGCTGAAAACAAGTCAGAGATTCATATTTATTGGGCTCTTTCATATCTAGTTCAGTGATGTTGGAGCTGGTCCTGATGTTATTGTTAACAACATGAGCCATCCTTTCAAATACACTTGTATTCACAATTATACAGCTGTTACATCTTGCCTATTTCAAGTAGCTAAATATTTATTCAAGGATTATTGTAACAATATTATGTCATGTCTAGAAACAGATGTAACTTTTTTTAAAATATAAGATGAAATCCTTAAATCCTGAAATACTTCTGCCAGAGTGTGATTTGTAGTTTGCATCTTGATTTCACCACTGACTCAGCAAAAATGCACTCCAAGGCAGCTTCCAGAAGCTCATCAGTGTTTTGAAAAACAAGGTTGCATCAACATTTAATGAAACTTCTCTGTCCCGGAATGCTGACATCATTTGTCACAATCAGGGCTCTGGTTCCTAAGGCATTTCAGAGCTGCCAAAAAGCAGTTTTCCTGGATTCTCTTGCATGTACAGCATGAGATGTCTCCACATCTCCAAAACATCCAAAATGTTCCTGGGGCTCGAAAGCTTTCCCAGGTCTTGCAAATAGCCACAGAGTCATAGAATCATAGAATCATAGAACAGCCTGGGTTAATAGAGACTTCAAGGATTGTTAAGTTCCAGTCTCCTTCCACAGGCAGGGTTGCCAACTGCCATATCAAGTACTAGACCAGGCTGCCCAGGGCCCCATCCAACATGGCCTTGAACACCTCTGGGGACGGGGCACCCACAGCCTCTCTGGGCAGCCTGTTCCAGCACCTCGCCACTCAATGAGTGAAAAATTTCTCCCTGACATCCAATTTAATTCTTCCCTCCTTTAGTTTAAAACCATTCTCCTTTGTTCTGTGACTGTCTACCTGTGTAAAGCTATGTGTGGAGACATTGCTTCACAGTGAAAACAATAATTTGGTTAAAAGGAACAAGTCACGGTAACACCGACCATAGCTTGATAGATGAGCTCATTGCCAGAAAGTTACTTGGAGTGGACAAGCTCAGCATTAAGATGTCATATGAGACATGTTCTCATACCCAAAGAAAGACATCTATCCCAACAACACTCTCCAGAGTATTCTTCCTCCCTGCATTTTGGATTAAATAAATAAATAAATCAAATTAGGAATTAAAAATCCCACAAGGCATATGGTACTGTT
Source organism: Pavo muticus (assembly GCA_016647715.1). NCBI lineage: Eukaryota > Metazoa > Chordata > Aves > Galliformes > Phasianidae > Pavo > Pavo muticus. The sequence continues at coordinate 31,434 of JACDJE010000551.1, read as the reverse complement.
TTAAGGTTAACTACTGCATTATGAGAAGGTTTAGATAAAAGCCATGGACCATATTTTCAAAGTAAGCATTAATCAAGTGGCCATGCCCCATGTTGAGGTTGGAAATAAGTGTTCTTTAAGATCCATTCCAGCCTAAGCCATTCTATGATTCTGTGATTCTACACGAAAGCACTGGTCAGATCCTCTCACTAGAACAAGAGCCCGGGCAGCAGAGTATGGCTGGCACTTCCCCCATAAGCATATATGTGAAAAATTTGGTTTCCAAATGATTTCTAGACTTCAGCTCTCTTTAACTGCTCTCTTCAAAGACAACACTTTTAGAAACATGGTAAAGTTCCAGCCAGTCACTTCCAACTTATCCAGATGTGACAAAATGATCCCATATTTACTTTCTTCTTCGCTGCAAACATCAGAACACTAGTACGTCATTCTTTCGCTAGTCATTCCCCCAGGTTTTTTTGAATTTTGTACACAGTAAGGACACAACAGGGAGGAAGCAATGCTATCTGTGATGGACTCAATGGGTCTCAGGGCCCAGCTTGCCTCAAGACCCCAGGAGCTCAGCCCTTTCCCAGGGGTGTATATGACACACTGGGTGTGATACTGCTCCAGGGCTGCTCCAGGGCTAAGCAGGCACAGGACCTTCACTCAGCTGCTGCAGAAGCCATAGGGTTTACATAGTAAAATGAATGTTGTTGGTTTTTTTCATTAGCCTCCAAATATATCAGCATCCAGAGCAAGGGCTTGATCCTGCAGCTTATCCCTGTGTGAGCACTCTGAGTGAATACTGTGGTGCTCTTTGCCTGGGAAGAGGCAGGAAAAGAAGGCCCCGGTGTGCTGACACAAACCTCACTGAACACAGTGCCTCTGCTTTGCAGCAGGAAGAGGGATGCGCTGTAAAAACATTGGAGAAAATCCCCCCCAAAGTTGAATCATGACCGAAGGGAGAAAAACATAGAGCAGGAACAAAGCCTGAAGACACCTGCTCTCTCTCCAGGTGATCCCAGCAGATTTTTGCAGAGTAAAAAGAGGCATAAAGGAACATGCATCCTGCTCCCAGGTAACTGTAAAAGAGCATCTTGACTGGCATTGCTCAGTCCAGCATTCCTTGCCAAGTAAAGCTCAAGCTTTCCAACCTGTGTCAGAGATGGCTCAGACCCAAGAGGTGAAAGAGACAAAAACACAGCAACAGAGGAGACCCAGGGAAGTTCATACCTGATTTTAGCAGGCAAATCTTGGAAAATAATGTGAAAGAAAAAGTAGAGTTGCCTGCATAGAAGGGGCAACACCCGACCTAAATACCTGCACTTTCAGGGTGCATAACTTGGGGCATAGGGTATTTTTTTTATACGTGTCTCACTCTACACTTGTGGTCTTGTATCTTGCTTCTGCAAAGGAGTGGAAGAAAGTTTTATTAATAAGGTGTTTTGAATGTCAGTCTGCTTGGCACAATCAAATGGGCAACTGAATCCAAAATAGCCACTGCGAAATATATTTTGGAACATATTTTCCCTCTGATCCAACATCAGCTATTGCCAAGAAAACAGTGAAAAATGGCTGAGGTACAGAATTTAATATTAAAAACATTATTTTTTTTTCCAGTTCTGAGGTATTTTCACAATGCCCTTCTTAAAAGTTTACATTGTAGAACTCTTTAGAGAAGTGTGGGATAACCCAAGTGCATAAAATGATGCCTGATTTGCTGACACCCCTGAAAGAGTATTTTTTTTTTCTTTAAAGGAACAGTGAAAGTAAAGTGCAAAACATACTGGTACTGCAAATAATAACAACCAAAAAAAAAATGTTCCTTGGGCATATTGCAGAAGTCCCACAAACATTCGCTGTGCAGTCCTTGGGATACTGATACTTGTTCAGTGCATAAGGACAGCAAAGCTGTACCTATGTCTCCTTATATCCCACTATGGGACAGGGAAAAAATAGTAAAGAAATTCAACTCTAGCCCTGAGATCAGACATTAGTCATTGGCAGTTTTCAGCATCTTCACTGGCTCCAGTGAAAATAAGTCAAAGCAAAACAACCTGAGAACAACAAAAATCTTAATAATTATAGCAGCAGTGAGAAAATCCACTTCTGCCCTCGTATGCTCCTGGCAGAGCAGCTGCCCTTGCTCCAGGGCAGGAAAGGCACTGCTGCACTTCCCAGCCTGCAGGGTGGCCCTATTTCCCAAAACGTGCTTTTCTGCTGTCCAACAAAGATAACTGCTTTGTATCTGGGCTGCTGTCCTCTTGTGCTGGCTCCGTCCCACAAGCTACTCTGCTTTTGAGATGGGACACGGGTGTGTCAAACCAGTATGTTAAAAAGGGATGCTTACTTTTTGGCAAAACTGAGAGCCAGAAAACTATGAGAAAGCAGAAGTAAAACCATCTCTGCATCCTTGCTCCTACTCCCTTATACACTTGTGCTGGGAAATGGTTGTATAGCAGAAAGTCATGTAGTTCAATGCTATGTCATAATGCACAGGGTGTGTGATTCACCATTTACAGTTAAAAATAGATTTTTATTTGCAATTTTAACATCCTCTTCTCTTTGCGCCATGTGCTACCCACAAAGAAGGGTGGGGGTAAAAATCAGCTGAAATATTTTCTTAGAATTTGCCAATCTGGTGATGTTGAAATATTTAGTGGGAAAGTTGTGGCTTTGATGAGGCCCCAGGCAGAGCCTACACGTCCTACACAGCCACCAAGCACAGCTCCATGGTCACTCCACAAGGAGATATGCACCTCACAGCACCCACTGCCAGGTCTGCAGTTCCAGGTCGGTGACTACTGCCATTCTCAAGAATGTGGGGATGTTTCTTTCACACAAAAGTTGATAAACTGCTTTGTGGATCATTGAAACCCCAAACATTAAAGCGTAATGTGACAGCATCAGAGAAGCACCCAGCATAAGCTGCTTCCTCCTGGCTCAACAGCCGTTCCTCCAACTGCTGAGAGCTGGCAGAGAGAAATGGTGGTCAACGTGTACTCAGTAAGAAAAACAACCTAAGGATGGGCGGCTTTGTCCCTCCTCCCCCTATGTTTGCAGCCCCTTTACAGACTCTTGGAAGAATATCAAGAGATAGTTTAGAACAGACCCTTTCAAGTGGCAATCAAAAGCAAAGTCAAGGTTTATTAGAGCCTGGTGGGGTCTATCCTAGGAGACAACATGACCCATCTGCTGGGCACTGGTTTTCCTATCAATTCCTCTCAGAAGTATTCAGGACAGCAGGTCCTTGGGAAGGAGCATTACATCTCCTGTGCACGTGACAGCAACAGCCATGCGGTGTGCCTGCCCACCCTGAGCCCTGCAGGCAGCAGCCATGCAGCAGCAATTGGGATTGGTACACACTTCAGAACACATGCAGCAAGAAGGGGTGACACCTCCGTAAGCTCTGCACATAAACTGAAGGCAAAGTTTTACCGGATGGCCAAATGCCACAAGCATCATGGGGAAACAGGGCAAGAGCTGCTGTTGGAAGTGAGTTCCCTCCCTCACTACCAGCCATGCCTTCCCACATCAAGGTCTGTGCATGGGCTTTGGGACTCCACACTTCTCCCTGGGGAGCTTCTGGAAAGAGCAGGCAAAGCCATGGTCATGTTCAGCCCCACTCTTCAAGTAAGGACAGTAGCAAAGTCGTGGGCTTTGGAGCATCCCCTGATATCAGGAGAGGATTCCCATCTCCTTCATGTCACTATGACTTGCCACATCCCCACTGGACTGCAGCAAGCCAGCAACACATGTGAATGGGGGCAACAAACAGGATCATGGAATGGTGTGGCTTGGAAGGGACCTCAAATCCCACCCAGTCCCAACCCCCTGCTGTGTGCAGAGCTGCCACCCACCAGCTCAGGCTGCCCAGGGCCCCATCCAACCTGGCCTTGAATGCCTCAGGGATGGGGCACCTGCAGCTTCTCTGGCAGGGAATACAGCATCTTTCTATGTTCACACACCCCTGTGCTGGGCCTACTAGTTGCTTTGCTGCAAAGGGCTTTGCAGAAACAGCATATTTCCTGCACTGACACCTGGCTGAAACAGCTGGGAAGCGTCCCAGCTGGCTGGAGATACTGCAGAGATGGAAGGGCATCACCCATCACAGCACACAGACCCTGGGCAAACAGTGTGATGACTGTCACTTGCTTCTGCACATGAGACCAAAGGGCAGGTGCAAACACAGCAAGAGGGACTCCAACAGACAGCCACCACCAGGCACGCACTGCTCCAGGGTGGACAAGGAGGCTTCAGGAGAGGGGAACCTCATGGTGAGGTGGTGCAAAAGCAGAGCTCTGAGCACCTTTCATCCCTCCCTGCAGTAGCTCATGCAGGTACCTAGCAAAAGCACAGCCCATTCCTTTACTTCATTACCTGCCGCATTTTTCTGCCGTTATCCTTTCAGCTGCCAGTAGATGGTGATGCTTCATCTGCATCCGAGAGGCAGCATGACAGCCTGCTTGAGACAAGAGTGAAAAATAACAAAAATAATAAATCAGAGAGTCAGTCAGTCAGTCTCCAGACAACCCACCTGCTTCTGCAGACATGGATTTCAGAGCGCCTCACTAATACCCCTGATCTCACACGAGGGATCCAGTTACTTTCCTAGAGGTGCAAAACCTGCAGCTTTTACTGCATCTCTTCTTCCTTTGTGTGTGATGGAATGAGTGTGTAAGCGAGGGCCTGAAGGCATTGCTTATCACAGACACTGTTCAGTCTGGACACCAGAGACATCAGGAGAATGTGTTATTGCTGAGAATACAAATAATATCCGGCTCCACCTCCAAGAAAGCAAGATGCTGGAAGTATCTTTGGTGATCGCATTCCTTTGAACAGATCTCTTTATTTTACAAACTCGTCTTCCTGTAGCAAGTGATAAGCTAAACCTCTGGGACGCAGAGGAGCTCCTGCAGGTGCCTTCACAGCTGTGCTTCTACAAGAGATATGCACCACCTCGCGGCTACTACGAGTTCTAAAAATTAACCTAATCACAAGAAAAAATGAAGCAGGTCTAGCTAAACTCTGCCTGAAATCTCCATGGCAATATTTTTGTCATTCCTGATTTATTGATATATCATTTGCATTGGGGCAAGAGTGGTTTATGAGAATTACGTGATCCCAAGCACAGGCAAAGGTCAGCAGGGCAGGAAGGCTGGCCTGGCTCCAACCTTGCAGGCAGGCCAGCAGCAACTGAGAGCACACGGATCACAGCAGCTCCCTCCCCTGCTCCAACTACAGGCATGGGCACTCTCTCCCAGAAGCTCTATGGATTACACCCATGAACATTCTTTCTGCACAGAAACTTTTGCTTGCACGTGCTCCTGCCTATCCCACTGGGAGCCATTCTAGGGAGGTGCATTTCTTAGATGTTTCCATGTCCATTGCCTGGAAAAATACTTCTCACCAAGCCATCTCCATGTTGCTCAGGATCCAATCCCACACAAGGTGCACAGAGTTGCAGCCTGGTTGCCACCAGCACATCTGAGCACTTTGTGGTGAGGGGCTTGCCCAGCTCTCAGCCTGCAAAGAACAGCAGAAGATGGCGGCTGCACAGCCTTGCAGGCCTCCCTGGGGCAAAGGGGGCAGTGAGCCCCCCTCCTCTCACACCACATCCTGAGGCCATCTGCTCCATTAGCCTTCTCTCCTGCTGGGACCCTCGGAGTTGTCTTCCAGGAAAGTGCTGCTGAGATCACAGAGGTTGTGCTCTGGGCATTAAGACAGCACCAACGTGAGCCTGCATCACAGTTATGGAAACAGGGATCTCAGATCGGCTCTCCATCTCACCAAATGTCACGCAATCACCCAGTGACATGGGTGTCTGCCCACAAAGAGCCACACTGAAACCTCCCAGAAGGGAGAAGTGGTTGTGGGTACATTCCCAACCTCACCTCCTGCACAGCCAGCAGTATGGTTTTCCCTTGGAGAACAATTTCCAGACAACTAATTTGGACTCAAAGTATCTCCCTCCTTAGGGTTTAGGTCTTCAGGAAGGCAGAAACCCAAATTAGAGAGGAACCATTCAGATTTAGCAAGGGGCTGTAAGCGTTTTACCAAATGAAGAGAATGAGCATCGGCCAACAATTTTAGAATCCCATAAAAGAGGCAGAAAGCCAGCCAGGCAGCCCTCAGAGAGAGGCCTCCAAAAGACAGATGCAGAAACAGGAGGTAAAGTACCGCCAGGCCCAGAGCAGTGGGGTGAGGTTGTGCTGGTTGTGGCTGGGGACTGGGGGAAAACTGAGCTGCCCCCTTGCAGCATTGCAGGACATCAGGTCCTGCTTCCAGCTGGACTGCAGTATGGGGCAGAGAGTGAGCTGCAGCAGCTGGCAAATGGCTCTTGTGAGAACAGTAAAAGCCAGTGTTAAAATTAAAAAAAGCAACAGATACATCTAAATCACATGGGAGGTGGGTTAATAGGAAATGCCTGTGGAGATACTGCAGCTTTGGGCTCACACAGCACCCATTGTGCCTACTGCTAACTAATTACCATGGCCCCCAGCTCTTTCCTCAACCCCAGGAACTGACCCTGGCTCCTCTGCCCACCCCATCCCACCAAGCCCCTTACACCTGAGGGCCCCAGCACTGAGCACTCACCGCACCACCTCAGCATCAGACTTATTATTAATTATCCTTGTCATTATTACACAGCATTTACAAGTCCTGGCTGCCCCATGCAGAATATTACATCGCTAACTTCCTTCCAAGATGAGGCTGTGCTGCTGCTGCTCTGCTCATTTGCTTGCAGATGCTGTTTTGCTGTTAGGGCTGCGCTCTCAGCAGGCGCAGCACCAAAACACCCACACAAACAACCTCTGTTCAAGTAGCTGTGTATCTCATGTGTTATGGCCACTCTGAAACCACTGCTCTGCTGGGCTATAGAGAAGAAATGCAAAAGAAGAGCAAAGGTTGCAGCTCCATAAATGTGCAGCAGCCATACTGAGCAGAGCTGCAGCCCCTTTTCCCAACACTGAGCTTCCCCAGAGAGCTGCAAAACCAGGTGCCCATGTCCTGGGCACAGTCTGAGTATCCTCTTCACCTCTTATTGGTACGTGGGCTCACTGAGCTGCTGATACACAGCTGAAGGAGTTCAATGCCAGGGCTGATGGGTTCCTAGGCAGTCTGATCTAGTGGGTGGCAATCCTGCCAATGGCACGGGGTTTGGAACTAAATGATCTTTGAGGTCCCTTCCACCCCAAGCCATTCTGTGATTCTATGGTTCAGCAGTTTCAACAGGCAGCGTACCAGGATGTATTTTTAAGATAAACAAACCAGTGTTCAGTCATACATCAGGGGGACCAAAATAATTTGGCACCAACAAACACACACAGTGGTTCAGGTTAAACAAACAAGCAAATGAAACCAGCACTTCACCACACAGGTATTTTTTGTAACAACCTGCCATTAGTTTCTTCCTGACAATAAGCAAGAATGGCAGAGTTATCTTATATTGTGCAGTGCCCCTGGTGCAAGAGAGTCAGATGGACTGGATAAGATGTACTAAAAAGCATGCCAGGTACCTGTCCCTGTAACCTTGGAGCTAAAGCAGCCAGATGTGGTACCTGGGGACGCCTGTCTGATAGCACCAACACTGCTCCTGGCTTCATTTCTGAGCTGCCTACATGTGGCTTCAATTCAGAGGTGGCTCAAAACGTAGGGAAGGGGCAGAACACAGGCTGGTTTTTCATAGATAGATTCACTGGAGTGCCACAAACTACCCAAAAACCTCACCAAAAGCTGTCCTGCACAACAGGCCCTGCTTGCAACCACTGTCCATCATCACTCCAGCCACAAAACCCATTCTATTTCAATCCTGGTAGGAAAAACAGAAGGGATCAGGGAAATAAAAACAAAACCCAGTAACAAGGCAGGTAGTGTTGAGTTTGGCTTTTCACAGAGGCACCAGAGATGGGGTTATGGAAGAGAGTGGATGCTAACTCAGCCACCAGCCTCGTCAGCTGGGACCATCGCCCTGGCAGGCCCTGCACCCATAGTCCCACCAGAACAGCACCAAGCAGTAACACCACCACAGCTTTCCTCTCGCCCAGGCTCCATCCATCCCGTGGGATTTGCCAGCAGATGGCAGGCAACACCTGGCAAAGGTGCTCACCACCACGCTTGGCTCCTGAGCTTCCCTGTTCCATCCAAACAGCACAAACATCTATCAGCTCTCCTGCCCCTTCATCCACCACGATGCAGCACCCAAGCAGCCCCTGGATGTGTGGGCAGGTGCAGTGAGGTTTGGTGGGAGCCTTCAGCATTGCAAGGAGGTAGCTGATGAGCCCATCAGTTGTTCAGCTGAGGGTGCACAATGTCTGGCTTGAATACCAGCAGGCTGGAAGAGGGCCACGCTTAGTGACTTGATAGCCATTCAGCCCAGAGAAGCACTTTGAGATTTAAAAGGAAGAAAAAGCAGCCAGGTACTGCCTGCATCACCTCTGACACCAGATGGGCTATCTGCTCTGATAACATCAACATTAAATTCTCTTTTAGCCTGTGTAGAAAAAGGGGCCCAGCATTGAAGACGCAGTGCCAGCACCAGGGGACAGGCAGATACTGCACCACATATTTCAGACTCAGCATCCCTGCACCGATTCACCCTGGTGTGGGTATTGCTCTCTGGCCAAACAAAAGGACACAGGCAAACAAAAACCACATTTACAAAACCTGTTACAGACTCCTGGAGGCTTGTCAAGCAGAAAATGGCAATTGCTAGGTGCAAATATTTTGTCTCCAAGCCTCAAGAAGCAGTTTGCAAAAGCAAATCCAACTGCAGCAGCGTTGCTCTGAAACCTCCCTGTGCAGTCAGCACAGCCTGCTCCAAAACACTGGTAAAGCAATTGGCTCCGACTCATGCTAAGACTGCTTGTGGTTTATGTGACAGAGAGCTTTTAGCCAAACTCCTGTCAAGAAGCATGAATTTCAACATCTCCATGGTGTTCTCTATCAAGAAGGAAAAGCCCACAAAACAAACCCCTAACTTATAAACAGCATTGGCTTCCTAAAGAGCCACCCCATGCTGGCAGGGCTGCAAAGCTTTGTGGGAGGGACGGGACTCACTCCATGGCTGTGTCAGAGTGCTGGTGGGCAGCATTGCTTCACTGCTCTTCCTCTTGCTTCAGCTTGCATGTGTTCCTGCCAGCTGCTGGAAGGTGCCAGAGGCAGCCCATAGGTTTATATTAAACAGGTCAGAACTGACTGATAGAGTTACAGAATCACAGAATCATAGCATAACCCAAGTGGGAAGGTACCCACAGGGACCACCAAGTCCAGCTCCTCACAGGATCAATATTCAAGCCCCACGTCTGAGAGCACTGTCTCAGCGCTCCTGAACTCCAGTAGCTTGGGGCTGTGACTTGTGTCCTGGGCAGCCTGCTTCATGCCCACTGCCCTCTGGTGAAGAACATCTTTCTAACCCCCACTTGACCGTTCCCTTACAGCTCCATGCCATTCCCTCAGGCCCTGTCACTGTCACCAGAGAACTAAGGAAAAGTTGTCCCAGCCTTCTCCCACCAGGCCCACTGGGTCTTGCATGCACGTGGCTGCTAAAACGTGGTCTGGTGACAGTGTGGAGTGATTCAGAAGAAAATCTTGGAGCCGCTCCCACCTGCCCACGTGAGCATGAATCATGCATGCATGCTCAGACCCCAGCCAGATGCAAATCAACAGGTAGTAAGTGAAGTGTAAAGAACAACCTCCTGAGGCCCAGCAGCCACCCCCGCCTCTCACCCACCTCAGGACATTATCCACTCCAGTTGGCATGGGTGGCCTGGTTTGCATCCTCCCCGGATAACCTGCACTCATTCTCTGTCAGCATCTGCAAAATGAAGCCAAAGTATTCATTTCCAAGGGCGTAGCAAGGCTCAGCCATCTTCTCCTGGACTGGGAAGGTCAGTAGAGTCAATGTGCATCTTCGTGTGTTTGCCCTTGCCCACCAGCAGCTGCCCCTTGGGGCAGGCAGGTAGGTTTGCAGTGAGAGGGACAAGAAGGTGAAGCTCCAGCTGGTGTGGCTCTGAGGGTCCCCCCACACTGAGCACGGGAGGTGGCCAGCCCCCATCCTGCAGCTCTGGAGGCTCCCTTCTTGTTCACTCCCTCAGACACCTCCTCACCATTGGCAGGAGGATCAGGTCACCACCCTGTCAGGTGTTTTAGGGAGGGTGCTGTGAAATTAGGAGGCAGCCTTTGGGAGCCTCGAACCTTTGCAGGCTGTCTTCTGCCTGTCATGATCAAGGAACCTGGGTTTCCACCAGTCCTTTCTACTTGACTTGCAGGTCAGTGAGATACAATTCCTCTGTTGGTCTCATGTCCTCTGAGCAGTAGATCCAGCTTCATGGCAGACAATGTCTGCAGTGCACAGTGCTTCTATCCACCATTGTATAATACATAAGAAAATCTGAAGACAATTACCTTGTGAGGGCTCGGGGCATTCACACTAAAATAGGCCATACTTTTAGATGTCCTGATCAATAAACAAGTGTTGTCAGACAGCTCCCCAAGACCACCAGGCCTCAGACAGCACTGGTGACAGATCATCTTCTCTGGCAAGAATAGCAAAGGGACACAAAACACGCATGGGCTCCCTGAAGATACCCTGTGTTTGTGCATCTTCCATCAGCTGTAAAACCGTATTCCCAGGTGCAGGATGCAGGGGGTCAAGAAAAGAGTGGGTTTGTGTAGGATCATACCAGCAGGACTGGGCAGAGCTGAGCTACGGTGTGGAGAGGGGCATTTGGCCAGCTCTCCTTGTCACCCAAGCACAGGACCTCCTTAGCAACCATAGGGCATAAAACATCCTGGAAGACGGGCCTCTTTGGTATGGGCCCACAGCCACTGAGCTACAATGGTGTGGTGTGTCACCTTACAGCAATCCGGCCCTCACATGGGCCCCACTTCTGCCTTTCCACCTGGGCCTTTCAGAGCCAAGTGCTCACTCGATGGGTGCAGAGAGTTTGCCTGAAGAATAATGGTGACCCAAAAAGTATGAAATGTTCACAAAGGCCCAAACACCAGAGTCTCTCCTGCCCAGGTAGGAGCAGTGCAGCAGCAGGACCCAGCCTGTCCCAGCTCACCTCAGGTACTTCTGGCACCTTTCCTCAGACTCCCACTTACTGCACCTTGAGATGACATCTTGCAGAAGGTGGGCCCATTGCTGCCAGGGGCTGGATGATCTCCCTTTCCATCTCTGCATGTAGGCTTCTCAATAGAGCTGTGCCCCATGGCAGTGTGCTGCACTCATGGCTGAAGCAGCAGCCCCAGAGGACGTCCGTGCCAACCCCACCACTTTCCAGCCCTTCTCAGAGGACAAACCAACACAGTAGTTTGCAAATACTGCAGCCAATGTCTACTTCAGACAGATGCAACAGTCTGTGCAGGAGAAGATAAGTTGCATGAGGCATGCTAAAAAGGTGGGTTTTTTGCAGGACACCTTATCTAGGTCAGGTAACCAAGTGACCCACCAGCAGCTCCTGGGCTGGGAGCTGGTCTGGCACTGGTTGAAGGAAGTGATCGTGTTACGTAGAGAGGACGTCTGGCCTTGAGCATCCTAGGCTGCACTGCAGCATGTAAACTTGAAACCTTATGTATGAATGCTCAGCACTGTGATATTTAGTACACAGAGCTATTCTGGCTACACAGGGTATCCTGCTTTCTTTCTGCATTTTTGAGAAACAGGTTATTCCTTAACTCCACCTTTGGATATGTGCAAGAGAGGAATGATGCAGAAAATGTGGTCCTTTTTCAAAACTTGACAGATGACTATCAACATCAACATGGTTTTACTAGCCATGCCAGCCTAAATAAATGTAGGACATTTCCTAATAATTTAAATAAGCACACTGCTGAAAGTTTACCTGTCTGGCAAGAGCCTAAAATCCAAAAGCATGGACGTCTTTTGCTTTGACATTCACATGTGGCATACCCACAGTCCATCCCCGATGCCACACAAGCAGGGAGCCTTCCTACTCCACTCTCTTGCCCTGTCCTCTCCACGAGCATGTCCCATCCAACATTCTGGAATATCAGTCCATACAAGGGCAAGACTAAATACTGCTACAGTGCTCTTTGGATCGGATTCTCAAGGTAGTATATCAACTACATGGAGCCACAGACCAGTGAATTGCTGTCCTCCCCATAGTACCATGCAAAATATGAAGGAGTTGGGTGGAATACAAATGGAATGCCTCAGCTCTGACATACGAGAAGCTGCAGTGATAACAGAGTCTTGGAATAGCACAGCCACTGTGTATTATTAATAAAAGTATGACACACTGCGAGTGATATATGAATTTGGCACATTAGGGGGAAGACAACATGCCTGCTTCTGATCTAGCTGGCAGGTTGTTTCTTATATCTTCCAGCACACGCAATCCACTGTTCTTATTTTATGAGCTTTACATTAACAAGCCACAGTTGAGTGTTTCTCCACAGACCAAATATATGTAAATGTTATCACACAAGATTTGAGTTCTCAGAGATGAAAGCATACGGCCAGCGTGCAAACACAATAGACGTCATGATCTCAGATGATTCAAACACACACAACTCCCGTATCGCTTTGGATGATAACAGAAGTGACTCCATTTCTGCTGCCCAGGACTGACTGCCTCAAAGTCACTGGGAACTTCCAGCTTTCACCCAGCAACAGCACTGCATAGAAGCAGCTTTTGTCCATTTGCACTGGGATGTATCCTCCAAGGCGTGTTAGTAGCTGTCCCTGTTGCTTCGTAAATGGGTAGGGATTTATTTTCTGTGCTAGTGGGGTACTGTAAGCTACAAAAAACCACCCACAATAACCAGAAAAACTTTTAAACGCTTAAACAAAAGCTCTATTATTACCAAAGGGAATATTTTGAAACCATAAACTATGCAAGTATTCATGCATTTATGGGTCGGTATGACAAAAGCCCATTAACTTTTTGACACGATTGAGTCAGCTTACTTGCTGTGTGTGGAGAATTTTGTAAAGGTGACTCACTTCTGTCAACTTAGTATAACTTCTACTAAGTTGTGATGGTATCATTGAGCTAAATCTTTCTCTTTGAAACTCAAATGTTTTCAAAGAACTGCAGTTGTTGCACAGCGCCATAAAACAGTGCTGCCTGCCTGGATCTCTGCAACAAGAGGGCACCAGCAAGGAGAAGCCCTGATCTCTCGGTTTCTCCTCTGCTAACATTCTGAGTTTTACTGCCAAAATCAAAACATTAGAAACTATCCTTCTTTCTTCTGTACCACCGCAGGAACAATTTGTACAATTAAAGGAGGTTGAAAACAGAAAATTACGATTACAATTTCACAGACAACTCATTCTACAGCATATTAGACAATGGCAAGACCAAAACCAGATGTTTTTGTGCTGTACAGCCCAGCAATAACAATATGATCTGATGACCTCCAGTCACCTCGTAGCACTATCTATCAAACACGAAAACTTACAGGTTAAAGTTCAGTGTCCACTTGTGTAAATGATCCATGAGGCTCCGAACAGAGCTCCCCTGAGCAGGTCAAGCACTCAGGGTGAGAGGTCATCAGTCCAGAGCTGCACTGCACAGATAACAGGGAAAGCATTTTTAAGAATGTAAATGTTTAAAAAAAAACCAACACATTTTAAAACGTATTTATTTAAAAGTTCATCGTGTTCTGAAGAACTTCTACCACCTAAACTTGATAGCATTATCACTTCATTAGGAGACCAAAAGGCAACAATTTTGCTGCTCCTTTGCTCTCTAACGCACCAATAAATTCCTACTGGTGGAGTAGGTAATCTGACCAATGCCAACTAATGCAGTGCCTTTCAAAGGACTTCCAATCCCTGCATCATTCAGCAGGACCTAGTCTACGATTAAAACTTCACCTGCTGAGAATTGCTATGAAGAATTCCTCTCTTCAGTGCTTCATGTGTTGAGATTTTCATTATGTATGACACATTATAGCCTCATGAGATGAAGAGCGCATAGAATGGATTACTACTGGTTACCACACCGTACCCAGGAGTCAGCAACAAACACCTGATTTCTTTGTTCTCTATTTTGAAAAATTGTATTTTAAAAGTAATGCAGATTCTCATTTACGAACTTATATTTGTTAGTAACTTGCACTGCTGGAATAAGCAGAACAAAATTCCATGCTGAAACTGAACTGGGACAAAGCTGGAGGTTTCATGTAACTTCTTACTATACAGCATCAAGACACGATACAGCTAAAGGTCTGTATCGTTGAACAGAATTGCTCAGGTTGGAAAAGACCTTAAAGATCATCGAGTCCAACCACAACCTGACCACACTACCCTAACTCTAACAACCCTCTGCTAAATCATGTCCTTAAGCACCACATCCACACGGTTTTTAAACACATCCAGGGATGGTGACTCAACCACCTCCCTGGGGAGCCTATTCCAGTGCTTAACAACCCTTTCTATAAAGAAGTGTTTCCTGATATCCAACCTAAACTTACGCTGGCGCAACTTGAGGCCATTTCCCCTCATCCCGTCACCAGTGAGAAGGGACCAACCCCGCTCTTGCTGTAAGCACCTTTCAGGTGTTTGAAGAGAGCAATAAGGTCTCCCCTCAGCCTCCTCTTCCCCAGACTAAACAGCCCCAGTTCCTTCAGTCACTCCTTCCTTCAGCTGTACGTTGCCTGTAAACAACATGCATACGTAGCTGACACGCTCCCAATGTTCTCTATCTATCTCCTTCAAGATACTTCGAAGAACACTGCAGAATAACCACAGAAATGGCCAGTTACAGACCAGAAAGACACTTAGCAGTACATCTGCATATGAAGCTGGACTATCTACAGTAGTCCAAGTCAAGCATATCAAATAGAAATTGTTAAGTAGGTTGGTATTGCTTTCAGACTTCAAATAATAATTATTTTATACATTATACATTAAAAAAAATCTACTCTGGTTACCCTGAGTATCTGTTACATAAACACTGTGGGACTCTCACAGCGATTTCAGCAGCTCAGCCATAACCACACACATCTTTCAGAACTTTGTCGCTGGTTTTAATCCACCTCAAACAATCATTGTCCTATTAAGTACTTATTTTGCAAATGAAAAAATAATTGCAGTCACCACACAGTAATATTTTTTCTTTGTTACTGTAACAATAACAAAATAAATCAATCTTAAGGGCGTGAAGCTCTCTGAAATGTAAGAGAACCTACCTGCTAAAAAACATTACAGGTAATTAACATTGTAATTTGTTGGCTATTGGAATGGTGTTTGCTGGAGTTCCAAGTCTAGCCAGATCAAATTGATAATATTTGGCACCAATATGATGTCTTCTGTGTTCAGACAGCACACGAAATCACCTCTCATGCTACTACCGCATGTCGCCCAGCAGTAAAAAACGCGGTATTCGAGTGACTGTTATTTGCAATAGAATGCCTGCAAGCACTAGTCATGAAACGATTGTATTAGGACCAACGGACCCTTCCTGTCTCAGGGAGCTCACAATGGGGGTGCGGGAGGTGATGGATGGATGAGACTGTATCCACTGAGATTGTATCCATTAACACAGTAAGTACGACTCAGAGCACATCAATCGCTTTAACTATTAAACTTCCATAGGTATGAAATTAAGAGTGTTTCAACAAGAGATGCAGAAGATGTCTAGGAGGGAATTCTGCAGAAATTTATGCAACAGGAACAAGGGGCAACTGGAAGCAGCATAAAAATGCTTATTTGGAAATCTAGAATGAGGGTCATAGAGGTTGATCTGATGGGATGATCAGACCAGGAGATAACTTCATTTGAGTAAGAGGGTTGGGCATTGGCTCACATCAGGCTTTGGCAGTGATGTGAAATTAAAGAGAGCAGTTTTACACCCAATGGAACAAAGATGACAAAAGCCAGAGCAGTAATGCAGAGCAGGAAGCAACAAGTCAAAGCAAGAGCTTAATGAACAGTATACTGCACAACTTCCCAAGAGACTGTGAAATGTAAGTTGTCTAGCTGGCAGGGACAGAAAAAGAGATGATACTAATTTAGATCAGTGTGAGCCTGAATTAGACTCTAGATTGCATGACCAGGCAAGAAAATCAGTCAGGGGTGCTGCAGAATGTAGACTGGGACAGAGCCAGCACGTGAGGCTTTAAGGACATCCACACTGAGGGTCACCGAGGTGCTGAAGGGACTGGGGCACCTCTGCTGTGCCAAGAGGCTGAGAGAGCTGGGCCTGCTCAGCCTGAAGAAGCAGAGGCTGAGGGGGATCTCATCAATTTTTACAAATAGCTGAAGGGAGGGTGCAAAGAAGATGGAACCAGGCTCTTTTCAGCAGCGCCCAGTGCCAGGGCAAGGGGCAGTGGAACTGGAACGCAAGAGGTTTTGACTGAGCACCAGGCAGCACTGCTGTGCAGTGTAGGTGACAGAGCACTGGCACAGGCTGCCCAGAGGCTGCAGTCTCCTTCTTAGAGACTTTCAGAAGCTGCCTGGATGTGGGCCAGGACACCTTGCTAGAGGTGTCTCTGCTAGAGCAGGTTGGAGCAGAGGAACCCAGAGGTCCCAGCCAACCTCAATCAGTCTGTCATACTGCAATTGACTAAGCATTAACTGAAAAACAGACAGGAGAGCAGAATTAGGAAGCAAACTATGAGGAGTATAAAGCTGGTGATGCCCAGTTGTGCTGAGGCTGAAGTAACATCTGTTCATCCACAAGGTGTCTGAGGTGGATACATTCTGTTTTGGGCATGAAACAGACTTGAGAGCAGTACTGTACTCAAGCTGCAGATAAAATTACAGTTAATAACATTTGCTGTTCAGCTGATCAGTTAGCATTACATAGGTAGCCTTCTCAAAATCCTGCACCCTATAAGTATGGCCATGATTGGTGATGGCCTTGATTCTGTAAAATGCATTTAGATCTTTCTAGGTGAAAGGCATTACAAGTACAAAAACAATCCTTGGAAATATTAAGTACGTATCATTCAGAATTCCTCTGCTCGTATTTCCCTTGTGTGAAAGGCTAATCCTAATCTTACTTTCATCTGAAAGACACGTAGGGAACTGAAGTCTCCTTCTTAGCATCATCTGTAGAGCAAGGATATCCCAACCATTCTTAGCCGCACAACTGTTATGGAGAAAATAGGTGGGATTTTTGGCAGAAGTTAACGGTCCGTGAAACAACAATTGGATGGAATGGAAATACACAGATTAGCAAAGCACACAGAAAGCCACTTTGAAAAATACCAATGTGCTCCAGCTTGCTCTCTTCATGTTGTCAACTGAAATACTTGAAATCCCCCAACGTCCAGTGGGAGGAAGAAATAAGACGACATTTAGCTTCGGAATGCAGTAAAATAGCTTTTCTTTTCATTTTTTCTTACTTTTTGTTTAATTCCCAGAAAACAAATCTGTGGGATTGTCTCACTAACAACAGTGAATCCCAACGAGTGCCATCAGTGTGGCATAATAGAATATTTTTCAACAGAGGACAAAACCTAAGAGAACCATTCCATCTATTCTATTTTCCAAGGCTTTATTCTATTTTGATAGACACATACCCACGAATATCCTCGTGGACATTAAAAAGCTATAATTTCAACTCTGAGGTTTTGCAAGCTTTGTTTTTTGCGGTGTACACTATCATAAACATCCTGAATATAATTACAACTGCAATTTTGTGGGCTGTATTTTCCCTGCTTGTAGCCCAAAGCCATCGTTAGCAAAAACTTTTCAGCACGCGTATTTGATTTCAACTTTTTATTATTATTACAAATGTATATTATTTTATTTTAAAAAATTCACACTGAAGCAAAGTCAATTTCATTTCATTACAACCAAGAATATAAAATAAATGCAAGGGACTCATAGTTTAGTTTTAACAGTCATTTCAAGAGTGACATCAGGACAACTTAAAAGCAGTAAACTCTCAACTCCAGAATGAGAAAAGTATTTCACCGTGTGGTTTTGCTGCCCATCGGCGTGGGCGCTGCTGAACGTGGCCACCACAGATGGGAAGCGGCAAATCTCTGTGGCAGCATGGGGCGCACACGCAATAATTCCTAACGAAAGCTACAAAAATGAAAGATGCGTGCATGAAATCGTTAGAAAAAAGTAACTGAGTAGAGACAGGCACACTTCCACAAAGAGTAAACATGGGAAAATACAACTAGAGCAATCTGAAAAGTATACTACCTTACGTGTATAAAAAGTTCTTTAAATTGCTGTTAAAAAGGACACTTCTGTCCACATTTTGTGTAATACTTTTTAGTGTCTACACAAGACAAATTTTTAAAAAAATTAAATAGTATTAATTTACTACTAAATATTTAGGAGATAACAGTGCATTAAGGACTTTCATATAGTAATACACATCGCTCCTGTCCGGCGACATTTTTAGAAGATTACGTATGGCCTTATGTACAATACATTTATTTAACCCTAAAACAATTCTTTGCTTAATGGTGTTAAAGTACCATTCCTGAAGATTATGAAGAGGAACTAAGCTTATTATGTTTATATAAAATATTATACAATTTGAACACTTCTAGCTTCCCGCCATCCCTCCCTCTAGGGATGCTCTTCCCTCCCCCTCCCCAGATACAGTGTCACAGATAACAGTGCAGGACTCGCAGCTCTCCCTACATCTCTCCTTCATTGTGCAGTCTGTGCTACGTGAACTTCACCCATGTGTACCAGGCTGCTATCCCATTCCCAACACGGCCATTGCCTCTGAGCCCCAGTGGGAAAAGCTGCGTTCAGCAGCCCTCTCTGCCGCCGCGCACATAGGAAGGAGCCAACATCTCTGCTGGCGTCCCTCGCCTCCCTGGTTACTGACATGCAACACTTCGGTGAGGGAACAGAGCTTATGGGCAAAGACAAAGCTGGGAAGTACTAACCAAACTGCACGGGCAAAAAACTAATAGAAAAATAACATGGCCCTGGCTTCCCATGACACACTACACAGTTCACTTCTTCAAACCTCATGAAATTACCCCTGAAAAGCAAGGCTTCTTTCACTATGACTGCCAGCCACCCCAAAAATGCACTGCAAGCTCACAAGAAAAAGCAAATTAGTTCCCAAACAGAAGACAAAGAAACCAGCAGAGCATGCACAGTGCACATTTTCCAGCAGACACCTGTGCTTGTACTCACTCTCCATTCTGTTGTTACTTTGAAGGCGATGGAGGAGGTCAGCTCAGCTCTTTGCTTCTGCACAAAAGCTGGAGGGGACGGGGACATGGTCTGTCTGCCTGGGCCAACAAACACAGATACCAGTTCAGTTTGGGCAAAGGGCATGGCAGCTGCTCTAGAAGCTGGAAGCACACTCAACTGAAGGAACTAACACTGCTGTGAAGTTTCACACACTACACAGTTTAATCTACACCACGATTTTGCCTTGCTGGCACAAGAGCCCAGCATAACCCTACAGAAACAAAACACGCCTCCCTGCTACTATGTGATCAGCTACAGGTCACAGCAGGGGAAAGAAATGTTGGGTGATTGTAATGGAAAAGAGAAAAGGATATGGGCAGAACTGAAGGCTGAAAATGGGAGGAGACAACAATTACTCTTCCACGGGTCAATTTCCAGAAAGGTGTAATTCAAGTCTCAAATATATATTAAAAAATGATACTTTACAGCATTGGCTAAATATCCATTTGCTCAAGGTCCTTCATGCTAACATCAGTAAGAGGTGGGATGTTTCTCTTATGGAAAGAATGGAACCCCAGGTTCAATGAAATAAAATAATTAGAATCGGTCCTCTCAAACAGGCTACTGGAGTAGGTATATACACGTAGCACTTCAAGGGCTACACATTAGAAGTATCTCTTGGGAGATTATTTTTCCCAGAAAACAACTGCATTTTTTTCCTTCCAAATTGATTCATTTCATTTCCACCACCTTCTTACCCATCTGGTGACAAAAGCAGGCTTCAGTCTTTTTTCCAGAGAAGCTGGGTGTTGTCAAAGCCACGTGATGGTGGACGTAGCCGAACAAGCCAACTGCTCACTAAAGGCATGAAAACAACACATTTTTGAGGGGGAAGGGGACAATAAAGTTGACTGGGTCAACTTTAATAACCCAATAAAATCAAGTTCCTGTCTAGCTGTGCTAAAAAGCATTCTCCTCAGAGCAAACAGATCCACATGTCTTCCTAGGTATGAGCACAACTTCAGTGTGAATCTGTGCAGGTATGTACTGCAATATTTACCGAAGAGATCACAGTATAAGTAGTTGTAACATTGACTATTCACATATGAACTCTTCTGACTACACCTCCTCTCTGGACACTCTCTTTAGAAGCTCACTGATGTTACATTGCTGGCAGCTTTCTAACAGCATTAATGGTTTTTCCAGGTTTTCTGCAACAAGACTGCCTTACTTCTGATGGCTGAAGGAAAAACGAAGCTGTCCCAAATTACATGTTGCTTCTCTCCGAATAACTGTGGTTGCTGAAGTTGGACAATGATTCTCTGATCATGCTTCTGAAAGCTGCTTATTTACTGGGGATTTTCTGCCAGCTACCCATCCACTTACTGTCCTTAGGCACAATCAAAACATGTTTGCTCTAGGGAAAAAGAAACATTTCAGTGCAATCAAGCGCATCTGGTGTAACTAATCTGGGTTAATCACAGCAATGTGAGGGACATAGAATATGCATCACAAACATGAAAAAGGAAGAATTTTCAACATGCTTTTCAAACTGCACAATAATTTCTCTTAATTATCAATCTAACATAAATTGACTAAATGTATTTGTTTTTATAAGTCTTAGTATTTCTGTCATACTCAGGAATGTGAAAGAGAAGCTACATTTATAGGACTCTCACATACATTAATCAGCTGCTTAACAGAAAAACAAGCCATCATCCACATTCCTCCTGAAACTCGAGGGCAGTAAATACATTTTCTTGACTATTTTGGTGTCCAGCCTGGGAAGACATTCCATTTTTCTGTTCCAACAAATCCTGAAAGCATCTCCTTTTTATGTGACGGTCATGGTTTCATTTAAAACAACACTTAACTTAAAAACTAGTCAGAGCACGATCACTGTGATTTCAAGAATTCAATGTGAATGAGTTAAATAGTATCAGCAATCTTCTGTCTGGAGTTCAGTCCAGTAGCATGAAGCGTATTTGCTGCTGCAGAGACTCGGGTCATTTTTTTTTTTTTCCTTTTTCTTTTTTTCTTTTTCTTTTCTTTTTCTTTTTAAGACCTCGCCTGAAAACTAGACTAATAAAAACAGAATAGTAAAATACTCTGGAACAGTAAAATTTTGCTGTTCTTGACATCCATGAGCAAAACAGTAATATCCTGTGAAAATAACATAGTGCTTTAAAAAGGTGCAATATACCTGTATAGCTAAACTGGTTTGCCTAGTATAAAACTAACTATATACAAGCTTGAAAGCCTGGGAGTTCAAGATTTTAAAACTTTAAAATCCCATCAAAGAGATTGAAAAGACAGATTTATGGCAATCACTACAGCATAAAGGAAGGTGCACCAGGAATCCTTCAAAATTCCAAAGGTTAAAGAAGTTAAGTGCTGGGTTCAGATCAGAAGGGTTCGTAAGAGTAACCACAACGGAGCACATGCAAGGGCAGGAAGGAAGGAAAACTTCACGAGAATCTCCTTTATGGCAATAAAGGGGCAGGAAAAAAAAAAGTCTTCAGTAAGTAGAGTTTTCCTTTTGCAATTGTGAATTTTAGTTCTGCATCATAGTTTGTATTTTTGGTTCTTCTCATCATCACAAACTTCATATTGCTGGAGTCTTCTGGCTTTTAGTCCATTCCTTTTTGAGTGCAGTCTGTTAAGCCTCTCAGTACCTGTGAGACTGGTGAGATTGATGATACTGAGAGCTCTGCTGAGATGACGTGGAATAGCCCATTGTACTCTGGGACTGAGAAGATCCCTGAATGTTGCTTTGGTAACTCAGGCGTGAGCTGGAGTGCTGGAGAAAAAAGAGAATGGGATCAGGGAAATGAAAAACAGCCTGTCAGGACTGTGCAGCACAGGAAACTTTCAACCCCTCTGAAGCTCATTAAGAGTTGGAGAAACCAACTGAACGGTGTTACTGTTTTAAGTCCCATAAACAGGTAATCAATCTGATCAGTAATCAGCCTTAACGCAGCCCAGAAAATACACCGTGTCATTGGCAGACATTTAGAAGTACAGCACGTACACATCAATTATTTGAAGTACAAATACACAAAGAATATGTCCAGTAAGACAGGACATTTGTCCAGGAAAATGATATTATATTCATTATAAAATATTATAATTTTAGGTGAGTCTTTCAACCTGTTGCCTTAACTATTGCAAGAGAAAACAGCTGCCAAGTGATGGGCACATGTGTGTTCAAATTTATATGTATGTGCTAAATGTTTTTTTCCTCCATTGTTTGAGATGTTAGCTGAGAGGACCTCAATTTCAGCAACCCAAATTCATGGATCATTTGTGACCTCCAGAATGTTTAATTTGCATGTTTATTATCCTACTATTCCCTGTCAAGAATTAATAATGAGCTGCAAAATCACTTTGTGCGAAAGGTACTGCTTAATGAATGGGAGACTCTAACAAGGTAAACCCTGCAATCTAACCCACAAGAAACAAGAGTCTGCAACACAAAACAAAAAACCACATCTATTCACAGACAGCAAGCCGTTTGTTTTCAGCCAAGTTAAGTGCAGGCTCAGGCATCTTTCAATAAAGATTTCTGTTCACTGTCTAGGGCTTGGTTCTACCTGCCTATGCCTTAGAGTAACCAGAAAGACTGTGTCAAACAATGATCATCTAGAAAAAGTATTAAAATCCTACATTCTGATTAAATATCAAGATCAGGAGTTATGGAAAACATCTGGAAAATTTGAGTTCTGAAAGGAAAGCCCACAGATAGAGTGGGTCTGTAAGAATACAACATTCTCCACAGACCAACCATCTGCTCGGTGCAGGTAAGAGACAAGTCAGTTGTCTCATCTATCCATCAGATCCCAACTAGGAGTGCTGTGAAAAGGTCTTGACAGCTTTTCAGCCAGATGAAGAAGAGCAAGAACATAAAGTTCAGGAATTGTCAAAACATTTCTGCCCTTTCTTTTCCTGTATATAACTTTGTATCTTTAATTTCACATAAACTTGAAAATATACTAAATCCTAAAAATTCTGCATTATTTTTTCCATGTTTTGTTTAAAGATAGGAAATTGAAGGCTGATTTCAAGGTGAAGGACAGTGATATTAGATAGAGATAACTGTCCAATCTTCCAGACCACTGCATCTCACTATAATATCAATATAATCAATATAAACTTCACTTGTTTGCAAGGGTCAGTTGGGGAGAAGAGAGTGTAGCACATTAGCTTTGAAAGAGGTATCTCCCAGTGGTACATACACCATCAATAACTAGGCTGTGCTTGGCCTGTGTAATTAGAGTGTTTACTAAGTGTCTGAAACATATAATTTGCCACATATAATTTTGCAACTTTTAACAGAAAAGAAAAAGAACTACAATAAATACTGTGATCTTATAGGAACCACTTCTGGATGAAAAACATCACCTTATCACATTAAGCAAAAAACCTGAGGTCATATAAGCAATGTTCAGTAAAATTCAAGAGAGAATTCCCATTGTCATTTGTAAAAGTAACACATATTGACATTGACGAATCACAAAAAAATTCAACTGAGACATTAGATAACCAGCTAAATGAAACTCAAAGCAAAGCAATTCTTCCTCCTACTTCTGAGTTAGAATATAATGGAGTAAAATTGATGCATAGGACTACAGGAACACATAAACTTGCTCATGCTTATTTTTATTCTACAGAAGAGAATTTTTTTTTTAATTTTTTTTTATTTTTTATTTTTTTTTTAAGAACTAAGTCAGACTTGGACAAATTGCAGACATTCCTTTCTGGAACAGAAGACTGCCAGCTAGAATTTAAGGGCAGACAGCCAAATACAAATTTAAAAATGGATAATCAGATCAGACAGCTAGCAAGTGATGTAAAGGGAGCACACAGATCATTATTTTGCTGACTGCGCTGTTAAATTCTAAAAGGAAAGGGTCACGGGAGGTAAAAAAAAAAAAAAAAAAAGAATTTAACCATCTCAAAAAAAACCTAGATTTAGACTGCTAAAAACTTGCAAGGTGGAATCTTGCCAACAGTTTGGAGAGCTGTGTAAGGACTCTGTAATGGACATCATCAAATGCAGCATATCAGTTCTCAAAATACAGATCAAAACAGGCCAGCCATAAATACTATGTAGCCAGATAGCTGTAGTGATCTGTCCAGACTTCAAGCCTGCCTGGAACTTTTCAAAAAGGAAACCTTGTTGTCTTCACCCTTACAGTGCCCTCGGTACCTGTGTGATCATTTGTAATTAAAAGAGTAAAACAGAAATAGGAGAAAAATGTCTGGCACTGAGAGATCAATTGTGTGTGGAGGAGGTATGGGTGGAGAAGCCAAAGCAATTCCAGCGCTGCTTTTTGTTTTGTTTTAAAGCTGTTTATTTTATGTTTAAAATAGCCTGAACATGTTTCTTAAAGGTGGTATACTCTTGACGGTAGTAAACAGAATCCCTAACATGCTTTAAAACATACCTTTACTAGCTACCTTCCTGTTATCTGCTTTTGACTCATTTTTCACAAGTACTGAAGAACCTGGTTGAACCAACTCTTTGGACATTTAGTGTCACTTTTTCAGAGGAAGGCATCATAATTCTATTAAGCAGAGACAAACATGCAAGTCCAAAAGCAATTCAGTGATACTTCTTTTACGTATGAATGCTACTGAAGTGAAAAACATGAAATCTATTCAACTCTGGCCACAACAGAAATTACGCATGCTCATGCCCTGCTTCAGCATGATTCACACTGATGAACCAAAACTTGTGCTAACATGCATTTTCTCTTTAACTTTAGAAGTAAATTTAGTAAGATATTGGAACAAACTACAGAATTGTTCTATATGTGTGATGATATGAGGTAAAACAAAGCAGAAACCAAAAGGAAAAGCCTGGCTCTAATTTTGATTTGCTACCCAGGATCTGCCTCTCATACAGGATTTAACCTTGCCAAGAGCCAAGTATTTTGAATGTGATATGATGCAGCATTTACATTCATGAAATAGTTGCAGTGGCTTCGCTAAGATTATTCTCAAATAAAGCTATGCACATACTTAAGTGCTTTCCTGGGGTGGTTGAGTCCTCAACACTTAACAGGGTGCAGCAGATATAACTCGTTTTGTATTGGAAATTACTAACCACAGCACAAAGCCTAATAGGCTTTAAATCTGCATTTTTATCTGATGTATCAGAGCACACCTGCTAAGGTTACAAGGAAAATTCATTAAAACATGTTTTTTCTTATTGCAGTGGGGAACAGAGAAAACGACATTTTGCCTCCACACAATCAGAAGCAGCAAAAATTCAAGAGGTACCTGATAATCTGAAGGCATGACAGGCCCGCCTGAGTTAGCGCCTGAAGGCCCTATGCGTGGTTTCTTGTTTGGAGGCACCTGGTTGAGGCTGGAGTCCTGGCTGTGCTGGAGTCCTGCACCCGCGCCCCCTCCGCCCGCACCCGTGCCCCCGGCCGTCCCGTTGGTTTGGGTGCTGTTCTGCTGCTGCTGCTGTGGTTGCTGTGGCGCAGCCTGCGGCTGCTGCTGAGGTGCTGTTTGCTGCTGATGTTGATTCTGCTGCTGCTGATTCTAAGGGAAGAAGCGACACGACACCGTCATTTGCTCCGTACTTGTTTGTGACCCTGAGGGAGTCACTAAGCCCGGTGCCAACATGCTGCTGGAAAGGCAGCAGGCCCACGTGCTCACCAGGAAAGCACGGCAAGGCCAGGTAATGCATAAAATGCACTCCTGTGTGCCTCAAATTGGGGTATGTCATTTGTGGTTCGCTTCTTTCTGTTGTGGTTTTCTGTTGTTTTTTGTTCGTTTTTTGTTGTTTTTTTCTTTAACAAAGCAAGCTAGACTAAAGCTGGCATGACAGCCTAGTGATTGCTGCAGCTAGGCAAACACTTAGGCCACAGTAACAGGGAGCAGGATGGAATGAGCTATTTATAAACACCTAATGAGCAGAATCAAAGCGCCCCAAATTTCACTAGTTCTCAGTGGCAGATGTGGTGAACCACAGTACATTTTCCTAAGTGCTTCAACAGCCCCATTCACTTAGAACCAAAACCACTTTTCCAACTTCCACAGATGACGCACTGCAATAATCCAAAGGAGGCTGGCAGTGTTACCATCAGAAAGGTAAGCAAACATTACATCATTTCTTCCAGTTGCAAGGAAATTCTGTGGCAGAACCAAAAGCAGGTTCCATTACCCTTCTCACTTTCTTTTAAAAGCACCTTGGAAAGAGTGATACACTGGGAACACAGTCTAGCATGGTGCCTAGCTATAGGGTCTGAAAATCTTACTGAGACAACAGAAAGCGAAAAATGACCAGAGAGAAACAGCTGAAGATAGAAGAGAAGGACAAAGGTGAGATAAGAATCTTGCAAGAGAAAGAAAAGAATAGCAAAGGAAGAGAAGTCAGGCAATTAATACAATACCGTGGCCTAAGAATTAGAGAGACAGAGAAAAGTGTCACAGAAGGGAAGAAAAAAGTTAAGGAGAACACAAGAGAAAAAGAGTAAAACATGCAACTCCTCTGGTTTCAGAAGCTATTGACTGGAAAGAGTATTAAGGTCCAGAGAGGTTAGAAAAGTAGCAAAATTGCAACTCTTCCCTCCATGGTTAGACACGCACAAGGAAAGATCACTTGTGTTTGTTTTTGAGCACCATAGAAGACTCCTCCAAGAGAGGAAGCAAGTAAGAGAACTGCAGAGAAAAGCAACTTTGCTCCTCATGTCAGGTATGCATCTTGTTCATCATAGAAAGCTCTGCAATTTTCATGTCTTGAAGTAAAAATCCCTACAGTTAAGTCGCACCCCCCAGACAATCATAGCGTACTGCATGGGAGTGTGAAATATTCCAGGATAGTCTTTTTTCCCTGTGATATCTGCTTATGTAATTCTCAAAGTTTTTGTATTGCAGCCTTTATTACAACCTCACGTTATCACTTAATCAGAAATCATGACAACCAATTGCCACTAGCACTAAATTGTTGATGCTCTCAGTCATGGCAAGTCATTTAGTTATCTCAGAAAAATGACATGAAAATCTGTATCTGTGTCACTCATCACAACAATTTCCCAAGATATATCCAGACCAAATTTGCAATGGTATATTCATTTAAGATCTTGAAGCTTTGCCTCTTTGAGGACTTCTGGATGACACATATTTCCATTTCACGCTGAGCAAAACCAGTAATATATCCTACCACTAGTAATCCTCAAATGCTATCTCAGTCAGACTCTGTTTCTAGGGAGATTTAAACTATAAGAGTTTAAATAAGAGTTTGAAACAAGCTTGTCATACAATGTGTTAAGAAGGAATTTATCTTATAATAGCAGTTTGAGCTTCACATACCAACAAACGCCAATGACTAAGGCAATATCTGTGCTAGATTCTGAGACTTGTATTTTCATAGGGATGTTGGGATGTGAGTAAGGTGGCTGCTACTGTGAGAGCTGAAAAAACTGCAAATTTTTAAATTATAAAGAGATATGGCAGGAACTCTTACAATTAAGGACCACCATTTGCAATAGGTCTAATGTCTGGCACTTTGGACACTCACGCAAAATTTTCTTGACTAGTCTGAGCTTGCTCTTCCATGCAGCTACTACTTCTAGTAGCTTCTAGTACTTCTAGACTGAAGTCTACTCTGACAGATTCTGCCTGGAGTCTAACTGCACCACCTTAGCACACGGGAACAGTCCACACCAGCAGAAATACCTGCACACCAGCCTAGTTCACAGTGGTTCCTAAACAAAAAACTTCTCTGAAGTGAATAACATATGACCACGTTTCATTACTGAGTCACAAATTACCAAAATTAAATTCTGGTCCTGCCTAGAAAGAAACCAAAGAGAACGTGCCTAACAGAATGTTCTCATTTTGTTTTACAAACACTTGTTTCAGCTTTGCCGACTTACAATTAACAACTTTGAAAAAAGGACGTTTGTGTTAAAGGTTACTCAAGTAAGATGCAAGTTCCAAATAAATAAACACAGAGAACTTTAGGTCTGCAAGGTACACAAATATTTATGGTTTTAAAAACAAATCAAGTCATACACTATAAAAAAATAAACAAAACCACTTTTCACTTGCATCATCATCATAAACAAAGCACGGTACAGACTCAGTCTGGAGAATATTCTTTACTTTCACATTTTCTGCATTCTGAGAACAGATTCAATGAGTAACATGTAACTTAAATTACCTACGTGCTCTGAAAAAAGTTTTATTTGGACTGTACGTAAATACGTGACTGTCCCCAGCACTCTCAAAGATCACTTACACAATGACTGTTTTGAATATAAACATTCCATTGTTTTTTTCCTCCCAGTACTCCAATGAAAATGATATTTACTTTTAAATACACTGACTTCACAAAAGCCAGAATCACTTCATAAGGCTTATTCTTATTTTTAAAGTTGTGAGTTAGAGTAACGCCAGTAGCTACAATACAATCAAATGAGAATCATGACTTTCATTGTATTTTGCTTAGGTCTGTTTCCTCTCTTTGAACTATCTGGACCAAAAAAAAAAAAAAAAAATCAGGACATTACCACTTGTTCTCAGTACAGAAGTATCAACAGTATCTGTTCTGAAAACAAAATCTTCTGTCTGAAATGTATTATTGTAGGCACACAAACTCAGCTAGTTTCTCCCATTACAAGGAAGACGTGAAAACAGAAGATACATGTAATCAAAAGATTTCTCAAAAACAGTACTTCTCATGCAGCCCTCAGACAATTACATTTTAAGGCTGTTTTCTTCATATTTTGCTACCTTTATGTTACAATTGGCGCCTCAGTGAGCACTCATGGCAAAAATTCAAGCTGGCTCATACGCTCTAGCAGTTTTGTCCTGCCTTCGCACCAAGATGGGACAATCACTTTTGTCATGTAGCACAGCCGAACCACACACACAGAGCAGGTTAAATATGTTGCCAACACACCAAAATTTACTACACACGCAAACATGTTCTTACTTGCGTCTAAGGAGCTATGGGAAAGAGGGCATTCAGAGTAGATTGTCACTACAGAATAGCTCATGCTCTTTATTACTCTTTTGTCTGAGGGCCCTTAAAACATGATCAGGAAACTGTGTGCAGATGGATTAAATGTTCTGATGCAATGCCAGAAGGCTGCCATTATTTACTTGAGACCCAGACAACCACCTACTTTCAAATGGCTGGATGCATGCCAGTTATACAATGAAAATTCCATTATTTTCTTGTGATCATGACACATTTTCATTGTGCGATGCAGGATGAGGTAGGCAAAGCTCTCCTGGAATGACACTGACTGAAAGCAGGCAGCTGCTGACAGAACTCAACTAGCTCAGCGCCCACAGGTCAGGGGAAACCGGTGGTGACACCACCCAAGACATCCCAAAGTGATCTGATACTTTTAATCTTTTAATTTACTAGTTTTAATGTGGAAGAAACATAACTCTTCCTTATTTCATACTTAAAAAAGTGAAAAAAGAAGAAAGGAAGAAGAAATTATACCTTATCCCCTTTCTCTTCAGGTTCATCTTCATTGAGGAATTCTCGTTTGGGATACGGAATCTGACAGCCAGCAAATACACTGGAACACAGCAGAGACACAACAAATATGTACATATGACATACTTTTATTTAATGCTATATTAAAGATATGAATATGATACAATTTAATTTCTATAATTTCATGGCTTCTGTTTCCATGAGCGAGCAGCACTGAGAACACTCAAGACAGCAGAAGATAGCAGCAGCAAGATGCTGATCGTAATGGCAAATCTCTATGCTGTTGGCATGAGGCCCTCATTTAAAAATCATGGTATGGCTGAACGAGCTTGAATGCAATAATGACCTCTTGTTGCTTCAAATAGCAACATACAGTGCCCTTATAGCCAGATGTTACACAACACCTGGTTGGAGCACGCATGGCTCACTGAATAAAGGGCCTGATCCAAAGAGAAATAATGTCTTGCAAGTCCCTACTTGACTTCCAGTGGTCTGAAATATATTTGCCAATCACGACTAAACAGTTATGCTCAATTAGCTTCTCAGATCTTGTTTAGAGAAAAAAGACAGCTTCTAAATTCATGTGGCTAATAGGATTTAGAACATCCCTTCATGTTTATGGCAGATAATTCATCACAATGTCTTAATGCCATTCGTGAGGAGCTATACTTCCACATAGGATAGTCTAAGGTAAACACTACACAGAAAATTATTGGTAGATGCTGAACACTACCAGTTTCTTAGATTTCTGTGCTAATTGCTGAAGGCATTTAAAATAAAACAAAATCAATGTGGTGTTATTATGTAAAGTTTCTTAACAGTGCTTTATCTAGTAGTATTCTGGTTTATCCAAACAGAGAAAAAATAAGAGGAAGAAAAAAAAACCATTAGTCTCAGCTAGCCTTCATTTGCACTCCAGTGACTGTTCCCTTCTTTCCGAGTTTGTTGCCTGCTAGCTGAGGAAGCAGTGAAAGCAAAGGTAGAAGTCTCCCTGCATTCAGATTCTACAGATCATAATGATTCTGAAAACTGGGAAGAAAAATTGGAAGGCAAAGTTCTGTCACTAGCAACTGCATATATCATTAGAATATTTCTTCACAGTAAAATATACAGATATATAAAAATCAGTACTCTCAAGCCTTCCAAACAAGAAACCTGTGGGATTTGTGGTAGTCATTGATGTCTCTTCTCTCCTCATATTGTTATGACCCTGCACAAAAGGGCATGGGAACAGACTGTAGATCAGAGAACTGTCCTAGGCCTAGGGGGAAGCACAATGAAACCAGGTAATGGAGAGCAGAGCTCTGTAAGGCTGTGTAAGGCAGAACAGAACAGGGAGCCAACTAATTCTCTAAAGACTGCAATAATACTGGCTTTGATAGCACATTCAGAATTACAGCACTCGTGGAAAAGGGGCTTAATGCTCACAGCCAGTCCAGGCATCAGTAGATACAGAATCTTCAGGTCTACGTTAACAGTTTCTACTGAGTATGCCAGAGCTACTACTTCTTGTGGACACATGCAGACATCTGTGAATTTTTGAGCTGTCATCTCATATCAAGGATTAGCATTTAGCAGAAAGAAGAGCAGAGAAGTGAGAATACATACTCTGATGTAGGCAGAGGATCCTCTTGAAAGTAAGGGTCCTGCAAAGCCTGCTCTGAGGTAATTCTCTTTGTAGGGTCCATAGTAAGAAGTTTCTGAAGCTGTAAACAGTAAAAATAGCAAAAAGTTTATCAAGCTATCACTTTCCAAACTTGCAGCTTATGTAACTGTTAAATTATCCATGGTGTATGGGAACTGTTGAATCATGGCCTGAACCTCTGATTGACCACCTGAGGCAAGCACTGAGTCAGCCATGGGAGCACAGGTGAAAGCAATTCAC